>PVLA01000755.1:0-333058 GCA_004027455.1 Hydrochoerus hydrochaeris
AGGTTTTACAGAGCTTTAGATTAAGTTAATAGGAAATTAAGGATGATTACCGTACTATATCCTGTTATTTTTGGGATTACTGTCTGTGCCCTCAAATCTAGTACAGGTAGAATGACTGGAACAGAATATAATACATCTAAGCAGAGTAGTGTGAGTAATGTGGGTTTTAAATCCTGGTGCACTATTAACAATATAGTGTTTCAAGGCCATCTATGTTAGAGATTCTACTTATCCTTCTCTGCCTCATTTCTGCTATGCTACTTTTCTGCCTTTGTTTAGTTTTCTCCATCCTACTGCCTGCCCCACTCATTGAGGCCTTTCTGCCACTGTTCCTAAAATCCTGGTATTTTTTTTTCTCTCTCTAGAATGTCCTTCAGTATTCTCTGTAGGGTTGGAATTGGTGGTCACACACTCGCCCAGTTCCTCTTTGTCATGGAAGCATCTTGTTTCTCCATTAATTTCTAGTGACAGTTTTGCAGGGTACATCAATCTGGGCTGGAGGCCACTTTCCTTCAGGACTTGGAAGACTTTACTCCAAGCTCTTCTTGATCTGATGGTCTGTGTGGAGAAGTCAGCTGTGATCCTGATGGGCTTACCTTTATAGGTAATCTGTTTCTTTTCTCTGATGGCTTTTAATATTGTTTTTATATTGAATTTCTGGTATCTTGATTATTATATGTCTGGGTGTAGCTCTGTTTTGGTTGTAGGTGGCTGGAATTCTGTATGTCTCACACAACTGAATCTCATTTTCTTTTTCCATGCTTGGGAAGTTTTCCTTAATTATTTCCATGAATAGCCTTTGTAATTCGCCTGTATGGATTCCTGCTTCTTCGTTCATGTTTCTTAAATTGTAGATTCTCTTGTCATCTTCTAGCCTTTGTATTGTTACTGCCTGTTTCCTTGTTATTTTTAAGAGATCTTTCCTTTCATCATCACACATTGCAAACTTGCCTTCAAGTTTTGATAGTCTATCCTTAGTTTCTTTTAAGGCGTTTTGCCAGCTTTCAATGGAGTTTTTAATTTCCTGGTAGTCTCTTTGAATCTGCTTCATGTATTCTATATTTTCTTTATATTCTTTATCGAATGTTTCTCTCCTTTTTGTGTGTTCTTCCCTTCTTTCGTCTGTATCATCCTGAGAGATGCTTCCTGAGAGCATTTCTTTTATTACTCTACTCATATCCTGCTTTACCTGATTTAATATTTCAGATTTGAGCTCATCTACAAGGTCCCAAAGATATCTCTTGATGTCCATTGAAGCCATGTCTGATGTTATGTGTTTGCCACCCTCGGTCTCCCTTGTTTTTCCTTCTCCTGGATCAGGGCTCTCAGGGTTCTGGGCTGTGGGCCTCCTCCTGCCTCTCTCTCCAGTCATGGCCCTGGCTTCCTCCACACAGGTTACAGTGCAGGTCCCAGCCCCTTCCCTGTTGGCCACATTTCCTCCAAAGCACGCTGGCAAGGGACCTCCACCCTTTCCCGCCTGCTCTTGTCACTGAGGTGTAAGCAGAGGCTGCCTATGCCTGCCCCTCCCCACCGGGCCAGCCAAACTTCAGGGGCCTTCACCCGGTCACTGTGTGCTAGGTGCAGGGAATCGATTTGGGACATCTCACTGGGTCCCGGCCAGGGGCACGGCCCAGTCCAAGCAAATCACATGAATCTGTTCTGGGGAGGGAGCAACCAACTGAAGTCACTGTTGCTCTCAGTTCAGGCTCCTCCTGCCCGATTCCAACATGTCGCCCACCTGGTCACGCCCTTCCCGTGGCGGGGTGGATCTCACTCCCAGCACTGACCAATGAAGGTTCCTCCAACCGGCTCTGCTCTCCGCTCTCCATTGGGCTCATCAACCCCCGACTTCAGCGCTGCAGTTCTTCCTGTGAGTGGCGGTGGGAACGAGTTTGGGTGGTTCTGCCGGTCGGCACGGATTTGAGCTGGTGCAGTCTTGGCGGGTCATCACGAAAACGCTATGTCCCTTTAGTTTTTAGCTGTTTCAGTTGTAGTTCCGAAGTATTTGATGAGCTTTTTAAGTTTTAATTTCTTCCTGTGTCAAGAGGATCCATCTCCCTCTGTCTGGGTCTCTCCAGGGTGTTTTATTCTGGCATATGAATTGTTTCTCCTGGGAGGCTTTGTATTCTGTTGCTCACTGATTGGTCATCTTGTCTTCTCTCTAATATTTTGTTTTGATTGGTTTATTCTTTTTTGTTTTTGGTTTGATTTTGCTATACCTGATGGAATGGACAACTATTGTGAAGATAACGAGATACACTATGGTAGCTATTGTTTTCCTACTATCCTGCTTTGAAGTTCTGTACTAATTTTGCTGCATTGTTTTGATTGGCTTTGTTCTGTTTGGTTTTGTTGGATTTTATGATCTTTAAAATAAAAATAAAGAAATCAACATACTGGATGCCCATCAAAACAACTCTCTCCCTTAATCTTTGTCATTGGAAATACAATTTTGTTCAAATGCCCAAACTCTTTCACCATAGTGACCTGGAAGAAATTCTGGTTATCAGCTAATCATGGAATTCTCATTCCCTCTGTAGATGACTGACTGCAACATGTATGACTGTTTATAGCCATGAGATACCCAGAAAGCTGTGGGAGGAGCTTCTTGGGAGATTTCCCTTCTTCTCACAAAGAGGCATGGTGAGACTTTCATTTCTGACCATACAGTAGACTTCCTATCCTGAGAATCATTCCCAGTGGATAAAACCTAAGAAATACTAGATAAAGTATTTTAAAACACATAGATAAATATATATATCTGAGCAACTTGGAAAATGAATAAAATCCAGAAATGATATAAAATACAAGCAGAAAGATGGGTGAGCAACATGATTGTCTTTTCCCTGGTAGCACCTGCCAGATCCTAGGGATGCAGAGCTTGGATTTCAAGGACAAGGATCGATTCTTGGGGATCATACCATATTGGAGCTCAGGGTGTGATTATACATGAATACAGACCTCCAAAGGACAACATTCCCTGTACCTCCTTGTACAAATCCCTAGAAAATACTTTATGTAGTCTCAAACTGGTAACACTTCCAGGTACCTAGCAGAAACATTAACCATCTCTGGATAAATATAGTCCAGACACAGACCTAAACAGTTCCCAAAGACAAAGAGACAAATAACATGAGCTCACAATCAAAAACTCTAAAATGTGAGTGAGAATCAGTAGATAAAAAATGGAGAATCAGATTAAAACTGATTGCAAATCCTCCCATGTATTTTAAATCATTAATAGTTGTAGCATATAAATAATATGAAATCATTATATTTAACATGTTTGAAAAACACAAGCAAATTTTTTTTTTTATCAGTACCAGGGATCGAACTCATGAATGCATGCTTGCAAGGCAGGTGCTTATGACACTGAGCTAAATCCCCAGCCCACGCAAAAATTTTAAATGCAGTTAGTTCTCCATATGTTTGGGTTTCACATGAACAGATTCAAGCAACCACAGGATGAAAATATTTGTTAAAAAAACTGTATCTGTATTGAACATACATAGATATTTTTTCATGTCATAGTCCCTAAAAATACAGTCTAATGACTATTTACATAACATTTGCATTATATAAAGTAATCTAGATTTAAAACAATCTAGAATAATCTACAGTCAAAGGATACAGAAAGCTATGTGTAGGTTATATGCAAATATTATGCTATTTTATAGAAAGAATTTGAACATCTGCAGGTTTTGGTATCCAGGAGCTTCTTGGAGCTTCTCCTCCACACATTTCAAGGACTGACTATATATGCAGAAATAAAACTATAAAAACAAATCTTTGGTAATACCAAGAATCAACAGATGGGATCACATCAAATTAAAAAGCTTCTACACAGCAGAGGAAACCATCAAGAAAGTGAAAAGACAACCCACAGAATAGAAAAAAAATTTGCCAACTACTCCTCAAAAGAGTAATTTCCATAACATATCTAGAACTCAAAAAAATTAAGAACCCACAAATTTAAAGACCCAATTAAAAATGGGCATCTGAAGTAAATTCACACTTCTCAGATAAAATATGAACAGCCAATAAATATATGAAAACATGTTCAACATCACTGGTCATTCAAGAAATGCACATTTCAAAAAACAGTTTTCATCTCACTAAAGCAAGAATGGCTACCATCAAGAAATCAACCAATAACAAATTCTGGCAAGACTAGGGAGAAAAGAATCCTTCTCCATTGTTGGTAGGATTGTAAACTGATACAACCACTATGAAAATTAGTATGAAAATTTCTCATAAAACTTAAACTGTCAAGTCCATTGAACCAGCCAGTCCCCTTCTAGATACCTTCTCAAAAGAGTTAAAGACATTATATTACAGTGATATATGCATACTCATGTTTATAGCAGCGTAATTCATAATAGCTAAATCTTGGAAACAGCTTATATGTCCATCAACAGATGAATGGATTTTAAAAATGTAGTATCTATACACAATGGAGTAGTACTAGTCTACCATATCAGAGGATAAACTTAAGTCATTTGTAGGAAAACAGACGTAGCTTGAAACCATAATGTTAAGTAAAGTAAACTGAGACACACAAGCTTAAATATCACATGGCTTCTCTTACACTAAAACAAACCTCAGGATGCAAAATTATACCAGATACACCAAGGGTAAACTCGTCTGGGAAAATAATAAATATATGTAAACAAGGGGGAATGCTAAACATTAAAATTTTATCAAATGTGAACTCTACATAGATGATAATGTAATTTTTTCCTTTCTAAATTTGGGATGAACTATACATTTCCATTTTTTTTACAGTGCTAAAGTACATAATAACAAAAGACAGTTTATCTTATCTTTAAAACCTTTAGAAGAAAATTGAAGAGCATATCTTTATAACCTTGGAATAATACAGAATTATTTTTAAATAACTCAAAAAAAACACACAACGCATGAAGGAAAGTTTATAAATGTTACTACAGTAAAGTCTATTCATGGAGAGACAACAGAAAAAAATAAGGGCAAACCACAAATAAGAATAAGATATTAATATGTGCAACAAAATATAAACTAAAAAAAGGTGGTGATGTGGGATAAATAATTCCCATGACTCCATAAAAAAGTCCTACTAGAAAAATCAACAGAAGTTATCAACTCATATCACTGAAAATGATATGCCAAAGTCTGTAAACCTATTAAAAATACTTAACTAATTAGTAACTAAGGACACACAAATTAAAATTATGAGACATAATTCTCACCCACCACATTTTCATAAGTAAACGGCAGTATCAAGCGCCAAGAGAATCTCAAGCAGTGGACCTTTCAGACACCGTCAAGAAGAACATAAACTACTTCACCTGACCTACATAATTCAGCACTGTTGTAAACCTGAAGGCCCGCATTGCACGCGATCTGTCAGTGTCATTTCCAGGTATATATTTAGAGCAATTATTATAAACTCTGGATAGTGACTTACTCAGTTGAGCAGTTTCTAGTCAGCATTTTCCCATGAAATAATAAGGAATAGAAAATAAAATATCAGGGGGAAAAAAGAACATACTGAAACACATTGCTAGAGGGCTGAAGTATGGCCTCATAAGCATTTGCTCACACACATAATGCAAAATGCATTTCTTTCTGTGAGTCATGTGCCAAAAGCTTCAGCCCTACAGGGAAACTGGGTCATGAGCTCCAAGAGACTCACAGAGAGGCAAGACCCAGACACACTCAAAGGTCCTCCACATGTAGAACAGACAGGTAACTTGTGGCATCTGGGTGGAGAGGCAGCTGTAAGACAGCCAGAAAAACGGTGTGTGGTTCTGTGCATCAATACTAACGCATCTCAAAAACAATGTTAAACTGAAAAGTCACAGAAAAACACAACAAAGATCAATCACTTTAGATGAAGAGGCTTTCAAAATGCAATTTTAGAGGCCTGACCAAGGTTAGAGCAGAAAGGGGAGGGGATGGTAAAGACAAAGGTGAGGTGCACCTGGCCAGCACAGGTGGGGTGGGGGGCAGGCGGGGTGGTAGGATGAAGGGCTGCTAGGGTCATTCTGCTCAGCCCTTAGACTGAGGGGTAAGGACCAGATCACCGACGGCTCCGCCACTAATTCAGGACGCTGTGTGCTGATCTCAGGTGAAAGTGCTACACGTGATAACGCCCCTTAGCTGAAGCCCCACTTTGAGCTGTGCTTCCCCCTACTCACAGTTAAAATACCAGACTGAAACAACTTCTTAATTTGGGTGTTGTCCCTCAGGGATTTGATTTAGTACAAACCTCCACCTAGTTCTCTCCACTTTGTCTCATTTTATCACTAAAACCGCGCAGTATCAAACAGACCTAGAAGAGAGGGGCTCACAGTCTTCAAATACAGCAAATGATAAGACACTGCAAATACGAATTACCCTGAATGTGATCAGTGCACAGCATATACAAGTGTTCAAACATCACCCTGTCTCCCATAGATGTGAACAGTTACTGCACATTCATGAAAAACTTTAACGAGTCTTCTGCAGCCAAAGAAAATGTGGTAAGAAGTCACACAATCTAGTTTTTAAAAAGAAAGAAAAGATCTGTTTGGAAAGAGGCAGGTGTCATTAAGACAATTCACCTTTTTTTCAGTCTGAAAAGATTTCTTCCCTTAGGAACTCTCTGATTAAGTATGTATGACACCAAGGACAATCAAGAGTTTAAAAAATCTATAAATCATCAAACAAATCAGAAGTCCTAGGCAGAGAACGGCTCCGTCTGCAGGAAGATCACACCCCTGCTGCAGCCATGGGCTGGAGGGTGGCCAGTGGCAGGATGGGCCCCCAGGAGCTCTCAGAGGACAGGACAAGGGAGGGAGGAGGTACGGTTCAGAACAGCTTTGGTCCTGCTGTGCCAGCCAGAGGAATACAGGACAATGGGTTCTTCAGCAAGTCCCGCACTGGAGAGGAAGTAAGACTTCCATCCTGCCTGCCTGGCAGTGTAAAGTAACAGGTAGCTAAGAAAAAGGGGCAAGAAAGGGCAAGTGCACACCCTGCTGTCTGCACACGCACACACACCATTTATTCTGTACACCAGCCTCCTCCTTAAGTACACATTTAATGCAAATTATTTGTTTTCAAAATCACTCCACAAAGGCAAGTCTCACTTTAGAAATGAAGATGGCAACGTTTAGACAGATTTAATAAGGCACCGAAGGTTGCCTGCCACTGGTTAGTGTGGCTGGGATCCAAACACAGCCCATTGACTTTAATACTCATGCTCTTTCCTGGACATACAAAGAGGCAGAGGCACACTGCAGAACAGCTCAGTCTTGAAGCAAACCCCTAGATCGCCCCCCGGCAATGCTTGCTCTCTTCTGCCACATGTGATGCAGGTAACATGAGGAAGAGGTGCACTCAGCTAAGCTCAGCAGGAGCCCAGCACAAGGAGGCCTCGCTGCTCCTTTGATCCTCTGGCCTCCCACTGTAATCTTGGCCATGGAAGAGTAAGGTTACACATGCCAGCTGCACTCTAAGTGTCCCTCATGCAAATTTGTTCTGAAACCAATCACCAAGGCTCCTCCTTCCTGGCAGGGTTGCGGTGTTACCTAATGTCCAGCAGTTGACTTCCTGCAGGAGGAGGATGCTGCCATAGATGGCGTGCATATACAAGAGGTGGGCCATCAGCTCGGCCAGCACCCACCAACACATCAGGCGGCCCAGGCCACAGGCCAGGATGCGGAGGCTGTCCTTCAGCGAACAGAGCTCTGGCTGCTGCATCTGGCATGGAAACAGAGAGAAGGCATTAGGTTGTGGTCCTCTTTCTAAAACAGTGTCCCCTCAATAATGTTTTTAATGAACTTCTCCAAAAATGTACTGTCATTGCAAAGGGTTGTTTTGGTTTAGCTTTGGAAGACTCAAGGTTCTTCAGTGAAAATCATTCCAAACAAAAAGAGGAAGCCGACAAGCTGCCCCAGGGCTAGGTACTGTGACAAGTCTTGCCTCTGCCCCCTCGCCCCATCCCTGGGTAAGGGTCCTGAAAGGACCCAGATACTTGGTGTGTTCCCACCCTTGGGACCCTGTGCTCTCTGGACTCAGATACTGGCCTGGCTGTCTTCACCCATCACCCATGCATGTCTATGGCTAAGGCAAAGAAGGGCACAGAACTGGGAGAGAAAGGCAGAGTGAGAAGTAGAACCAAAAAATGAGAGAAAGAAAATTATGAGTCTCTCTCTGTGTGATTTTACCTCAAATTGTTTTTGAAACAAAGCAGGAGACAAATGCCTTGCTCAGCAGCAATGTATCATAATGATTAAGAACATAGGTTTTAGTCAGATTCAATCAAGATCAAATTCTAGCACAAGCCATACAGCTATGTAATCTTGTTCCAGTGTCCTCTTGTAGAAAGCTAGGAAACTTGGCAATGATTAAATATGATAAAATATATGATGCACTAAGGTCAGTGCCTGGCACATAAAAGCACAAGGTGACTATCGTGTATCTCCTGTGTGGACCTTCTTCATAATCTTCCTCACAAGTCCCAGAATCCCAGCCACAGGGCAGTAACAGGAAAGAGATGAGAACCAAGGCATAAAGAGAGAGCAGGTATTTTGGTTGCTTATAGAACTATGGGGACCCCTTATCCAAAATGTTTAGGACCAGAAGCATTCCAGATTTCAGAATATTTCAGATTTGGGGATATTTGCATGGATATCACTGGTTGAGCCTCCCTAATCTAAAAGTCTACTCAAAAACTTTTGGCTTTTACAGCATTTCTGATTTTGAGGTTAGAGATGTTCAATCAGCACTGAATGTGAATACTCAATACACAGGGCAAGACAGACAAAAAACATCCTGCCAAGGTGGCCAGCTTTGCAGTAATATAAACACAGAGATTCTAGAATTCAAAAACATGCTACACAAGCAAAGCAAGAAAGAGCAGTTGTAAGTTTTTTGCATCTCACAAGAATGAGATTTCCCGAGGCTGAAGTAAGGTGTGCAGCCACCCTGCACCTGAGACAAACCTGTGCACCACAGCTGCTGAGGACATCAGCTTGACTTAGCATTGGACCTTTAGGCTCATGACACTAAGCAAACTAGGAAGGTCGTTCCTAGTTCAGTGGTCAATCCAAGCAGTCCCCCAGAGAAGAGAAGGGGAGTTTCCAAGTACCCAGGTAGGTTCTTGAATTTCAGGGTATGTCAAAGGCAGGCAGATTTATTACAGAGTTAGAAAGCAAGAAACCAAGAGAGGAACTTGAGGTGAGGGAGCTCAAAGTGCACACCCCTGATGAGGAGACGAGATTGACCCGTTAACCAAAGAACAGGACCAGCTCTTGTGGATCTGCTGAGATGCAGCTGAGTGATCCTTATCTCAGTGCTGGTTCTGCAAGATGGGCCCAGGAGAAGTTTCATTTAGCCTTGTCCAGTCTCCATGAGATGGCTGTTCTCTTGAGGACAGTCTCAGTCTTACAGAGGTTCTGCTGGAACCCTAGGTAATCACAAGGCAATGACTAGAGATGTCCAGGTGCTTAATGCTAGCTGAACATCCCTAAAAGACTCTTATCTTAGTGTCCTGTCTTGACAGGAAATGTAAATTTAGGGATAATGAACCTTGTATACTGGCTTTTACAAAGACATGCCCTACATGACTTTCAGGCCTAGATGGGCAGCCAAATAAGGATCAAAACCAAGTTTTAAGGTAATAAAGGAGACAGATACCTGTAGGTCCAAGTGTGGGTTCACTATGATTTGTTTGTTTTTTAGCAAAATCACTTTTAAGCCCTTAAATGCCTCAGGAAAAAACACAAATCATACTTTTAATGAGTAACAGCTTAGGGGTCCAGGAGTTTGTGTGTCCTCTGTCCGTATGGTGTCTCCTTGACACCAGGATACCCAGGGGCACCCCTGCAGCTGCTCTCTGCACTGGCAACCCAGATGCTATGGCTCCCTCTGCCATCAGGATAGCAGCAGGCACTGCCCACAGATGGGAAGGGAGCCCCACATACCAGGGGATTTATTTTTATTCTTCTTTTAAGCATCTAGCCTCTCGCTTCCCAAAACTATCTTCCTAACACCAGAAGCCAGGCAAGGCAATCCTGCTGACTCTGTGGCATCCCAGCGAGCTGCATAAGGGAGCTGTGTCCAGTCTGCTTAGCTTCCCCTTGGACCACTTACTCTCACCATCTTCCAGTGGAAATGGATAAAATTGACTTGTAGTGATCACAGAAACTTCAAGGGCAGCTGTGCAGCAGTGACCCAGGGCAGATCCGTTTCTGGGCATAAAGTGAGATCTGGCTCTTTCCCACCAGCCCATCCATACAAAGAAGCCCTACAAAGCATTTGGTTCTATGAGCCAGTGGATCATGACGTCCTCAGGGCAGAAATGCCCACTGCCAACTCAAGGATGTCTACACCACTTTACGAAGGAGAAACAAAAGGGAGATTATCCAAGTAGCACATAGCAAAGGGCTGGTTAAATGCATGAGTGCACGTCAGTCTTCAGCAGCCACAGACCTATTTTTATTCAACATGAATAAAAGAGGGAGAAGGTGGAAAATATACACCACAATGATAACAGCAGTAATCTTTGGATTATCTTTTAGAGGTTTTGACAATTTAAATGAACTATTTTTGTAATCAGGATGAAAGTAAATCTGAAAACTTCAGACCTGTCTGTCAGTGAGCAGGCGTGTCAGGGCCTCTCTGCTCTACATCCACCCTCTCACAGATGCCCTGCGTCAGGGCTCTCACCGGGAAGCCAGCATCTGCTAAGGGCAGTCTTCTCTCTCTCTTATGCTAAAGTAGTTTTTCTTTCTTACCCTCCCGCCTCACTCACTCTCCACCAACTTCATCTTTCTTCATCTTCTACCCTTTCTCGAGCCATCGAAGGCAAACTCATCATGACCTAACATCAGCAAATGAGGAAACAGTAACAAAAACAATGCTATGGTCTCCATGTGTGTGCCCCTCCTAAACTCATGTTTTGAAATCTCAGCCCCTGGACCTGACTGACAATCTGAGACCAGAAGTGGGGTCTTTGAGAGGTGATGAGATCATGATGGTGGGTCCCTTAGAAGAGAGACAGCAGAGGGCCCTGACTGGCTCTGCCACATGCAACAACATGTTGTGGGGGTGCCATGCTGTAAGCAGGAAATGGGCCCTCACCAGACACCAATGTGCAGTTTTTATTTTGAGACAAGGTCTTCATAAATTGCCCAGACTGGGCTCAAACTTGCCATTGTCCTGCTCAGCTTCCCAGAGCATTGGGATCATAGCCGTTCAATACCATGCCTGGCTCCAGTTTCTAAGCTATGCACATGGTATTGCAGGCTACTGAGCATACCCAACCTCAAGTACAGGTCCTCTAACAACAAGCTACAGGGCATTACAGTGTGCAGCCCCATCCTCAGGAGTAGAGAAGACAGCTGGCTCTGAGGGGACCAGGACATGGCCAGCGCCAAGCATCTTCCCAGCTGCCTCTCAGCTGCAGGCAGTTATCCTTTGAGGTCATTTTGGACGCGCTCCTGACCCTCTTCAAGCATGTGCAGCCTAACACTATACACACACCTGTGATTAACAGCCACGATGTGACTGCCTGCTTCCCAATGACTTAGCTACTTTCTAATGGCCAAAATTCCCCTCGCAGGTTGGATAAGGCATAATTATGTGTCATGGCAGGACCAAGGGGCTGGACTTCCTTTAGGAGAAGGGAAACAATCCAGCTGTTCACTCTATTTGCTTTTCCCGTAAATGAAGGCCATTTGTCTTTCTCTAGGGTTGTGTCATTATGACCACCCATTTATACCCCAGCCTAGTGCCACACAGAGCTCATCTGATGAGCACAGCTGCTGTCTGGTCTACATGCAAGTATTTCATTTGACACTGCCAACTGAGGGGACTGTCAACCTTAAGACCACTGCAAACTGCCATCAGGAGAATTTTAAGTTCAGGCTCCACTAAAAAAAAAAAAAGATACATGAACTCATCAAAAAAGTGCATTTTAAAACGCATTATATTTTAAAACCTCATTTCATGCAAACTGCATAAAAGGGAATATTGAAGCCTTCTCTCTCTTCCAGAGACATTCCAATGATTAAAGATGACAGTCCACAAAGATGAAAGGTCTTTTCTATCACTCAGTAGTAATACAAATGCTGGAGAGCAGCGAGCAGAGGTTGGCGGCCCGTTGCTTCTGAGTGTGACAGCTCTTCCACACTCCCCAGTCACAGGCCATCACTGTTCCCGAGCAGCCCTCGCTGCCCAGTCTGGCACACTCACCAGGCTGGTGGCTCGCTGTGGTCCTGCTGGTACTGCTGTCATAGCCTGGAACCTGGTCTGGCTGGCTCCAAACCCGCAGGTGAACCACACCACACTTGCACGCCTCTACTGCTGTCTCACCAATTCAGCATGCCAAGGCCTATTTCTTATTCTTTCTGCCCAGGGCTCTGAGCCTCTCTTTGCTTTCACCTGCTCATCTATGAGATGGTCACAAAAGCATCTCCCTCATCATGAGCTGGAATGCAAGAGCTGGCTTGAGTGAGAGCTCCGTCAGTACCAGCACAGCCAGCACTCTCCGGAGCCAAGGCCATCCTCAGCCACCCTGAAAAGAGTTTTGGGGACATGACCCATTCTCCTGCCCTTACCAGCCACTCAGCAGCTGCCTGAGTGTCTTCAAACAGATGCGGCCAGGACACTAAGCTCCTCAGAGGCTGAGGAGGGCCACTGCCAGCATCTCTGCCACTGCGGCCTGCACAAGGCTAGACACTCCCACGTTGCCACATGCTTTTCTCTACTAATAGCAACAGTGATGGTAATTAGTAACCCTTTACTGTGCTCATGTCTCAAGCGACATGGGCAGCATACAACCATTTGACCTTCACAACAAGCCTGTAAGGGAGGTACTGCTGTTCTAAGTGGCTCACAGTCGGTGTGCAAAGGAAGTGACTCCCCTGCCACTCTCCAGCCAAGGCAGAGCAGGGACGCGAACCCAGGCGCTTGGGCTCCGGAGTCTCTGCTTTCCAGCTCCATGTCCAGCTCCCTCCATGGGCAGGGAAGGCTCTGGCCGCCTCTCAGGCTCGCCTTTCTCCCTACCTGTGCAAAGGAAGCCACAGGCTCCCAGCTGAACACGTGAGCAGCACACCCGCTGGTTCTCCCTGGGTCCTCCTGGATCCCACCTCACCGCAGCTCAGGATCTGAATTCCACAGCTGCGTGTTTCAGAAAGTCTAACTGTCATCAGAAACAGCCTCTTAACATGTGAGATTTTTACTGATCGTAACCAAAGTGTGCAAAGTTCACATGCCTTAAATGACAGGGTCGCTTCCATACTTCTCCCATCTCGCATATGTAAATATATGCGCTACAAACGCAGGTGGGCGACGCATTTTCTGGCCAGGGCCTCCACTCACTTTATCTCCTGCAGTTTGAGCGCCCCTGGACACTGCCTTTCCCTCCGGGTTGGTTCCGCAGTGGAGCTCTGCTGCCCCCTGGTGGTGAAGCCCCATCTCCTGCTCTGTGTTGCTAAGCATTCTCCTGGTCATGTAAGCATGAACCTGAATTTAGAATTGTCATTTTAGCTCCTCTCTCCGCCTGCAAGGACTAAGAACCCCACAGGTCCCTTGGCAACTGCAGAGACATCCAGGATCATGTTTTATTTTCTCTGTAGCTTTTCTTGACCTTTCCCTTTTCTATGCCTTTCCAAATTTCCTAGACTCCACGTTTGCTATCTTCTGGAAGGACTAAAACGAAAGGGGTGAGACATAAATGAAGCCTGGAGTCTTTATCTGAACCCTACAGGGAAATGTTGACTCTTCTTCCCCTTTTCATATACAGACTGAGACTTAAGAGACTCAGAGCCCTTGGCCAAGGATTCTGGTGAGCAGTCATCTCAAAACTCTCAGAACCCAAAGACAGGCCTCTAATACTCCTGCTGGGTCTGAAAGGCCACAATTTAAAAGGAGGTTAAAAAAAAATAAAGCTATAATAATCGTGCATAATAAAGTACAGACCCCCATAGGGCACATCTACTCATGGATAAGATGCACAGAGGAAAATAATTTGTTCCCTCTGAATGGACTGAATTGGTTTCTCTGAGAATTACTATTGGTTCCCAGGGAGGAGAATGGTAGATGCTTCATCCAGAAGTAATTGGCTGGGGAGTTTGAAAACAATCAAAATTCACTAAGCCAAGGAGCTTGTGAAAGAGACACAATGTGGAGGACTCGGCCCACCCTATTCTGCACACCTCAACTTCCCCACACGGAGGAAATCAGGACAGCATTTTCAGCCAGGAGCATGGTGCACATCACCTGGAAGGTCTCTTAAGCCATAATGCTGTGCCCCACCCCAAGTTCAGGCAGTCTGGGGCCGAGCCTGGGATGCTGCAGGTCCAAGGACCTCACTTTGAGAACCCTGAGTGAGACAATCAGCTGCCATCACTGCACCATCTCAGCCTTCTAGCAGTCACTTAACACAGTTTCAAACACAGATCTGAAATGGCCTTGGGACAAAAGACTTCCTAGGTAACCCACAGGGAAGTGTGAGAGACCATACTAACCTACCTGTGCCTGCAGCATCAATTCCATTTAAAGAATTCACTGACCATTTTAGCACATCATATTATTGTTACAATGTAAAAACCTACTTTTAAATCCAATATGAAACGTAGTAGAATTTTTGAGACAGAATAAGTCAATTCTAGGAGCCTCCTTTTTCAACGGCACCTTTCATGTTGACCCTCCCCCCTAGAAATGTGCAACACTACTGGGGCCCTGAGCTCTAAACTACGATTCCAGGAGTGTGCACGCAAGTGTGTATTGTGCTTACATGGTGTTTTGTGTTATATGCATGTCTGTACATTTTGTTCTCTCCTCCACCAAAACCGTTCTGCTGTGGTAGTAGGGGGTCGGCAGAAACAGCCCTTGGTAAACCCTTTTAAGCACTGTGGATCACAAACACCTAAGGTGAATGAGCTTAAACATGTCCAGTGAGACCAGCTATGGGTTGAGGGAAGGAGGAGGTAGGGAAGCCAGGCAAAGGTGCATTGGGAAGGAGAAGAGCTGCCTAGCTCATCATCTCTTAGAAGGATGCTGTCTAGAGAGGGGAGGCAGGACCTGGCCTGGACCTGCAAATGCAGTGTTGCCTTCCAACAATCTTCACCTTTACTGTTTTCTTATTTAGGTCACCAAATAATTCCCAGACTACCATGGGGATATTTTATAAGCAGTTTGTGAATATGAAAGGAAATATACTACTTCCCAGACAACAAACAGTACAGAAAGTTCTCTTTCCACTTTTCCAAGCAATAATCAAACTTTTCCCTCCCCTGGGGCATCTATGTAGGGGACAGTAGTTCCCAAGTTCCAATATTATGGATCCTGGAAGTCACAGGCCACCCAGAATCAGGGCTAGGACCTAGAGCTAACATACAAGAGACAGGTCAACGTTCAGTGTTTGCTCTCTGATATAGTTGAACTATTTGCAGAAGCTCATGTCAATGAATGGTGTGTGTTTCCATCCATGGACACACCAAAGTGCAGAGACTCAAATCGTGCAGACAAGCAGAGCAACATGGACAGCATCCCAAGCTCCCCACCACCAGTCCAGTCCCCAGGGCTGCTACCTGTTTGACGAACTCTGGGAAGTTGAGGATAGGCCCGTTGTGGAAGACGGGATAATAGAAGACGTACGCCAGCATCCAAGGAAAGGAGTGGGGGGCACACACGACAGGCAGCTGCTGCCAGCAGAACTCCAGGCTGAAGCTGGTGTAGTAGAGGCAGCGGACAGTCAGCGTGAACTGCAGCAGGTAGTACTCACTGTCAGTCCGATACCACCTCCTCTGTAAAGCCAAAAGGACAGGACAACCCGTAAGTGGCCAAAAGGGTGACATCCATCCCAGTGCAGTCAGCTAGCACAGATGCCACTCCCTGAGAAGCCCATGAGGAACACTCTTCCTGGGCACAGCAGTTGTACCATCAGTGGAGCACAGAACAAATGAATCCCTGTAAATCCCACTGGTAATCAAAGGAAGCAGCAAGAGCTGGGGCACAGCTCAGCAGGGCACAGCTTGTGCTTAGCTAAGGCGCTAAAGAGCAGTGGAGCGGAAACCATCTGTAACATCAACCATCAACTTGGCACATAATGAAGTTTTCCTGAATATGCACCTATGAGCGACATCCTGGAGAGCACAGAGGTCAGCCATGCCAATGGCCACAAGGGACCTGTGACTGCCACATTCCGCCTTTAGTGTATTTTTCTTCTTGCTCTTCTGTCATTAATGTGTTAAATCAAACAGCTGAGACTAAGATGTCTCTCAAATGAAAGGTTTATGAAGCTGTTACAGATGCCAGTCAAAAATAAAAGGACCCATCTTAGCTGGCTGTGGCGCTAAATCCCATAATCCCAGCAGTCTGGGAGGCTGCAGCTGGAAGACCGCAAATTCTAGCCCATCCTGGGCAACTTGGTGACTTAGCAAGATCCTGTCTCAAAAAATAAAATATAATATAATAAACTGGTCCTTGGACAAACTCCCTTATCCACCAACAGAATGCCCAGCCAGCAGTTGAAAAAACATCAACCAGAGCTGGGATATTTCATGTCAAAAATGTGGGAGAAGAAAACATAAAATGCTTACACTGAACCTACATTGGTATAGAGAGAATCAGGAAGACACAAAGCAGGTAAAGTTCTGGAAGAGGAGGAGAATCCATAAAGAAAAGCATGGCTACTTCTTGACTGGGTGGTTCTAAAAGCACAACATGATGCTGGCTGATAGCTGATCTGTAGCATACAAGGAAAGAATGTGGAGCAGTTCTTTTTCTTTGTCAATGTAGCTTAGAGCTATCAATTCAAATAAATTTTTTGTCTTTTTCCTCCTTCCTTTCTCATCCTGTAACTCAAGGCAGCTCAGAATTCTCTTCTCATTACCAAATGACCTCTAGAGACAAATATTCAAAAGAAATACTGTAACCTCTGCCCTTCATGCGTATCAAGGAGATCAGTGTGTTACAAATGCAATTCCATAGGGCAAGACAAAAATAACATGCATGTGGGAAGTGTGATAAAATGCTAACACTGGAGAGAGTGAAAATATGGAATACCTCATCAACTGCTTTTTGTCCTACATTTTCCATAATATGTATATATTGTTGCTTGGTGAGGAAACACACTGTGGTCATATATATGCAAGTAACAGACCTTAGCTAGAAGGAGTAATTTGACCAGTGAGGGCCTTCTAAGGCTCCTGACTGAAAAACTAATCCTAAATAGCATCTACTTTACATCCAGGGTAAGTCATCTTACTTACCCTGGATGGAGCGTACTCAGATCAAAAGAACCACATGAGAAAAGGTCTGAAGCCCTAACTTGTCCCTGGTCATCTGCTCTCTCTGCCACAATGTTTACCTGACACTGTAAAGCTGCACGACAAATGAACATTCACCACCAACATCCATCATAGATACTGTCTCTCGAAAAACGATAAACAGAACTAGATTCTGTTTTCAGCCCTTGCCAGGTCCAAAAAGTTAGATGTTGATTTGTTTTTATTTTTGTTACAAATCCATTTTTAGGCACACTCATTAAATGACTGCCCAATCAATCTGGAAAGTTAAGGCTCTTTGGTTAATCCAAAACCACTACCTTACTTGTGCTCGCAAGCCCATATTTAGATGTACATGCTTAATGTATTAGCTCAGCTACACTGGTAAGGGTGCAAAAAAGGGTGGCCAAGCAGCGGCAAAATATAAAAACCCGAACTTTCAAAACACTACATGTCACTTTGCTTAATGTAGATTCCACCCTGGGAACAATCTCTGATAAAGGTAAAATAACTGTCACTTCTGTATTCCAATGAGACTGAGGCTGCGGTTAATGGACAGACAGACACCAGCTTCAAGAGTGAGACAGATGGGAAGCACAGGAGCTCAGAAACCTGGTTGCCAGGCTCACCTCTCCCACGGAGTCTGTTCCCATTGTGGGTGGACTCAGGTCCCTCTCATTCTCAGCATGGTTATCTGGATCCATGAGTGAGCCAGAAAGTGAATAATGAATAAAAATAAAGATATCCCAGGAGTTCCAGCCCCACAGTGATTGAAGACAGAATATCAAGACTTCCCGAGAGTCTCTGTGCAGGGAATGTTAATGGGACGACGGGAAGACAGAAAGGGCCACGTGGAAACACAGCAGTTAGTGTCACACAGCAGGAGGAGAGCTGTAGCCCTGATATACGAGGTGTAAGAGGCCAGCAGCATTTGGAGCTTGTGAGCCACTGCACACACCTGTTAAAGGGAAAATCCTTAGACCAGTCCGATTTACTAGTTCACTCAAGCAAAGAACAAAACAAAGCAAAACAGGATTCATCAATTGGGTAGCTCCCAGAGCCAGAGTAGGTTCTGAGAACTCCAGCCAGATGGAAAACAACTTAACTGGCTACAAATCTACTCAATCAACCAATTAATTTGTTACAGTTTAAGTACTTAATTGTTCACAGCTTAATTAGCTAATTGGCTACAGGGCCTTCAGCAACCAACCACAGATAAGTTACTGCAATTAAACTCCACATTGGTTTGTTATTCCTGGCCCAGGATAGGTACCCGGTCCAAATCCGTGACCTCTCACAAATTTTAACGACCATCCCCTCTCTTCCTCTGCCTCGTCACATTTCCATAGCCACACTCACTGTGGCCAGGCATCTGCAGAGAAGTGACCTGGCTGGAGTCCTGTGCCCAGGTGCCTGGCATGCCTGACCTTCCTCTCAAACAGTTTAAATGCTGGTCTGCAAGGCCAGACACATAAACCACTTCACCATGCCAAGAAGCCTGTGACGATCTATGTCACAGCATGTGAACACAAAAGACTCACAGCACAGAGCTCAGCACTCCACCACCACTCCGTGATTCCACTTGAGGAGTGGGAGAGAGACCACCCAAGCAGGAGAGGGAGAGGGCTTTGATAAACAGTACTAGGTTTAGAGACTGTACTTTGAAGATGACGATAGAATAGGTTGGTGAGGAAGAAGAAGAGATTAGTTCAAAGAGACCAAATTTAAAATGTCTAACAAGAAAAGAGAAGACTTCCCAGGTTCCAACAGCAGAAAAGGCTGGAGAGGGAGAACAAAGTGGCACTGGCTTGACCACCAGCCTCCAGTGTTGTCAGAGCTTGAGCTCTCTCAACCCTGTAGTTGTCCAAACTGACTGACCATGAGGCTGACAGGCTCTAATGCCCAGAGCCCCAAGCCACACACTGGAGCTGGCGCCATGGACTGGCTCCTCCTGGCATGCAATTCTCCCCAAGGAGAGCTCCACATAGACTAATCTCCCTGCCCTGCAACACAGACCCGATGGCTTCCCTGGCAGCAGTCTTGATGACAAGACTGATTTTTGAACTTGAAAAGCATATGTTCAACAGATGTGTAAGACGAGGAAGCTATGCAGACAGCCTGAGGGGTCCCAGCCAGGTCCCAGCTCGCACAAGCAGAGCTAAATCACTGAATTCCTCCTGAGAGAACAGACAGCTCAAAGCTGCCTCACAGTGCTGGAAGAGCTGACTGAGGAGCGCCACCGTGGCAGCACTCAGGACTCCCACACTTGGGGTGCCACCTCTTTGTTGGCTAACACGCCCTAGGCCAAGTTCAGTGTCTACTGTCAAACTACAAACGCACTGCTGTCATGACTAGGAAAAAAACAAACCTAAGAAGGTGAGTACAAACAGAAGCTGCCGAAGTGGGGTCCTAGCCCAAGGTCACCCTCCATTAGCACAAAGAGGCAGTGGTATATGTGCAGATACTGGTGTGCTCACAAAAATGAAAGCTCGTTTCACTTTCTAAATAAAAGAGCTTCCATTATTATCTGAGTGAGTTGATTAAAAAAAAAAAACTGTTGCATAAGCTAAGAAGAAACCCACTTGTCTTACTTGTCTCAGAACCACTTTGAGCTGAGAACAAGATAAAGAATAGGAGGGAAAACGCTCCCTAAAACTAGTAGGGCATTTGTTCAAATGTCTGGAGGACTTTTCTGCCTTTGCTCCTGACCCTTTGGTCCTGTAACACAGGGCACACTGCGTCAACCCAAGCAGGAAAGAAGGTACAGGGACAACCTCCCAGGACTGCACAAAGCCACTGCAGGCCACTGCACATAGCCTGGTAGACAGACTAGCGGCGTCCCATCAAGGGTCTACAACTGCTTGTTTGAAAACAAAGGCATCCACTGGGATGCCAGACAAGTAGAACCTGCCCCTTCCTGAGGGCGAGATGACAACAGAGTAAGACACTTACCTTCATGTCCTCCACACCTTGGAGCCTCAGTGTGGAGAGCAGGAGGAGAGAACAGAGCCAGGACAGGAACAGCGACCGGAACTGGGCCACGCAGAACGCGATGACGGTGTGGAGCAGAACCATGAGCACTCCCGGGGCGCCCAGCACACTCCAGCAGGCCCACATCCCATAGGCCGCGAGGATCCAGGCTCTGCGCTGCAGACAGGCAGTGGCCCGTGGGGCAGGGCGGAGATGGGCAAGAGCAAGAGGTAAGTGAAGGGCCTTGTCTGGTGCACACAAACCGCTAGCCAAAAGCTTGTTCCTACTGCCCTGGGGACTCAGAGCTCCCAGCTCCACCCCAGACTCCCAGAACTCCATGAGATCCACCCAGAAGCAAGGACCACCTCCTGCCTTCAGCCAGCGCTGCCACAGAAGGCTTATCCTCAGCCTTTCAGCAGACACTCAGGAAGCCAGAGGGCAGGTAGAGAAACTAAACCTGAGAGACTGCACCCTCCGGAGGGCTGGGGGAAAGGCCCCAGCGCCCATTTCCAGCAGGCCCTACAGAGGAGACCCACCCATTCACATCACCAGGCCCTTCCGAAGCCCAGGACACAGGCTCACACACCCAGCCACAGCTCTCAGCATATTCTTACAGTCAAATTGATGCCACACAGAACTGCATCTCTCCCGTTTTATGTGATGGTGAAGCTTGTGTATAGTCAATCTGATGGAAACATTTATTCCTATTTTTTTAAAGAATCAGAATTTTTCCTATTTGTCCAACATTTCTATTTATCACATAGAATATCTAAATAGATGGATTAATGCATCTTTGCTTTCATGACATACTCTTAATTGGATTTGGCTGGTAAATCCTTGTTTAAAAACCATGATGATGTTTTAACACTGAGAGGCAATTTATATTATTGTGGTTTAATAAGCTTTGAAGTCCAACTGCCTAAATTCAAAAACCAATGTTCCCACTAATGAGATGTGATCTAGGCAAGTTATTCAATTTCTCCACTCCTCCATTTCTTCATCTGTGCAGCCTACTTCATTAGGCCGTTATAAGGATTAAGTAAACTATGTGTGTGAAACACTTAGAATATCGGCATGTATAAAGTAAGGACTGTTCAAACACTACTTGCCTTTCCCAAGGAAATAAGATGTCTCATCCATGTGCACTGTGAAATGTGGCTTCCAGGAATATACAGAGCTAAAAAGTAGGGACTGACCAAATTGGGGTCTTCTCACAGGGAAGGATAAAAGTGGGGTGCACTTTGTAAGGCCTATGCTTCCATGTGACCTCTCCCCAAATATTGCCAAGTATTATTCTTTCCCAAATCTACACTCTAGCCCAAGAAAACATTCTAAAAGTGAGACTAGGTCAGTCACTTCTAAGTTCCAAGAAAACCAGGGAAATCTGAAGTTCATTTTTACTATTTTTCCACCCTCCTACCCACAGAAAACAGCCACATAAATTTGCTTCAAACTTTTCCCCACTCACCTCTGGGTAGAGTCCAATTTTAAGAACCAAGGATGCCAGAGACTATTTTAAGACTTAGCTCTAATAAACAAGAAAAAGATTCTTTTCAACATGACCTATAGCATTCACTGCTGGAACCCTTCTCCAAGTACACGTAGCCAGGTCCTTATGGGTATACACAGTTACACTTTTATTAAGTGCTATTTGAAAAAAGCACTTTGGAAAAAGCCTGCTTGCTGGGATTCATTTGGAACTTACCACAGACTGAAGCTGCTTCAACTTGGAAAAAGCTAAAACAACTTCAGGAAATACTTACTAGTGCTGTGCAAACTCCATCTACTTGGGAGATTCCATGACGGCCTTGCAGTGGTCTTAAAAGCCATTTGGGGGCAGACAAACATGTGCCATATTCTCACTCCCCAGTGGCTTTCTTGCCAAACAGCATGGCAGACAACACTGAACACTGTTCTAAGACATCGCAGAAATGCTCCCACAGTAGCCTCATGTTCTCTGCTGACTAAATAGTACTCACTTTTTCTCCCCTGGGTACAAACAGGCATGAAACTACTACACATTTTCATGGTGGATGGGAACACCTCCCCTCACAGCAGGGAGAGCTCACAAGGGTTTCAAGGGCCAATCTCAGATGCAGAGCCCTGAGCACAGCCCTGTCTCACCCATCCCTACATCAAGTGTGCTTATACATTTATCAAACATTCATCTACCTCTTAAATGAAACTGTTTAAATATCAGCATTAAGCCATTGACATGAAATAGACCAGAAACTGTTTAACTTTTGAAGATAAAATATGTTGCACGTTATTCCAAAATAACACTTCTAGGCATTTAGGGTTCCTCTCCACCCAATTTTTAGGGTGAGCTAAGCAGATATATTGAGTTGTGGTTACACATATATTCTATGTCAAGCCAAAGTTTTTAAAAACCATTGTAGAAATCAAAATAGCCCAATTCATTTAAGAGTCTCAAATGATAATTATGATAGGTAACTGCTGACCACTAGGAAATAAGGAACGAAGAATCATATTGATCAAGAAAATATACAAAAGTGGCCTTAATTTAATTCTGGGTTATAACAGTTCCAATTAAGAAATTTAAATTTTAACTAGGTACAACTTTACACAATGCTTTTCTCAAGTTTGTGTTGAAATAGTTGTAGAGTCACACACAGTTGTAAGAAATAATACACAGCAATCCCTTGCATCCTTTACCCGGTTTCTTCCAACGGTAACTATTTTGGCATGGATCTAAATGTCCCTAAAGGCCAACTGGTGGGCTTGTAGGGAATAGTTTAGATTATGAGGACTCTTATCTCACCAGCAGATTAATCTATGAATTGATTTATAGCTCGACGGCATTATTGGGAAGTGGGCCCCACTGAAGGGAGTAGGTGATGAGGGGTGTGATCTTAAGGCTGGCTCTGGCCCCCAGCCCCTTCTTCTCTGGCGCTTTCTCTTGTTCTCTGTGTCCTGGTTGTCTTAGGTGAGAAGCTTCCTTTCACTAATCCTTCCACCATGATGTTCTTTCTTAACTCACACTCACAGTGATAGAGCCATTGACATGGACTAATACTTCTCAAACCATGAGCCAAAATAAATCTTTGTTGGTTTCTTGGGTATTTTGTCACAGTGATAGAGAGCTAACACAGTCACATTTTGCAAGACCATCACATAATATCACCACTGCCACGGTATTACATTGTTATTATTCACTGAACTTACTCAGATTTCTCCGGTTTTACTTCTATTTGTGTCCTGTTTAGTTCTATACGGTTTTACCACATGTTTAAGTTTGGTATCTACTACCATAAGACACAGGACTGTTAAACATCCTAAGAATCCCTGATGTTGCCCTTTTATACCACATCTACCTCCCTCTCATTCCCCCTCCCTGAATAACCACACATCTCTTCTCCATTTCTAAACTTCTATCATCTCAAAACTCTTACAATACGCAACTTTTAGAATTTGCCTTATTCTCCTCAGCATAAATTATTCCCTGGGGTTTCTTCCAAGTTTCCATGGATTTAGATGCTTTTCTCTTTTAACTGCTATATTTTTCATAGTGTGGAAAACCACTCACTGGTTGAAAGAGACTGAGGTTGCTTCCAGTTTGGAGTTTTTACAAATAAAACTGCCACAAACATGCATGGACAGGCTTTTGTGTGAAAGTGAGCTTTAGTATTTCTGGAATGACTTCCCAGAGAGTACTTGCTGGGTGGCATGACAGTTCCACAGAGAACTGCCAGACAGGCTCCCAGCATGGCTCTGCCACCTTGAGTCCCCAGTGTGTGTGATTCAGCTCATCTGCACCCTCGTCAGCGTGTGGTGGGTTACTCTGTTCAGCCTAAGCCTACCAGGCAAGTGTGCAGCCACTTTAGTTTGACTTCATGATGCTCTTGTCACGGGAATCAAAGGCTGAGCAACCTGCTACCAGAGGTTAGGACGGCCTGAGAGAACCTTCCTTAACACAGGGGGACTCCCACGTCTCTCTCTCTCTCTCTCCATTCCCAGCTGGTCAGTTTCAAAAGAAATGAAAAGGAAAACAGCAGCAGAAAGGAGACTTTCAGAGGTTCAAGTACATAAGACAGAAATTCAACTTTATGTTTGTAGCAGTGGAGAAAAAGCGACCCAAAGCAGTCAGGCCTTTCTGATGGGACATAGAACCCATGACCAGATGGAGGCAGGAAGGTTCTTCCCCTCTGCTCCCACTGCACCCTGTGTTGATGCTGAGCTGCTTCTTAAAATGGACCATAACTGACTCTCTGCTTAGCAGGCAAAAGTCCTCTCTTGTTCACATTGCCATAATGTAACACAAAATCTAGCTCAGTACCTAGAATATATCAGGTGTTTCATAAAGAATGAATGAATGAATGAAAAGAAGAAAAGGAAGAAAAGATGGATGGGTATGTGAGTAGGTAAATGGATGGAGATGGATAACTGAATGCAGTAGATTGATACGCTTCCCCAAGTCTTAGATTTAACCAGATAGTGAGAAATACGAAACTGGCACTAAAGTTTGGGCTTTTCAGCCCACTGATGTGAAAATGTACCATTTTCTCTACTTGTTCTGCTTCAACCCCCATCCACAGAGGCTGCTCTAAGAAGGGCATCTCTTCAAGGGCACTGCTTACAACCCATTTTTCACACACAAGGGTCTCTTGCAACTACACTTGTGTTCTTAACATTGGGCAGGGCACAGGCATCAACCCACAAATGCTGACATCTGTAAAAGAACCTCCCATTCCTCACCCAGAGTCCTCTCCTTTCTCCTCCACAGCTGAGCTGACCTAGACCCAAGGTTGGAATCAGCACCCCCAAGAGAAGCTACAAGCTTGCCCTTCTCTCTTCGGAGAACACTGTTCTCCACATCACCCTCACATGGAGTCAGGATCCAGGCGGGATAGACTGTCTGAGAAAGCCCCTGTCACACACCTCTTCTCCACTGAGGCACTCGCTCTGCTGTGGGTGCCAAGTGACCTTGGGGCAAGCCCAAGTGGTTCCTCGGCAGCTCACCTCTCTCAGGAGGACAGAGAGTGCAAAGCCTGGGTCAGGAGGACTTCTGGCAATGGAATCAGACTGCTGTGCATTAATTCCTTTTGCACATCTGCCAAGAAACAACTCAGTGGAAGCATTGTTTGAGAAAGAAAGGGAGTCAAGCAATACTCTTATGCATGGCATAATTTATTACACACTACATAATCAGCTGCAGGTACTGCTGAAGTAAATATAGATAGATAGGAAACAAAACCTACCCCTCTCCAGCATCCAAACAACTATAGTTTGGCAGCTTTTCCTGGGAGCCAAGGCCAGTGGGCCAGTACCAAAGGAACTTCACCGCTCCTTAGGAGGGATGGAGGTAGGAAAGTCAGGATCCAAGAAAGTCCTTAGTGCACAGGATTCTCATGGGGAGTGTGGATTTGACAATCCACTAGGGCCAGTGCCTGTCCGACACAGTCTTCCAGAGCCAACACCATGGGACCGGGCTCATCAACCTTCTGCACAGCCTGTGGCGAGGAGGTCAGCCTTCAGGGCCAGGGCTAACAATGTGGCTTCTCCCACTGGGGACACTGAGTGCTGCTCTGGGGCCAGCAGTCTACACCACACAGCTTTCCCAAAAGTTCACCTCAGGGTATTTTTAGTTTTGGGGCAGAGAACACAGTGTTTCTGCTGGTGGGAAGCCACAGTGGTGTTCCAGAGAGGTCCACTGTTGGACCAGCCCATCATGCAATCCAATCATAACAAGGCCACAGCCAAAGCACAGAACTGGTCCTCAGCCTCCTCTCCGAAGGCACATGCACTCTTGCCAAAACCCAAACCAAAGAGAGACCTGCACAGCAGAAAGATGCTTAACCTCAGCCAACAAAGTAGAAAGTTTTATTACTTGTCATGACACCCCCAAAATTTTTTTAAATGAAAGGAATAATGTGATGCTTTTGAAAGCAACCTGCATTCAGTGGGAAGAGGTGGGGTGGCCAGGTAAGGCAGAGGTGAGACACATCCTTGGGGCTTATTACTGCAGCAGCAAGAGTTGCCACACTGCCTGACCCTTCTTCTCAGCACTGTCCAGTTCACAATGCTTCAGGGGATCAGGAAATAAAAGACAACTGCAGCCCAAATCTTCTACCCTGAGTAAGAACCAAAAACAACTACCCAAATTAAGGCCATCTGGGATACTGAGTCCAGCTGGTGAAAGCCTGGAGCTAAAGAGGCCAAACTTGTGGTTCCCACTTCCAAAGGGCTAGCCGACTCAGACAAACAAGCACTGTGCCCCTGCCACAAGCAGAGCCCTGCCCACCAACTGTCTCACAAATCAAGCCTGTGGTCACACTGAGAACAGCAGAGACACACACGAAGGGAGATGACTCAGAGCTCGCACCGCCTCAGTCTAAGAAAAATGCAAAGAACCCCTGAAGCTCAGGCTGGACACAGCATGCTCTGCAGGGGACAGCCAAGTCCACCTGCCCGTCCGTGCAAGACGATGGACCCAGAGAGCTCAAGTGCACGGATTCTGCTTTCCTCAAGCTGTGGCTCCAACACCACCTCCTCAGAGACCTTGGCTGACATCAGAATGGCCGACATGGCCCGGTCCCCAGTGCCCACTGTGTCTGACCCAGCCACCACCACACCAGGCAGGGCACAGCAATCATCCAGTGTTCGGTTTCGTCCCTGACTTTCCAACCAGTGCTCCACACAGAAACAGGCCCCATCTGCTGATCCTTCCCCCAAGCCCAGAACAGGCTTGGAACAGGTTCAGAACACAACCCTCATGGGAGGACTGCTACTGTGGATGCTCAGACAGAACCTCTGCCCGTGGGGATTTCAGAGTCTCAAGACTGTCACTGGCTCTCGTCACATGCAAGTGTAACCAAGGAAAGCACTGCTCTCAGGCCCTCTCCACCACCCCAGAATCCAGGAGATGCATCCTTACACATGACCGCGGACACAGGCACAAAGATGGGAAGCGACTTTGTTTGCACTTGAGGGCTGGAGGGGCAAAGCCACAATGCACCCAAGTGCACTTCCTGTCTCCAAGGTCAGTCAGCTCCACGCCACGGATACCACGGACCTCAAGCATAAAATATTCCAGAAAAAACTGAACCTCGACTAAACATGTATGTTACCTTTATTCCCCAAACAACCCCGCACTACAGTTACCCTAACACAGCAGCTACATAGTGTTAGGTACTGTGAGTAAGCTAAAGAGAATCTAAATTACACAAGAGAATGTTTGCAGGTTTATGCAAATCCTGTGCCATGTTATAGAAGGCATTTGAGCATCTGTGGATTGAGGTGTCCTAAGGGGCCTGGAATTAATCCCTCTGTGGCTACTGAGAACCCATGATACCTCTCACTTAAAAGGGGTCTGCATTTAAAGTTACAAGCACATTAAAGAACGGACAATAAATTCGCTACCATTCATCTTTTTTCCCATAATGGAGCTTCGAATCGCTTCTGGCTCCTCAGTATTACAAAGCTCATTGCGACTCATGTCCTGCCTGCCCCGTGTGCCTGGCTGAGTCTCCAGCAAGAGGGTGTGGTGGGTGCTCGAGCCGCAGGGCGCGCACCTCTGCTTTTGCAAGATGATGGGTGCCATGCCAGAACACATCTCTGCCCTCTCTGGACGAATCTGGGGACCAATACTTGATACCTTACAGAATTTTTGTTTTGTTTTTGCCAAACTAAAATATATAAAATGATATGATCGTTTTAAGATGCATTTGCTGGTTATTAATGAATGTGAACATTTTTCCTGTGTACTGATTGTGCTTCCTTTTCTACAATTCCTCCTCATTTTTTTTCTTTTTTGATCCAAGGTCTCCCTATACAATTGGGGCTGGCTTTGAACTCACTATGTAGCTCAGGGCTGACCCGGAGCTCACAGCCATTCTTCTGCCTCTGCCCCCAAGGGCTGTGATCACAGGCACGTGCCACCACACCTGGCTTCTTGCATTAATTTTTAAGTGGTGACTTGTCTTTTTCATTTAAAATCTCTTTATACATTCCATATACTAATACTTTGTCAATTAATAACTTCTCAATTAGTGACTTCATTTTCTTTATTGTGTCCTGGGATAAACATAAATTTTTCATTTTAATGTAGTTAAATTTTTATCAATGTTTTCCTTTATAATTTGTACTTTTTGTACCTTGTGTAAGAAACTTTCTTACACAAGATATATTCTTCTATATCATATTTTCTAAAGTGTAATACTTTTGGTTTTCCATTTTAAGTTCTTAATGCACCTTAAAAACTTTATTATGTATGGTATGAAGTATTCATCTCTTTTTTTATTCTTTAACAATTCTATAACCACTGTTTATCGAATATTTATCTTTTACACCCAAATATGACATATCAGCTCTGTCATAAGTCAAATTTCCACCTCTGTGTAGTTATTTTTTTATATTCCATTGTGTTCCATTAGTCTGTCTATTCTGCTTCTAGTGTAACAATGTCCTAATTATTACGTTTATAATAACTATGTATAAGTACTTAATTGTTATGCATTTACAACATCTGGGTAGAGCATGTTCTACAATTTGATATCAACTTTATGCTGTGATCACACCATTATCTTTTCTGAAGAAACCTCAGAAAAAATCAAAATATTTACACCTTGGGTGTGTGACAGAATTGGTTTATTAGATTAATGGGGTCTTCACAAATACATTTTAGTTACTGATTTATTTTCATTGTATATCTATTTATTCATGATTCAGCTTTTTAAATTATATTTTCTTGAAATTTGTCTGCTGTGACAAGGTTTTCAAAATTATACCCACATGGCTTATAAAATATCATCATACTTTATTTTTCATTTCTGTACCATCTATATCTCTGCTTTTCCATCCTGTTCTTTGGTCGTCTGTATCTTATCTTTTTTTTCTCACTGAATCTTGTCAATGACAGTGATTAATTTTGGCTTTTCCTGTTTTCTTTCCTTCCTTCTTTGCTGTGCTATCCATGTGCTATCTTGCCAGTTTAACTATACACTTAACTCATCAATTTTATGTTTTTTTCTCTAATGTGAATGTGGAAAGTTATATCCAGTTATGTACCTTTCTACCTGCATCCTATAAATTTTCTCTCTAATTTTTTTCTTTTCATTTATAAATATTTTCTAATTTCTATTAAGTCTTCTTCTTTGACCTATGAGTTACTTAAAAGTATGTTTTCTTAATCTGCTGGAAGATGAAACAGGTAAAAGTCTAAGACATAGGCATAGACAAAGATTTGCTGAACAGAGCCCCAACAGCACAATAAATATACTATAAGTCAAAAACAGGATCACATTGAGTTGAAAGGTTTCTCCATAGCAAAGAAGACAACCAACAGAGTGAAGAGACAAGCTAAAGAATGGGAAAAAAAATTCCAGCTTTTCCTTGGACATCTAACATCTAGAATATATAAAGAATTAAAAAAAATTAGATGCCCAAATAAAAGACCTAACCAAAAAATGAGCAACTGAAATACTTTTAGAAGAAAAAGTACAAATAGCCAATAAATATATGAATATATGTTCAACATCACTAGCCATCAAAAAATGCAAATTAACATTCAGATATTATCAATGTTACTTCAGAAAGAATGGCTATCATCAAGAAATCAAATAATAATGAATGCTGACAGGGATGTGGGGAAAAAGAAACCCTTCTGCATTGTTGGTGGGAATGTAAACTAGTACAACCACTATGGAAATCACTGTGGAGAGTCTTCAAAAAACTGTGACTAGAAATTCCATTTGACCTAACCCTTCCCCTCATAGGGATCTTCCTGAAAGACTTTAAGGCATCAAAATACAGATATATATATCTGTATTCGTAACAGCTAGATCTTGAAAGAAGCCTATATGTCCTCAACAAATGTATGGATAAAGGAAATGTGATATTTATACAGAATGAAGTACTACTAAGCCATAAAGAAAGATCAATTTGAGGCATCTGTAGGTAAATAGATGCAACTTGAAACCATAATAGTAAGTAAAATAAGTCAAACACACAATCTTAAATACTGAAAGATTTATATGAGAAACTCAAATGAGAGAGAAAGAGAAAGCAACATAGAAGATAAATAAAAAGTAAGTTTTTTTCCCAATGGATGAGGAAACAAAAGGTGTGCAAAAAAAATTGAAAAGAGAAAATGATGAAAATAGAGCTTTTTGGAAATGGAAATGGGACTAAGGGCTGGAAGGAGAAGATGAAAAAAGAGAATTAAGACATGTCATGTCCGTGTACCAACTCGCCATGAAAATGTAATCATTACATACTGCAAATGGGTACAGTATTGATATGAAATTTTAAAATAGCAAAAATGTTTTTCCTTTTAATTGCTGGATGAGTTAAAATTCTAGGCTATCTTGCCAGTGTTTGGCAACATATTTATATTATGGTTACAGAAGATACTGTAAATAAAATACACCTTTTGAAAATTACTTCATGGTCCAGTATGAGTTGTTTGTCCTCTTAAAAAGAATATCGATTCATCAGTTATTGAATGCAACAATTTAATTACATGTACAAATTTTTATTTTCTATTTTTTCTTATCAAGTTTATTACTTGTGTTGTTCCTTATTGGTTTTTTGATCCAGGGTATGCTAATTATTGAGAGTTATGTTAAAATTTTTCCACATAATCACTGATTCATCTATTTATTTTTATACTGATTACCTTTTGATTTATATATCTCAAACCAAACAAAGTTATAATTATAATTATCTTCCCAGTAACAACCTCCTTACTAAATAATAATCCTCTTTATAATTAGTAATAGTCTTTGTCAGGTATTAAGAAAACTGTATCAGTATCATGTTGAGGGAGGGAATTTATATTTTCTAGAATATGTTTTTCCATCTTTATTTTCAATCTTTTTCCTTCTGTTTTGAGTATATCAAACTAAGAAGCACATCTCTGGATGTTGTTTTGTTTTACTTCATTTCTTTTGTTTTAAAAAAATCTAACCTAGAGCTGGGCGTGGTGGCTCACGCCTGTAATCCCAGCGTTTGGGAAACTGAGGCAGGAAAATGTTGTGAGTTTGAGACCAGCCTGAACAAAGTGTGCTCAAGGCCAGCCTGAACTGCATAGTGAGACCCTGTCTCAGAAAGACAAAAAAGACTAGACTTACACTGGGTATAACGATCACACCTGTAATCCCTTTGGGAGGCAGGAAGGTGGCAAGTTCTGGTCTGGAACTGAGTAAGATATTCTCTCACAGTAAAAAACAGAAAAGGGCCTGGGCTGTAATGCAGTGCAGAGGGCCTGGGTTCAGTCCCTAGTATCATAAAAAAGGCATGAAAATTGTTAAACTAGACTTGACTTTTCTTGAGACAGGGTCTTGCTACGTAGTTCAGGCTGGCCTTGAATTCATTGTGTAACCCAGCCTGGCCTCAAACTCGTGGAGATCCTCCTGCCTCAGCCTCCTTAGCACTGAGATTATAGGTATGTACCACCAGGCCTGGCTTAGGATAGATTTTTTAAAATATAATGAAATTTCCAAAAAATGAAGTTTGTCACATTTTATGGGGAAAACAGGACTCTCTTTCTTGTCAAGCCTCTTTTATAGTGATAAATTAAGAGTCAATGGGGAAAGTTTTCCTAATATCAAAAAGCAAATCAATGACAAAACCAAGGGCCAAATATGATACTGCGATTTCTAGCACTCTTCCACCATATAGCTGCTCTTCACCATGGCTGTGGTAGCAGGAGTCGACGTCTTAACAAAGGACCAAGAATTTCATCAGCCCCTCAAAGAGACAGGTGTTAAACTATTTCTTTATGTATCGGAAAACTGAGACTTAGTTATTTACCTGTGAGCAAAGAAGTTTTGTCTTAGAAATAAAAATGTCAAACTTCTGGAAAATTTTAAAATCTTGGAAAAAAAACAGAACTTGTAGAAGAAAAAAAGGTTGATTAATGAGAGCTGAGGTACCTACACCTATTACCAGCTTAGCAACAAAAATGTATTATTTATTAGGTCTGCTCAGAAAGTTACATGAAATTTTTAGATATATGCAGATCTGACAACATCAAATATTTTAGTTTTTGCTGCCTTAAAAGATGGAAACAACCATTTGGATACAAAAAGTAATCAGCAGTCTATTTAAAATAAATTTAGCGTGCTGTCCAGACTCCCTATCCTCCCGAATAAGAAGCCAGCCCAGAAACTGTCATTTCTGGGGAAAGAACAAGAAACTGGCCCACACTGGGTGCTATCTCTGACCCAGGCCTCCGGCTCCCCAGCCTCGCCTTCCTCCCTGCCCGCCCTGGTCTCTGCTTCTTCAGTTTCACCAGGTGACTCTCAGAGGCTGACTTCCAAGTCAGTTCGGCTCTTTGGTTTTTACACAGTGGGTTCCCAAGCACAGACTCTTTCTGTCACAACAGGAATTGCCAGCAGGCAAGATGCATCATTCAGAGGATGCTGGGCAGAAGCCAAGTCCCTATAGGACAGAGCGACTCCTCTGGGAGCATCAAGCCCCTCAGGAGCTAACGCTGCAAACAAGGTGCCAATTCTGCCCCTGTGAAATCACTTTTCAAATATTCACTTCAAAGAATTCCTTGCTTTCTATTTCAGGTCAAGGCAAGAGCAAAAACCTAACTGAATTCTGGTCTAAAACATTTGTAAGAGCATACATTACTAGACATTAAAATTATCTCACATCTTAATGAAATTACTCGCTTCCTTCTGAATTCATAAGGAAAACCACACAGATTCTCCTCCATGAGCATCTCTTTACAAGAGCATTTAATTGGGAATGGTCTTAGAGATACCATCTGAGGTGAAATTACTCTGAAGTCTTCCTATTCCAGAGTTTTGAAATCAACTCAGAGAAGGTATACCCAGGGGGAGAATATAAGGCACCCTTATCTGAAATCTCATACTGATCACGACCAAGTTGTCTGGTTCCCAAGGACAGCAACTGCTGTCTTCTGGCTCCTGCCTCAGGACTCTTTCTTCAGGAAAAGCAAAGGGTAAAGAAGCTTAGAAGGAAAGGATGCACACAGCCCTACCTTTCTCGCAAGCAGCCTGGCCACCTGTGACACCGCTGCATGGCCCAGCAGCAGCCACGCCAGCCTCTGCTTCCCCCACTCCATCCAGAAGCTCCACTCGAAGTCTGTTGTGTCCTACACAACCAAAGAGAAGTCAGTGTTATCAGAGGGACTTTACACACAAACTCCAGTGAAAACCATCAGCAGGAGGGCCATGCAAGTCCTAATCTCATCACACGGCACTTACCCACTTTTAGCCATTCCACCCCACGTCCCACCCACCCTGCGCTCTCCAGCCTGGCCAGCCTCTGTGCTTTTCCCTGGCTGCATCTCATATTTTCTATGTAATTCAGTCTCTGCTAGAAGTGATGACCAGGGTAAAAGCATGGTTATCTCCAGGTGAAACAGAGGCATAGGGACTACAATCCATTTACTACAATCCCCCAAGGTCACAGAGCCAATACGAGTTCTGAATTGGGGCTATCACTGCTTAGACACCAAAGTGCTTTCCTTAGCAAGAGAAAAGGAAATCAAACACTAATAAAATTACTTAATGTCAGTTATGTCAAATTTTTGTTGTTGTTGTTGTTGTTGTTAATTGGTTTATTTTTTTCTTTTTTAAGAAAGAGACAGGGTCTCACTATATAGTCCTATCTGGCCTCAAACTCATGGCAGTCCTCCTGCCTCAGCCTCCTGAGTGCTTGGATTGCAGTTGTGTGCCACCACACTTGACTCCGTCATGTTCAATCTTGCTGTCATTTATAGGAAGGAGAATAACTGGATATGTAAATTAACTAAAGTCATATAAACTGTGTACTCCACGTCTTCTCTGTACTACAGTTCCTGTCTCTGAGGCACTCTGCAGGGCAGGTGAAAATTTCAGGCAGGGGTACATGTAAGGACGCCTGGGGACCAGCACCCAAAGGTGGTCCAGGAAGATCACAGCAGCCAAGATGAGCTCAGAGACAATGAGCCACCCATGGGTGGCAATGAAGCCATGGCCAGCCAGCATCTTGACACGACCATAATCAAGACCAGGACAGAGCTGGAATTCTCAAGCCAAACTGTGTAGATGAGTAAAGAATTCTCCTCCAGTGATAGTGCTTCACTGGATTCTGTGGAAAATGTGATTTGATATTTTGCACCTGAGAATGCCACTTACACATAGAAAACATCTGTTTTATAGAAAAGATACATTCACACACACACACTCCTGACGATGAATGCAGAGGAAACAAACCCTGGGGACTTGGCCTAGGTTTGACCCCAGATCTCCCCACAGAGCACCTGTGATGACCTTGAGAATGACATATAACCTTTCTGTCTTGTTCATATGACAAGAGTACTTACTGGAATTTTTGAGCTAAGAAACATACATACCAAAAGTTTAGAACAGGGCCTAGCACACAGTGTTTACAAAGAAATTTTACCTGCCACTGACGGCGAGTCCCACATGCTGCACATCCGTCCCAAGCACTGAAAAGAATCTAAAGACTCCAATATTTTATCTTTGTAAATATATTTTTGAACACTAAGAAATACATTTAGAATTCAAGACTCTAATCTTACCTCTGTCTCAAGACCTTTTCCAGTTTAATTGTGTAGAGCCAGAAATGACACAATGCCACTTAAGAACCAAAACTCTTCTCTTCCATTAGAAAGCCCAGGACTACTTAGAACCCTGTGCTGCCAAGTTCTATCAACAACAGCTATGTAGTCTTTCACCGCTATTTCTTTAACAGATGTCCACCATTTCCACTTATAATAATTACCTAAAAAACAATTACCAGAGAAGAAAGCTGAGTTAAGAATAGAACAATATGGCCTGTAACTAGCAGTTAATTATTTGAGCAAGTAATTCACAGAGCCGCTGCTTCCATAGCAAAAGCTTCGCCACACATCTCAAGTAAGAAAAATCCTCAAACCAAGAACAACTTCTTCATGTTCCATTCCTTCCCCTACTTCCTTTCTAGACCCATAGTTCTTAATGAGTAACTTCTTACTCAGAACTGTAAGAGGACAGACGGCCAGACAGAAACTGTGGGTAAAGCCTGCCTGCCAGAAGCCTCCCTTGGACAAACTGAGGCTGTGCCTTGAAGAAAAGTCATCGCACACCCTTGGGTATCAGCACTTCCTTCACTTCCAGACCCACACGGTCACCTGTGCTTGCACTTCCTCATTTCTGGGAACCTGGGTATGGCCTGGGATCCTACATTTCTAACACAGGTGACCTGTGTCATGGGTATGGGGACCACATTTTGTAAAACAAGGATGGATCAACACTGACCAATTACACCTCCCTACAGCTGACAGTTCATAATCCCACAAAATCCTTATCCACTCAACCCACCCAGACACCCCATTCCCGAGTCGGGATGAGCCCTCTGCAGCTGATGATCTGACCCTCAACCCCAGAGCCGCCCTGGTCCTGGCCACCACTACCATAGGACACTCAAGCACTTGACTTAAGTCACTGGACTGAACCAGTTAACCACATGAGACTTTATTCTGAGGTGTTTAATCTGTAGCCCGGCAACACTGAGACCTGAGTTACAGGACAGATCTGGGGCTCCACAGTAACTCTGATTCCTAGAAAAACAATGTTTTCTATCCCAGGAAGAGAAACAGTGTGGGCCTGGGGTTTTAGGCTCCCCCTTCCCTACACATAGAAACGCTCTGCACCAGGCACTGTAGGAGCTACAGAAAAATTCCTCACCCTCACACAACCCCAAAGGCAAGACCCTAGGCATGCACACCTCTCTGCCCCCAAAGCAAGACACTCTGAGAGCCAAGAACACAGCAAGAGAAGTCCTAGCAATGTGATTCAGCTGTATTTATTGATTGGTGTGACTGATAGAGACCTGTTATTTCTTCTTATATAATTAGTAATCAACATTACATATACATGACAATCTTCAAGGTAGTTTTTTTGTTCCTGTCTAATTAATGGACTTTGTCTTTCAAAGTAGTTTTAAACACCCCAAAACTTCACTGAAAGGCTTCTAGATTTAATATGCAAATTCAGTAGCTAGCTGGTTACAAAGTCAACACTCAAAAATCAATAATAGCATTCCTGTACTCAAATAACAAATTCACTAGGAGAGAAATCAGTGAAACAATACTTTTTAAAATAGCCAAAAAAATGAAATACCTAGGAATCAATCTACCAAAGGATGTAAAAGGCTTCTATATTGAAAACTACAGTACTTTGAAAAAAGAGATTGAAGAGGATGTTAGAAATTAGAGATATCCCACGCTATTGGGTAGGAAGAACCAATATAGTGAAAATGGCCATACTTCCAAAACTGTTACACAGATTCAATGCAATTCCAATAAAAATTCCAATAGTATATCTCACAGAACTAGAGAAAACAATCCTAAAACTCATCTGGAACCAGAAGAGATCTGGAATAGTAAAGGCAATCCTGGGCAACAAAGACAAGACAGGGGCCATCACAATTCTTGACTTGAAATTATACTATAAAGCTACTATGATAAACACAGCATGGTACTGGCAAAAAAACAGACCCAAAGATCAATGGAATAGAAGATGCAGCAACAATTGCAGACATACTAAGCCACCTTATCTTTGACAAAGGTGCCAAACACATTCACTGGAAGAAAGATAGCCTTTTTTAATAAACTGTGCTGGAAAACCAGCTCTACATATGCTGAAAATTAAGACTAGACCTATATCTTTCACCATGCTCTAAACTAAATTCGGAAAGGATCAAAGATCTCAGCATTAAAACAGAAACATTATAACTGCTGGAAAAACAGAGTAGTTAAACTGTTAAAGACATAGACAAAGACTTTATGAACAAAACCCCAACTGCACAGGAACTATCACAAAGAATTAGCAACTGGGATCTTACCCTACTGAAAAGCTTTTGCATAGCAAAAGAAACCTCCAACAGAGTGAAGAGACAACCCACTGTGTGGGAGAAAATGTTTGCCAGCTGTTCCTCAGATAAAGGATTACTATCAAGAACATATAAAGGAAAAAAAAAGTCTATCGATTTTTAGGTCTGGGGTTTAGCTTAGTGGTGTAAGCACCCACCCTGGCAAGCGTGAGGTACTTGGGATCAATCCCAAGTACAGGGGAAAAAAAAACATATAAAGGGGCCAGGGATTTAGCTCAGTGGCATAAGAGCCTGCCTGGCAAGCACAAGGTCACGAGTTCAATCCCCGGTACCACAATATATATATATATATATATATATATATATATATATATATATATATATATATAAAAATAAAATCAGTCCTCTCAGATTTAAAGACTCAATCCAAAAATGAGCATCTGAAATGAATACACACTTCTCAGATGAAGAAATAAAAACAGCAAATAAATAGGTGAAAAAATGTTCAATATCACTGGTCATTCAAGAAATGCAAATTAAAACAACACTGAGATTCTACCTCACCCTGGAAAGAATGGTTAGTATCAAGAAATCAACCAATAACAAATGCTGGAGGGGTTGTGGGGAAAAAGGAACTCTTCTCCATAGTTAGTGGGAATATAGACTGGTACAACCACTATAGAAATCAAGATTTCTCAAAAAACTAGTATTGGAGGTCCCATTCAGGCCAGCTATTCCCCTTCTGGGTATCTTCTCAAAAAAATTAAAAACATCATACCCACAGTGATATATGCACACTCATGCTTATAGCAGCAAAATTTATAAGAGCTAGAACTTGGAAACAGCCTAAATTCCCATCAACTGAGGAAAGGATAAAAAAGATGTGGTATTTTAATAAAAAGGAGCACTACTCAGCCATAAAGAATGATAAACTAGACACTTTTATAGGTAAATGGATGCACCTTGAGAACATAATCATTAGTGAAATAAATAAGACACACATGTGTAAACATAGTACTGTTTCATTGGTGTGACGAGCTGAAAGAAAAACATATGTGTATGTATATGTATATGTATATAAAAATAGTTAAGATAGTTATACTACTGATTTCTCTGAGTTTGCTGAAAAGACAGATTTGTACTGGTATTGTTCGGACAATTGAAGGCAGATGTCTTGTGCTCTGGGTGAATGATTTGGGGATGACAATGGGCAATATATATACCGTTGTTGTCCCCTGTAGGTTCACAGTAGAACCTAAATACACACAAAATACAGAGTTCCCATCTGCCTTCTGTGCCTACACAGGCACTGCCTCCCAACTGCAAATACCCCCCACCAGACTGGCACCACTATTCCAACAAGCAATCCGCATGCCCGTACCCTTGTCACCCAACATCCATGGTCCACCCTAAGGTCCACTCTTGATGCTGTCCGATCTATAGATGTGGACAATGAATAGTGACAGGCATCTGCTACAGCACTGTCATACAGCAGGGTTTCACTAGCCTATAATTCCTTTGTGCACTCCCCGTTACCCCTCTCGCCCTACAAACTCTGGTCCTTTCACTGTCCCTGTGGCGTGTCTCTTCCACAATATTGCATAGTGCAGATAAATTACATGTCATCAAATGAAGTAGTTTCTTTTTTCTTTTCACCTCCATGTTACACACTGAGTTAACTGGAGGTCAGAGAAAGTAAATTCTTCATTCAAAGCCAGTAAGGGCAGAACCAGGTTTCAAACCAGAGCAATACTCTGACACTGAAGAGGAATCCCTGCCACCAAGAAGGAAACCTTTTATTGTGCTGTCCCCTCGCCTTGGGCCCCCCAAACAATACTATCTGACCAAATTACCTCCAAGTCATGTGGTACTACATTCATGCCCCTTAACTACAGAGCCAGCCTTGAGGCATGCCCAATTCAAATGCCAGTGTCAAGGTGTACCCTCCCTGTCTCCAACTCCAGATGCCCCTCTCATAACCCAGTCTGACTCATCCATACCTCAGTTCTAGAACTTACAGCATATTTATTATGCCACTTTCATTATAGTTAGTTCACAAATCTTTTTACTCTAAAGAAAAAAAAATGGTAAGTTCTTTGAGAGTAAGAACCTTGACTCACATAAGAACCACTGATGTCCAACATTCAGTGACCTTGAAAATGGGACAGGGCTAGAGGTCAGTGGAAAGGAACAGAGAAGTCAGTCTGCCTGGTTTCATCACATTTCTTCCTCCATTTAAACTTGGACAAGTCCCATAATTACCTGAACCTGAGTCTCCTTCTTTGTATAGTGATGAGTCGAACTAGCAGTGCCTAGGATTCCTTTCAGAAAGTAGAACAGTCATCCTCTGGGCTAAAGGGAAGAATTAGTAAGAAGGTGCTGGTCACACAGCCATGGCTGAGTGCACTCCTTTCGGGAGAAAGGGGATGACCTCCCTCTTCCCTCTCCATGTGACCAAGGCAGTCAGTAACTTAAAAGAAATGCCTGCTTCTTGAGGTCTCACCCTGAGTGAATCTTTCCTTCTGCCCTTTCACCTTAAACCAACCAGATTCTGTTAGCTGGGATCCTTCATGCTCACTCCAGGGTGCAGCTAGGGCCTGCTTCTGTGCTTTCCCTTGCATTCCCAGACAGCTCCAGTGGCTGAAGCCTATTTTCCAATTGAACAGAACAAATAGATGGTGAAAAGGATCACATCAACAGTGCTGAATTCCAAGTGCCAAGCAAAATCCCAAAGCTCCTACCAAGATGCCCCAAGAGAAGCAGAGACATTCACCTCTGACCATGTCAGTTCCCCCAAGCCCATGGCTTGGCTCATCAAGCCAGATCCTCCAGACCCACAGTGCACCTCATGAGCAGAGGTCAGGAGCAATGCACAGGGTGTGTGTGGACAAACTGCTCAGTCCCAAAGTCCATGTCTGTGAGTAGAAAGGGTCTAGTGAAGGCCACAGAAGAGCCTCACCATCAGCACATGGCTTACTTGTTTTTCAGGAGACCCTGCACACCTTGGTACTCCCTGTACTACAGTGATCATGGGATCTATTCTCTCTCTACCCAGCCAATCTCCCTTCTTTCATGCTGTCCCCTCTACACAGCACAAAATAATATCTTATGACCCTATCTGGTCATGTCACCGCGCAATTAACATTCTCCATGCTTCCCCCTTAGCATTGCAGAGAAGCATTGCTCCTGAGACACACTGCAGTTCTTCACAATCTGGCCCTGTCCACCCTTTCATCTCACCTTACAACCACAGTGTCCCACTAACAGTCACACAAAGCACAGCTGGGTCTCCCCATACTTTGCTCCCACTATTATAAAATCCTATCCCCAAAAATCATGTTAATATCAGATCCAGGCTTAGGAAAATATGCACTTAGGTAGATTCTGTCTGCTTTCAGTCTAGAACTAGGGCTCCTCACCTCTGACCCCACAATACACCATGATTACCTTCAGCCAGGAGCTTCACATTGCTCTGTATCTACAGTTGTTGACCAGGCTCTGCACTAGACTGTGAGCTCCTTTTTCACAGGGTCTACATACATTCTTAGCATTGCCTCTGTCAACAAATCAGCATACACTACATGTCCAGTGAAAGCTTCTAAAAAAGTTGAATGACTATACAATGGATCAGATCATTTTTAGGAATCTGGTATAAATGCAGTCTTTTGGGAAAGAGGAAGAAGACACAAAAGTCAGAGGACCTGGTGCCTGCCCTTGGATGCCTCATAAAAACAGGGAACATAAACTCATGGAGTATTTGGTAGATGGTCTGATCTGCACATTATCTTTAACTCAAAGCCTACTTTCTGATATATCAATTACTCACTCTAAAGACACTGAGCAAATACAATATTATTAAAACAGAGGACCTATTTCATGATTTAATTATAAGAATAAATTAAAATACAGAAAACACTTCAAATGGTGCCTGATACTTATTAGATACTATGCACATGTTGCTTAGGTAAATATATAAACAACAAACTCTGCTTTGATCAGAAACACAAAACCAAGCATTTCTAAGCTGTATATCCTAAAACAGATGGAGGCAGTCACGTATGAAGTTCAAGACACTTGAGCTGTTTGGGCTCCCAACTCCAATTAAAAGAAAGATAAGAAGAAATCCTAGACAATGGACTAAAAGGTGAGTCCATGATTAACAAATGGGAGCTTCTTTCTTCCGAAAAACAAACATCTCTGAAATACCATGGGAAAGCAATCATTTTAACCTTCTCCCCAAAATAAAATACCTCATCTGTATGGCAGATACAGATGGGCTTAGTCACGACTACTTCCCAGGTCCCTTCCTATGACTTCCTTCTACAGTAGAGGTTAGAAGATTGAAAACTACATGCCCCAGAATTCCTTTCAGCTGGCAATCTGCAAATGACCTAGCTTCTGTTAACATACTGTGACTCTGAAAGTGAAAGAACATAATGCACCATCCCAAGATGTTCTGAAAGAATAGTTGCACAGGCTTTTTGGTTGCTTTGCTGCAGCCATGCTAGAGACCCTATGGGCCAATAGGCTCTGGCAACTCACTTTTTGTTGCTCCTGCAGACCTTTAGTTAACTGAAATATCTTTAAACCTTTGCGATAATTTTCTTTCTTTTTAAAGTGATTGGAGTAGATTCTGTTGTCTGCAATGAACCACTGATTAACACACAATGAGACACACATTTCTCCTCACTGGAATCTAGCCGTGGTTTTGTAACAGAAGCATTGCAAACATGAGTCGCATTAAAGTACCTTTTTCTGAAGTAAGTCTGTTAAGTGAAGGAAAATGAAATGGAAGAAAACATTAGCTGCGTCATTCCAGTGAGCATTCAAAAACCGGATGAAGAAGGCCATGTTTATGCAGAACACATTCACAAATGCATTTATGTATTAAGGAAAACACCTATGTTGCTCACCAGTTTATATTTTTCATTACAGTATCTTTTCCCCTCCTACAGAGAAAACTAGCGGAGAGCTGAATATATTTACTGTTTTCTTTACTCTCATACCCAACATGTAGCAAAAACAACACAACAGACACACTAGACATTTTGTGTATCTAATTCCTAAATGGCATTACTTATTATTACTTTGAGACCATATCTAATTCCCAATAGCACTGAGTAGCAGTTTCTCTGTGAACAGAGAAAACCTTTGTAAGTTTCTTGAAATCATAAATGTTTCCCTGTATGTTCAAAGGCAGCAAACTCACCTTAATAACCTATAAATTTCCAGACAAGAAACACAAAAGAAGACTAATTCTGTAGAAATTCTACACAGAAGAGGCATTGCTCTCTGGATGAACCCAGGCTAATGATTCATCAAGCAATTATTGAAAGAGTTTTCTTTTTCTTTCAACAGCTGTTCTGCTACTGCTAAAATAATTTGAAAGCCATCTTACTGCTCATAATTTCCAGAGATGACACTCTCTCCCAACCAAAATTCCTCAAACATAAAATGTCCTCACTAATAAAACTTTTTTCCATAAATAGCAAAGTCTCTGGAATAGCATCTACTTGGTCTAACACTGAGACAATGTCTCCCCGCTTTGTATGTTCTATATTCTCTTTCTTCCTAGAGCTAGCAAAGCAAAACCTATATCAGTCCATTTTATGTTATTACAGTGAAACACCTGAGATTGGGTGATTTATAAATAAAAGAGTCTTTGCTGACAACTCTGGAGTTTTGAGGACATGGCATCAGCCTGTGGTAAAGACACTTGGGGGTTAGCATCATGCCAGGATCGAGAGAGGGATCACAAGATGAGTCATACAGCCAAAAAGACAGAGATCCCAAGAGAACTAAGCCAGCCTCTTCTAAGGACACACTTCCAATGACCCCATGACCTCCCAACAGGCCCCCTTCTTAAAGGGTCCAGTGCCCCTTAAGATGGCCACAGGAGACCAAGTTTCCAACACAGGGACCCGTGGGCAGCACATTCAAACTACATCCAAACCATAGTAGAATCAAGTGTTTAAAGAGAAATGTTGAATTCCAGTATGAAGTCAAAGGCACAAACACTATGTAATACTCCTATACTTTTCAAATTGAAAACAAAATACTAGGCAAATTTTCCACAAGGTGTTCAGAGAAGAGAGTATAAACAATGAATAAGGATGATGAGCCAGGGGTCATGACAGAAAATGAAATCCAGTGCAATGGCTAGACTCCAGCTACCAGGAGAGCTAGTAAAGCAGGCACACCATTAATGCCACCTCTCCAGAAGATCAAAGATGCAAAAGGTAGCAGAGAGACACGAAGTCAGGGGAGAGCTGTGATCCCAACACAGTCCTCACACTCAGAGAATTCAGTTTCCGCTCAGGAAGTCTTTCCATATTCAAGAAAACTTGTTTATAAACAGCACATCTCTGTAGCAGGCACACACTAACAAAGTGGAACTCCAGATGAAGACTCAGATTGTCAGTGGCCTCCAGGGCAGAGGATAGTTAAGAAAGAAAGCATGGTAAAAGAGAGAAAGAGGAGAAAATATCATCTTTGCCAGCCACCTAGGGGAGCAGAGAACTCTTTATAACTCTACCTTTCTTTCTGGACTTTACACATGGAGAAAAGACCAGCAAGTAGATGACCAGAGTTAGATGCAAGGGTTCTCCCACACTTTCTCCCTCTGCGCACCAGCTGTTCTACCTATCCACAAGACACTTCCCCTCCCAGAGCATCTCTGAGCATGGTCGATACTGCTGCTTGGAGGTCTCTGAGTATGTCTTATAGGGCTCACACCCCACAGATCTGGACCTTAGTCTGGCTATGTTGAGAGATGGTGGAAACATCAGAGTGTGAACCCAGTGGGAAGTAATTAGACCATGAAAACCACACCCTCTGAAGAGACTGACACAGTTTTCACAGGACCCTGGCTACTATAAACCCTGTGGCTTGGCCTCTTCTGCACACGGCCAGTTTCCTTTCCATTTCTTCATCGTGCTGTGAGGCAGCCAGGGGACCCTCGCCAGAGGCTAAGCAGATGGAGCCGCCTGGTTTAGGACTTTCAGCCTCCACAACTGTAATTTAAAAATACTCTCCATGTCTAGTTGCATATATTTTGTTATAGCAACACAAAACAGACTGGCACAGTGTACCATCACAGACAGGTGCAATGCCTGGAAACTGGGAAAGAAAAACAAAAAAAGAGTAAGAATTAAGGCACATAACATCGTCAGTGCACTCTGGCCGTCCTCACTCCATTTTCCATGACTTCAACCGTTTCTCTTTAGAAACTTACTGTGTTAGCAAAATAGTTTGTCTTTGTTATCACACATAAAACTTACTTTAAAATACTTCAACGTGGAGATGTGTGATTTCAGGCAAGATACAATAACTACATTTCTTCCTATTGTTTCCACTAAAAGCCATGAATAATACACATATATAAAACAATCACAAATAGAGTATTAAGGTGGAAACAAGAGGACACACTGACTAGTGACCTCAGGGCCTGAGGGATGACAATGAGATTAATTAAATATTTCTCAACAAAAGTTGAATGTGCTATCTGTGTTACACCCATGCTTATATAACAGGCAGCCTCAGGGTCAGGGATCAGAGGGGAGGGGAATGTGAAGGGTTGGGGTGGAGAGGGAGCAAGGCAATTCTTTAAGGCTCTGTTCCTTGGTTGTGTTGATGGTTCTGTGAATCCAAACGTGTGATAAAACTGCAAGCAACTCTCTGCACATTCACAGAGAAGTCCATTGCAAAACTGGTAAAATCTGAGTAAAGTCTGGATAGTACCAACGTCACAGAGTTCCTAAGATTCAGAGTTTACTTTAGCTGTGTAAAATTCCACACTGGAGAAGCCAGGAGGGGATTCTCTGTATTATTGTAATTTCCTGTGTATAATAATTCCAAAGTGAAAGCCTTTAAAAATATAATAAAACATAAACTATACTCAAAATCCTGATATACAAAAGTGAGAAAAGCAGTTTCTGTTGTTGACAGGGTAAGACTGTGGAACTTAGCCACCTGGACTTCTGCTTCACCCCCTAACGGTGGCCCAGGACCCTGGCTGTAAACACTAAAATGTCTGTGGAACTCAAAGTTGAAGATTCAGATCTGTCATTTGCATACCCATAGTACCTTGCTCATACTCCAACCCTTGCAAGTTAAAAATTGTGTTCCAATTCAACATTTCTCATATGAGAAATTTATCTACAGAATGTCTTACATAAATAATTTTACACTGCAGCCAGCTCTTGGGGATAAAAAGTCACCACTGTGAACTAGGAGTTGCATTTACTGGCATAACAAGGTAAATGAGGTCAAGAGGTACTCTGCTTTCTCTTCACATCTAACAAGTCTTTAATCATGGTTTGACTTTTCAGCTAATCTTTTGAGGTCTTACTTTGGCTGGGCTACTTACACTGGTGAAAAGAAAGATGCCCTGTCTTAAAGGAACAGTATAATGAAGCAATTGCTTTCTATATAAGTCTTTCAGCAGCCTGACTTGTAAGCATTATTAACACAAAAAGCATGACTGGATAAGGTGTTTTAGAGACATTACTGTTGTTTTCATATAAGAGGTTCAAGGCTTAGGAATCTGACGTTATGAGCTGTCCTGTAAAGAGATAGGCAGCTCAGGCGCTTCTGCCAACAGGTTCAGGGATGAGTTTTGCACCCACTTAGTCATACATGGCAGTGCACATGCCAGAACTTATACCCAGACTCTTTCACTTTAAAACATCATGGACAGAGGGGAGACCTATAACTCCTACTCACCTCCTACTGCCAGAAGTAAAGAATTTTGTGCTTGTTAAACAATCTAATAAACTTGGATCAATTTAAAACATAATACTTTGGCTCAAAGTTCAATTCAAAGCCACCTCCTCCAGGGAACCATGCCTGGCCATTCCAAGGCAAAAGCCCTTTCCAGCACTTTTTAGCTAACCCACCCAGGAACAATCGTACACACAGAATCACTCTGCTAAATGTCATGCCAGGGCCAGGTTCTAGGCAGGAGGCAGACAAAGGCTCAAGGGTCCTGGCTGTACATGGCCTGTATCTTCTCAAACTGCCCCTTACTCTACAGTGTGAGCATTACTCCAATATAGCTATGTCACCCCACCTTCTCAGATGGGGTGTAAACTTGGAGAGACTACACCTCTGTTTCCCTTAACCCACAGCACTCATTAGAGTCTGGGCCACTGAGCCAGGAACAAGCAGACTTACCCGGGAGTAGATGGGGTGTAAGCCAGCTGAATAGCCCAAAGCATCTCACTGTTCCCTAAGGACAGGACCATCACCTTTCCTCTATGCACCCAGACTCCTGACACGTGGCAGGCTGGGTGCAGTGCCTGCTGGGCAGAGCCAAACATGCCTGTGTGGCTGGGGGTTCTAAAGGATCATGGCGCTCTGCAGTGCTTGCTTTGTTTGCCTAATCTTGAGGGCTTATAGAGATCAGGCTTCCATTGTGCTCCCCAAACAGCATCCTGTCAAAGCTCATTCCTGCATCTCTGCCCTCACTCTGCTCCCTCCCTCTGATGGGCCCAGATCTGTGTGGCTTGGTTGTGCCTGTGAGTTCACAGCCTGTCCTTCTTAGCAAAAAATTGGTTTTATTCAGCTTTGCCTCTTCACAAAGGGGTTGCACAGCAGGGGCAGATTGCTGTGTCCTGTGCCAGCCCCTCTGGACACAGAGAAGGGGGCTGCAGAGTCTCAAACAGTAGGGTCAGATGCCCACAGATCAGTGGTGTAAGGAGGGCTCCCAAGCATGTGCTGATGGCTCCCTCTCCTTCACATGGACCATGGCTGCTCTCCATTGCCAGCAGCCAGTCTCTCATTTACTCTCGGCCCGGCCAGGTGTCCTTCCAGGTACATGGAAGGTGTGCGGGCAGGTAAGGAAAAAGGGAAATGGAGGCAATTGTTTGGTGGGGACAGGAATAGGAACTGTGGTTTTCCACCTTACATAAAAACAGGCTCTGTACAGCAAATGCATAAATATCTGTTTTGCTTATTAACTCAGAGCTACCAAGCACTCTGCTCTGTTCTCCTCTTGCTTCTATTTATTACTTTATAGAAAACAGTGTTTGCTTCAATGAAAAGCTCCAGGAAGTCAGGTGAAAACAAGGTGAAGTTAGTGGCAAGGGTTTAGCTCTGCAAAACCAAGATCAAATTGGAGGGACAGAGGCAGCAAGGGAGAGAAACCATACAGAAAAGCGAAACCTGAAACCCTTCCATGAGTGTCCACTGACTGCTGGGAGCTGTCCAGAGTCCACCTGTGGCAGCCAAGAGCCTCTGACATCTCAAGTCATGCCTCCTCCTCCCACTCAACCTTCCAGCCAGCCTCACCCACTTGCTCTCAATTCCAGGGCCTCAGGTTCACTCTTCTTGTCACCTGCCTGACCCTGGTGTCCCAGCCTGCACCCAGAGGTGGTGCCATCTCTCACCTCACCAGCTCATCAGATTCAGAGCCCAGGAAGGACAGAGACAGAGCCTGGAATGTCACAGCAGCCTCAGCAACTGCACATGGCTCAGCGGCCTCTTACCCAAAAGGCACTTAATATTTGTTAAATGAATCAAGACACAGCAATGCTGCTTTTTCAAAGTACTGAAATAAAGAAGCATTTATAGATAGGCTAAATCTTAACATTTTTATGGTAGGTAAAGCTTGAGTAACTAAAAGCCATGTCTTACTTAGAAGAATATCTCTTCTTTGTCTATATTCAAAGACATCAATCATCAAGTTTCCTCTTCTGTGCGTGTCATTCCTCCGCAGCCTTTCACACAGGCACTGCAAAGTCTTCACTGATTTCACTTCTGAAACAACAGCTTACATACACATATGCCCCAATTTCAGGAGCCTGCCTCGGGAAAACATGGTCTGGGGAGAGAAGGGAAGAACTGCTTGCCTGCGGCACTGCCAAGACATCAGGATAAGGAGCGCGAGTTCCCTTTCGGCAGTAACTCCCTTAGGTGTTCTCTGTAGAACGTTACCACCCAACAACTCTTAACGCTTAATGCGAAAATAATCATCCATTGAAAAATAAAAGGAAAAAAGAGAGAAAAAGAGAAAGGAAGGGAGGAAGGGAAGACAGCAGCCATGCCACGTATTAAGTATCTATTCTGCACCAAGCATATACATGCTCACCTCCTATTCCCATGTTCCAGATAATAAAACTGAGACTCAGAAAAAGTAAACAGTTTCCCATGATGCAGTAAATCTAGGTTTGAAGTCAAGTCCACACAACTCCAAATCTGAGCTCTTTCCATTAATACCAAGTACCCTGAATCAGAAATAAAAATGGAAAGAAAATCTTAACACAACACATCCCAGAGCTTGTATGTTTCAGTTTGACTCAGCCCATGTTGTCTAAAAGCTCCTTCACTTTATCAAGCAAGGAAAACAGACTCTGAGGTGTTTTCTATCTCCTTAGCACCATTACAGAGAAGACAAGCAAGAAAAAAGAGAAAGAAGACTGCCTAGTGCAGTGACAAGCAATGCCAAGGAGGCAAGGCCCTGGGCCACACACAGGCCCCGGAAACAATGGCCACTGGAAGCCACTGGGCCAGTGGGGCAGGTGGTCCTCCGCTGCGGGCCTAAAAGGCCTGGAGGCTTCATGGAGCCATAAGAGATGCACATGCACTTGCTTCTCCATGACAGCTGGCACCGCACCAAGGAACCTCCATGAAACAAAGGTGCTCCTAATACAGGCAGGACCCTCCAAACTCCAGCCTCACTAAAACACAAGGACTGCAACCAGGCCCAGCTCCCTTTCCCTGTCCTGCAGGAAGCTTCCCTCAAGGCCACCACCATCCACTGAGCATTCGCCTAGGGTGCTGCATTGACTTTAATGCCTTCACTCTTCCTTGTAGTGAAAAGCAATACAGTACTTGCCTTCATTCCTTCAGGCATAGAGGATACAGAAATAATTAAATCTCAGCCCTGTCTGTGAGACTCACATCTAGTGGGGATGGATAATGTAAAATAAAACTGTACAAATAACTGTGTCACAATGAGGTATGTGATACAACCCAAAGCATTACTACATGTATCTCACTGATCTATTTATTTCCTTCTGCCAAGGTTACAAATGGTTTGAGTGTCCCTTTAGTGATGCTAAAATTTAGTTCCCACTGTGTGTTATTAAGGGGATGAAAACTTCATCCAACTTTAGTGTGTAGAAGTGGGGTCTTGGGATTAGGAAGAGGTGAGGTCATTAGGTTGGAGCCCCCTTGATTGAAGCCTGGTAGCTTTATAACAGGGAAAGAGGCTGGAAGAGACAACCAGACACACTTGCTCACTGTCCCTTACCACGTGATGCCCTGGGACTGGGACTCAGCCAATGAGAAGCCTGGCAGCAGCTAAGGCCCCTCAACTTTGCACTTGGTTCACCAACACTTCTGTTCATGAATAATTCAGTTTGCAAGCAGAACCAGTCAGCAAAATTTTGCCTCCATTTGCAAGCTCCACATCAACTAAGGCAACCACAGTCATCTTCCCTAGAATTGTGGAATGAATGAAATTCATGAACCAATGTATCACTGTACCTCCACAACAGTGAGCCAAAGTAAACCCCTTTCCTTCATAAGGTGACAGCCTCTGTTATTTTTTATAATAATGAAAAATGAATGAATGCATCTTCCCATAATTTAGCTCCATCTGTGGCTGCTACATTTGTTCACTTATTTATTGTTAATCTTTCCCTATAAGGAAACTTCGGCACGGTACCCTATCTGCCTGGCTCCTCACTGTTCCCAGCAAGCAGTATAGAATGAGCACAGAGACAACTGCAGTCAAAACTGTGGGTGTGGAAACAAGGAAGGAGAGGGACAGAAGCCTAGTTTTGAAGTTCAGGCAATGACAGGGAGGCCAGGCTGAGATCTGAGGTGTAAGGAAGCAGGGAGGAACCATCCAGACAGCGAACCAGGAGGAGCAAAGGTAAGTGTGACAGATCAACACAAGCAGGGGGTGGGCAAAGCCTTCTCTGCTCCTACAAACCATCTGTTCTCAAAAGCAGGTGAATTTATCCCTGAAGGGATAAATCTGGCAATGGTTGGAGACATCTTCATTGTCATGACATTGGGCAGAGGATGAATTCAGGGATGCTCCACATCCTGCAGTAGATACAGTCACTCCCTCACAACAAATGCTCATTGGTTCCAAAAGTCAGCAGTGCCAGGGTTTAGCAACATTGAAGAATGGGCTGATCAGATAACACAAGCTCCCCACCTGACCCTGCTTCATGATTTCTGTTCCATTCACACCAGAATCTTCTTTTGATTAAAATGTGGACCAGAGCAGCATATTTGCTTGCCCCCTGCTACAGGCTCCACGAAGGGACCCCATTCAGCAAGGAGTATCTGGAACCTAAGGTCACTGCATCAGTTCCCTCCTCCACTGGCTATCCAAAAGGACTCAGCATTCTTTCTCTGAATTCTAGGACTCTGAATCACCCATCCTACATACCAGTTACTAAGCACCGAGTAGACAGCTGAGTGGGCAGAGGGACAGAAGGACAAACAGACCAAAATTTGTCAGGATGACAAATGGCAGCATCCTTGGGGCTCCATGGGTGTGTCTCTGTGCCTTGTGCACTTTTCTGAACATTACCTCCCTCCCCAGAGTGAGCCCTGTGATAGGACTGTCATGGAGAAGGCACAGAAGAGGCCATGCCCCCCAGGCTCTGCGCCCTTAGCAGGGTGTCAGACAGCTGGACTGATGGAGGCTGGGACTGGAAGCGGGTGAAGACAAAGCCCCACTGTGTAGAAGCAGCAACATTCCAGAGGGCTGAGCCTATTCTTGACAATAAGACCCATAGTAGCTCCAAAACGTATCAAGGCCTATTTCATTTTTCATACTGCTTCACAATAGCATCTCTTCACCTAAAAGTCTTGTCATAAAATAGATATGCTTGTTTGCCCCTAGCAACAATTCAGTATCTGAAATGCCCAAATTGTAAGATTCTGAGTAGGAAAATGGATGATCATTTTTTGGTTGTTATAAGAAACCCAATCATGCTACATTTCTAAAAAGTGGATCCAGAACACTCACAGAGCCATCTGTTACACCTCAAATTTCCATGTTCCTCATTTTTGAAGTGGGCACAGGCCTACTTACCTTACATTGCTACTAACAATTCTAAAAAGAGCTTATGGAAATAAGAAACATCTAGAAATGGATCCCATGAATGCAAATTCAATTCATGCCTAATTTTTCATAGAAATATCCAGTAAATAGAGCAACAAGAAAAATAAAAAACCAGAAAAGGCACCCAAACAAGGCAGGACAACCATCCTAGTGCCATGCATGGGCCTTCCAGCTAATAGAATCCTTCTGTACAGAGCCAGAGCTGCAAAAGCGGAAAGACTGACTCATGTGGAAAGTGAAGTACATGTGTTACAATTCTAAGTGAAATCTCCAACTGTCAAGGTTGAAAAGTCCAGTACAGTAATTTGGAAATTAATTCTCAAATTTCACTGGTAAAATAGAATGTTCAGAAATTGAAGCATTATTTTATGTCCCAAGCCAGCCCACAAAAGCTGAATGATACAGTACCTACTTACAGTAAAAGTAATAAAAATCAATGCTTTAAGATTGCTTCAAAAGCATATAGAAATAACTTCATAACTAACTTTGAACCCCAAACCATGACCTCCCACTGTCTAAGAAATGACTGAAATGGGGTCCTGGAAAATAGAAAGGAAAAGACTGAAAAGAATCCCAGGGAAAGGGTTTGTAGTGGGGAAAAAAGTGGTCCAGCCTCTCTTCACCAGAAGAGGAGGTCTGGAACCTACCTGCAACATACTCTGACACAGAAGCACTACCTGTTACATCAGAAGGGCAAGAGGTCTCCAACTGAACAACAGCTACTCTGCCTCCTACTGAAGCAGCAAAATGAGCTGTAGTAGAGACAGATATGCCAGCTACCACCACAGCAGTGGCAGGGAAAAGAAGGCCAGGAATTCCCAGCATTGCACTATGGCAGTGTGAACAGCAGGCACAGAGCTGACATTCTTACCACAGCCAAGAGCTGGTGAAGGTGGGGGGTGTTCTAGAGTCATGCTGGATCTTAACAGGTATGACTAGGTCCACAAGGGACTTCCTGAAAGCCACCAAAATGGAAATGGTGCTAACTGATAAGGTAACAGTCCAATTTTTGGTGCCTTAAGAATAGACAGGGGACAAGAAACCAAAAGACTGTGGGGGAAATGCCTCATCCAGTATAGCACACTCACACTCACACTCATCTCTGCAACAGAAAATATGCTTAATTCCTAACTGGTTCTCAACAATACATTATCTGGGTCAAATCCAAATAAAACAGAGATAAGAAACTATTGGAATCAGCTGGGCTTTTGTTTCTGTTGTTGGCAATGCTGGTGATCCAACCGGAGGCTTTACACAGCTAGGCCAGTGCTCTACCAATGAGCTACAGCCCCGACCTGGTGTCAGTCTTGGAAACTGAGAAGGTTTATCATTTATCCACCTTGTACCTTCTTTAATCCTCCAAATAAAGCATCCGTCTCCAGCTCAAATTCTTGGTCCAGTTCCTCTTCATGTTCTAACAAGAAAAACAGTCTTTATTAGTCACAAATCTAAATAACAGTGGATTGGTTATACAGCAGAAGTACTAACAGAAATCTGAATACATCCAGGAAGAGCAGCCTGTAAACTTAAGCATAGGCAGGGAACCTGCTGCTGTTCGACCTCTTTCCAAGCTTTCTGTTGTTGCAGGCAGCTGAGTTAGTCAGAAATATTATAGGCAGTGAGATAGGGCTGGGTCCTCAATGGAGCCAGTGCAGACACCTGGCAACTGTGGGGGAGACAGACACCTCCTGCTGTGGGCCAGGCCTCAAGTCAAAGGATCAAACAAATGAATCCACATCCTAAAGACTGATATTCTAATTAGTTCCCTCTCACCCTGGAGCCACTAGCCCATCCCTCTACGGTAAAGATCACAACTCCAAGAATGCCTGCTTTCTAAGTGACTTGCTTTCCCATTTGTCCCTTATGTAATCAGTTTTTCTTGAACTATTGATCTTATTGGCTAACTATAGTTATGTCCCACCTTATGCCCATCTGCCTTGTGAGCTCCCAGTCTTCCCCCACCTTGAACCCATGGTTTTACTCTATAAAAGTCCCTGGAAAAGACAGTCCTTGGCAACCCGCTCGGGACCCCTTCTGTCTCTCTTTAAACAGAAGCTTTCTTTCTCTCAATAAATATATTCTACTCTTCACCTCCGTTGTTCCTAAAATTCATTCTTCGATTTTAGAGAACACGAGCTCATACCGGACATAGTAGGTTGAGAGTTTCATTCACCGATATCATTTGGAGGTCTTTCCGAGATGGATTCCCTTATATCACTGTGACCTAAGTTCCTGGAAACACACAAAAGGGCTGAGAAAAATAACCCTTTCAATGTGTAGTTAGGGTCACAAAAAGAAAGATCAAGGTAGGAAAGCACCCAACGCCAAGAACCACTGAGAGGAACTAGTGAACAAATTAAAATTTTCACACAGACCATGCTACAGGATATCATAGCTGTGACTCCATCATACAATAGAATGTAGACATTCAGAGTAAAAATGAGCATTTATAAGTCAACAACAACTGGTTCAAAACAAAAAGTCCAACAAAGCCTTCGCTCATTTCTCTCGGGTATACCTAACCAGGCCCATGTGAGCCACTGGGAACAAAGCAGAGTAAGGCTGACACGGCTTTCACTGGGCATGGGGAGTGAGATGCAAATAACAAGAAACTACAGTTACACTAAGGAGTCCCTTGATGTGGGAAGGAGGCTCTTAATAGAGGTTAATATGTAGGTCTGTGATGTCCCATGGGGAGCTGGTTGGGCCTGGGTGGAGTTCAAAATAATGTCTTAAACAGGAGATAAAGACATAGTACCAGGGTGGTGACAAAGCCAACAGGATGGTGAGAGCCCTTCAAAAGGGACAAAGTGCATAGATAAGCAATGGGAAAGGCCAACAAAGGACATTCAAAAGAGTACATTCCATAGCCAGTGAGTACATTCATCAGGGGAAGCTGAGAAAGAACTGCCCAGAAAGTAAGCAGGAGCAAGTGCTTCACTGAAACACGAGCATGAAACAACGCTGGCTTCACAGGACACTCACGGGGGAGACTGATGCACAGTAGATAGAAAAGTCAGCACCAGCTCTGGCCCCTGGCAGTACAGCTCCTGGGAACACGAAGGGCACTGCACCCCTGCGCAGTCCCACACAGCACAGCCCAAGAGCCCCAGGCACTGTATCATGTGCCTGTAGGAAGGACTGTGACTGCAGCAGGGCACTGGAGCTCTCTGCTACAGCTGTATGCAAGGCTACCTTGTCCGTGTGCATGCGTGCGTGTATGTGTGTGTGCGCGCATGTGTGTGTGTGTGCGCGAGCATGTGTGTGTGTGTGTGCGCATGTGTGCATGTGTGTTGCCTTGTTCACAGGCCCAAGTCCACAGAAACAGTCTGCAAACAAATGACAAGTTACTGCAACTTCTGGATTCATCAGTGAGAGGGCAGAAAGCTTCTGCCTCCTCAAATTGAGCTGTTTTTTCTTCTTTTTTTCAAAGAGTATATTCATAACCAGCACAGCTGACATACTAACCTAGCTTCCTGAAACTGGCCTTATCTCCCTCTAGTGGAAAAAATTTGCTAGCTGCCTCCTTACAACTTCCAAGACAGGAAATACTCAGCCAGGAGTGTCCAGAACCCAGGAACACAGTACCACACCATTGTTCCTTCACCCAGCAGGAAAAATTCTCCTATGTAGACTGGAAAAGCAGGATGAAACCCTACCCAGCACTGTCCAATGGAAACACCCATTTATAATTTTAAAGATTCTAACAGCAAGAAAGTAAGAAAAAATAGGGGAAACTTGATTTTATTTTTTTAAATCCAAAATGTTATTCCAACATGGAATTGACAGCACATATTAATGAATTATTTTATACTGCCTTTTCTACACTAATTCTATATAATCCAATGCACATGGCACCTTTACAACCCATTTCAGTTGGGACTGGCCACATTTCAAGTGCTCACTGGCCATCATCGGTGGTCACTGGCATTGCTCTAGACTAAAAATCTTATTTTTGATTATGCCATATTTGATTTCTGGACACCAATAAATGCTACATGTGTGATAGCAATTTTAAGTTACACTTTACTCCACCCACCACCGATTTGGAAGTCACGGTTTTCAGACTGTCCTGAAAATTCACCACCATAGAATGTAGTCAACTGATCTAAGAAAACAGAAGCAGAGGATCTGCAGCCACTGAGAGCTTCCCTTGAAAAGCAATAGCCCTGTAGGCGTCTCTGCCCTCACTCCTGGGCAGGACTGGAGTTTTCATCCTAACTCAAGTGCAGTCAAGCGAGAGACCAGGCAGCTGCAAACCCACAGAAGCCACTAAGCCTGGAATCTTTTCCATACCACACAGGGTGGACTGTGAGAGAGAACAAGCTGTTCCTTCTCTCACCCAGACTCCACAGCCCAAAATTCATCACACAAAGGACAGAACTGCCCGAGTGCATAGAGATGAAGCCATTTCCATTGATGAGCCCTGATTACTAATCAGCTGTTGATTCTTCCCCACCAACAAAAGGGTACCTCAAACACCCATCATACCTACTGAGCTAGAGGATTTGCATTTCAATCCCTGCCAGTGTGGTAGTAAACCATTTACTTACAACTCCCAACTAATGTAAGGCTTTCACCTTAACATTTTGATGGGAAATTAGTTCAGGATGGGGGAATGGGGATAATTAGAAGACATTAATTAGGAAGAACACACACACACACACTAGCTTGATTCAAGCCACTGTCAGGGAGGAGTACACCCAATCATTGTATACATGTTTTGCTGTTTCTATGCATTTGAAAAATTTCCACCAGCTCTTACTGGTTCTTTATTTCGCTAGGAAGCCAGTGGATACAGCACACTGTGGCAATAAATGAGACTAGGGAAGGGTAGCAGAAAAGATAGGTTTCTGAGGATAAGGGAATTTAATGGTAAGTAACTCAAATATTCATAAGCAGATTATCATTCAGAAGAGAAGTGATAAGGTACTGGCTTTCCATGACACCTGAGGCTTAGGACTGCATCTCTCTCCCACTTCTAACTCTGAGCATGAAAATGTGATTTAGAAATAACCCAAGCAAAAGCAAATCAGATATGCAAATAGGACACAAAATGATAAACTGCATAAATGCCCTGCAAACATCCCAAATAGATTGCTCGACTGCTGCTCACTGAAGGAAATCTGTGATGTCCAGGGCAGACCACCAAGTGTGCCATCTGCATGGAAACCCTTGCTGTTCCTGGAAAAGGCAGAGAGAAACTCTCCAGCTAAGAGAGAGCCACAAGAGAGCTCTGTGCATGCCCTCTGTGGGGCAGAAAGGAGCAGGGTAGGAGCAGGTGGTGTATACCAGGGTATACTCTCCAGTGTCAGCCTAGATCCTGTCCCAAGGCCCTTGAGAGGGGTTTATTAAAATTAGGAAGCAGTCTCTGGAAGCCAGCACTCCCCTACACAAAGTTAAAGCATCTGTCCACCACCTTTCCTTAGGGTCCTGGGTGAGGCTCCCATAATAAAAGATCCATGACACAAAAACATAGAAATTTATTTAATGTAAGTTTCACATGTAATAAAATAAAACTTTTGAAATGTCCTAAACCTAATTACAAAGGACCAGCAGACGTGGCAAGCTTATGACACATGTTTTATTGGGCTTTTAAGACAAAAGAGGTTAATGTATGAGTTGGTTTTTTCTAAACTAAAACAATATTCAGGCTTAACTGCAGTGTTGGCACTTTGCGATAAATAAGTGGGTTCTGGGTTGCAGTTTGGTACTTAGTTTCTAAAAGGCCCACCATCACTGAACAGAGGATAGAAGGGAGGAAAATTGGGGGGTGGGGGAGAATCAGCAACAAGCAACAAGGCAAAAATAATAAAAAGTTGTGTTTAAATGTGTGGTGAAACCCCCAGTCTCACCACAGTTACCACCAGGGTTGGCTCCTGTAGGACAATGTACGTGGGTTTTTCACAAGCTTTCTTAGCTGAAAAGCCCGTGGGCATCCCCCAACCCCAACCCACCATGGCCAGCTCACTCACCTGGTCCCCAAGGAAAGGCCAGTTACCTCTGTATCCCCACCCAAGACTGGGCTCTCCAGAATTACCAGCCTTCTTGCAACCAAATTCCTCTGTTATAAAACTAAGTAGGAAAATGTTCCTCCTGGCTAGTAAATCCCACATCCTGTGAGTGGTCAGCATGCTGCATGAGCACTGTAAAAGAAACAGTTCATCTATAAATGAGCTGCTGTGTCCTTTGCTCACTAAATGACATTGGTATTAACAAAGTCCACAAGTGTGTATGGGGATGGGGGCAGGAAGCAAATGTCTTCAACTATACGTAGCTATATCCCACTTAGGGGATGCCTACTACAAAAAAACAAAGAAATTGGGGTGCAAGTCCAATGAGTACAGTACTTTGCATGAGAGAAGTAAGACACTTTAAATATCAGGGCTCCCTGGTGCCAGAGAGATTATGGGGGGGCGGATTAACTATAGATCACTGAAGATTAAAGAAATGACAGTAAAATGCTTGTGAAGTGAAAACACAGTCAGTGGAAAGCACAACCCATCTGTATGCATGCCATTGACACACAACTCCTCAGGAAGAAAGCCACTGCCCAGAATGGGCTGGGGCCACAGCAGCTAGGAGGGCCTCGGGGGCTGCTGTTCACTAGAAATAATCTTAACCAAAACAACAAAAATGGGAGATTTTATAAATAAACCCCAAAACTTGCTTTCTGGAAAAAGGAATAAACTCACTAAATAGACAAATCTTTGATAAAGATCTTAAGAGAGGTAAATGAGACACATGCATTAGCTGAGATATTATAAGAATATGATCTGCAAATGCATGTTACTATAGCTGGAAATCTCTGCAACATCAAAAAATACAAATTACTCAACCTGACTGAATTAAGGATAAAAATCTAAACATATCAATAGCCCTGAAACACATTAGGAAGTTGTTAATGAATCTTCTACCAAAGAGACTTCATGCCTATTCAAGTTTACAATTCAAAGATACTAAGCTTTGATGGTTCAGACATTTCATACACTGGTTGTACAGTGGGAAGGAAAGGAAGTTTTCTTATTTATTATCTAAAGTTAACAGGTTGCTGCTTTGGAATCACCATGGAACTACCGGCAGGCCAGCCAACCTCACTGAGAATTAATATTTCTTTAAACACTTTGGGAAAAGTTTCTGGGCACAGTAGTGCTCAGGAGCCTGAGGTAGGAGGATTGCCACAAGTTTGAGGCCAGCCTGGGCTACATAGTGAGCTCAAGGCCAGCCTGAATTACACAGTGAGACCCTGTCTCAAAAATAAAATAAAATAAACCCTTTGGGGAAAAGCAGTGTATTTAAAATTACCATGGTCACAGCACTACAACTGGGGCTGGTAGACCAGTCCCCTCCACTCCCCAGAACATAGTCAATAGGGTGAGCCCTCCTGACCTTTGTCCTAGATCTACTGCTTGGAGGTAGAAACAAGACACATGTGTGCCAGAGCCTCTTGCATGACCGACAGTAACCTTTCTTCACTTGGAGCTCATTGAAGGCTCATGCATATGGGCTGCGTCTCATACATTCAATTATAACAATGAATTATTGGAAAGGACATGCCCAATGTACACACCTGACAAAACCAGCACCCTGTCAATCACACTGCCCGTCATGCTCTGGAAGGTCCAATAGGAGATGCCCTAGGCACAGCACATTTTAAAGTTTTACACCCAACACCCTGAAGCGCTCATGCCATTTTCCCTTCTACCTGCATAAGCCTGCTCATTCTCAGTGGCAGTGTCACAAAATTAAAGCTTTGCTGCTTTTTCCTCACTCTTGTGTGTCATATCCAATTCTTTGTTTGCTGCACACAAGAACCTAGAAACCCATCTGGAACGCCATCACCCATAGCACCAATAGCAGGTTTGTGCTGCTACTGAAATGTAATTACTTTAAAATATATTAACAGGTCAAAAAGGAGAACCAAGCAATCATTTTAAAAAAAATGGATAAAATTCAAAAATTATTACCAATTTTAAAAGGGATTAGGAGTCCTTAATGTGATATTTAAAAAACCTGTAAAACTTGTATAATTTATCACTAATGATAAAAACAATATAAGAATTTATATTAAAACTAGGATTAAAACAGGGTAACACCCAACTATTATATTTTTCTAGAAGTTATAGCAAAGAAAAAAACTGATGAAGGCAAAAATCACTATTAGTTGTAGATATATTATTTCAATAGATGAACCAGGAAAATCAATAATAACTCAACTGAACAGAATTCAGTAGATTTTTGGAATATAAAATAAAATAAAGTAAATACCTTTCCTACAAACCAAAAGAATCAGGTAAAAAAATATAGGAAATATAATTGGAAAACAGTTCAGTCATAGGAGAAAAAACAAATAAGCTTGAGAATTTCAGCAGGACTATTATGAAGACCATACATCTTTATTAAAGAAAATAACAGAAGACTGATTACATACAGAAAAAAAATCATGTTAATGGAAGGAAGGATATGATATTATTTAAAAAATCAACTATTTATAAATTAACTTCCAGGTTTATTGTAATTCTAATTAAAACCCTAAGGAGATGTTTTTGGAACTTGGCAACATTAAAGACATAATCTGGAAAAATAAGCCAGAAAGAATAGCTAAGAAGGAGCTGAACAAAAGGAAAACAAAAAGTACTCCAGAGACTTAAACATTTTATAAGGTAAAAACAATTAAAATAGTACAATGATAATATAAGAATTGATTAAGAAGTCAATGAAACTCACAAGACAGCTCTCAAATAGTCTGGAGTTAAAGAATTTAATAATCAAGGCTTCATCATTATTCAGTGGGAAATGCCTTAATAATTTTTGGTTAACTATTGGAGAAAAAATAATTTTAATTCTTCATTACACATTTTATATCAAATACGTTGAGACAGACGAAAGACTCCTCCACTCGCAGAGGGCAAGCAATCTCTGTGGAAGTGGTCATCAACACCACCATCATGGACAGCAGGTCGGGTCTATCTACCAAGAGCCTGAGAAAAGTCTGTGTGGTTTCGCTCCATAATCCATCTTCTGAGAAAAACTACCAGCTATAATACAACCATACCAATACTTTCTGTGCAAAATAAATGGACTAAGCATCCAACTCATAAAGTCGGAATAAAAAGGAACAGATCAAACCCAAGGAAACAGTAAAAAAGGCAGAAACTAGTGAATTGGAGAACCAAAAAAAACCTGAGAAATTAGCAAAATCAAAAGCTGAAAAGATTAATGACATCTCTTTGTATAATTCAAGTGATCCAAAAGGAAAATCAGTCAGTAAAAAGGAAGAAGTGGCAAGATGGAACAAGGGACAGAATGATTGAGAAGTTACCAAAAATATAGACAGGTCAGGGATTTAGCTCAGCGGCATAAGTGCCTGCCTGGCAAGTGTGAAGTAGTGAGTTTGATCCCCAGTACAAAAAAAAAAAAAAAATACACACACACACACACACACACACAATAAGGCAGGGGTGGGGAGCCAAGCAGGAGGGAGAGACAAGTCATAGGGTAAGATATTTTACAAATACACACATATGTACACACAGGAAAGGACAACTAAAGAAACCACAAAAAATGTAAATAAGTGAATTATATACTATAATATACATATCAAATTGACATACTACATAAAATGGATAGAGGCAAAAGAACAAAAACAAAAACAAAATGGATAGAGATTCCTAAAAAGCTGCAAAATGTCCAAATGAGTACAAGAATAAATAGAAAATTTAAACAGGAACCAGTAGTAAATTGAAATGGTAGCCAAGGGATTCCCCTCCCAGATGTTTACATGGATGAGCAATGGATTCCACTGTCATTTCATGTTTCACTCCAAAGATTACATTCAGCTGACATGGCCACACAAGCAGCCATTTGGTCTTGAGGCTCACTATGCAAGCCCTAAGTTTCATGGTACAGCACATCTTTCCTCCTGTTCAAGGTGAAAAGAGACAAAAGGCACACACCTACTGCAGCAGCTGTGGACTAGACAGGACATTGCAGGCCACCAGGGACAAGCTGACCATCCTTCCCAAGTGTTTCCACATGACTCTGTGATGCTCTGTGGTTGGTGGAGGTGGAGGGAAAGGGGTGTTCCGTTCAGCTTTGGCTGGGAGTTAGTCAAGAGATGCTATTCGACTAAGGCTATGAAGGTCAGCCTGCCCCTCTGAATGGCCTGCCAACTGCAGCTGTGGATGGGAGAAGCAGTGAGCAGAATGCTCGCCCCATAACGAGAGAGAGTAGCAATGCAGATACCTCTCGGAGGTGTTTCCCTTCAGTACCTTTTAAGTTTCTGTATGTTCTGGGTATGTGTTTGTCCCAGATGCTGTAAATGCCCCTAGGAAGTTCATAGAAGAGTCTGCTTTCCCAGTAACCTACTTCTATAAGGAAGGTGAGTGGCACATTTTCTCCAACTAGGAAGTTAGTTGTGGAACCCAAAAGGTTCAACATTGCACAGTTCAGCACACTTTGGCAAGGCCAAGGCCTAGCCTGATGAGGTGAATTTGCAAAAAGGATTAGATGAAGAAGCATCCTAGGAGTGGCCAGAGAAATGTCTTGGCTCTGAAAAGGGAAAAGCACTGGGAGAAAAGAAACTTCAGGTTAGGGCAGCACAAAGCCAAAAAACACAAGTTTCTGGACCATGTGAGCTGCTAGCCACAGTGGGATGCCAACTATCCCAGCTGCCACCACAGCCCAGGGAAAAATGAAACTATTTGTTCCATTGGAATAAAGCTGTTTTGGCTTAATGCTTAATAGTAGAATAGAAGAGGCCAGAGGATGTGGCTCAGAGGGAGAGCAATCATGTCCCTGGTACTGCACAAATAAATTAAATACATCATTAATTTAAAAAATCAATAAAAATAGAAGAGCTTCCTCTTTCAAACAAGCTACTTTAGGAAAACATCAGTTCCTAAGAGTAGTAAAAAAACAAAAGTATCAGGTCTCTAGTTGGGCTGACTTAGGTTTAAACACCAGTTCTATTGCTTATCAGCTGTGTGATCTTAGACAAGGGACATTTTTCACCTTCAATGCCATATCTGGAAGAAACATGTGGCATCATGTAATAGAGACTCCAAAGCTGGCCAGCATCAGTCCCTTCTCTCCTTGTGGGTGGGTGTGGTTCTGCCCACTCCAGGGCACACTCTCCTCTCTCTCCACCTACACTGGTCTCTGATTTGCTTTGACTAAAAAATGAGGCAGACAACTTCCTTTGCAGCTTCTCATGCAACCTCACAGGCTGGGCATTAGGCAATCTGCTTCTGCCCTTGCACACCTGCAATACTCTTTCCAGGAATACAGATGCCTATTATGAGAAACATAGCCACCTGGAGAAGTCACTTAGAGAAAACGGCAGTATCTTAGTAGACAGCCTCTGGCTGAGATCTCAGCTGACTGCCAGCCATGCAAGTGAGCGATCTGCAATGCTGGAGCTCCGTTGAGCCTCAATGACAGCAGTCCTGCCTAACAGCATGAAAGCAAAGAACTGCAGCGAAGTCCACTACTCCAGGTACAGTAAAAGCAAACTTAAAGCACACATGCAATAATGTAATCCATCATACTGACAGGCAAGATAAGAAAACTCAAATAATCAACAGATGCAGAGCAAGCATTTGAGAAAACCCTACACATTTAATGCCCAGCTTACGAAGTTGCATAGGAAGTGGTAGTAACTTTTATGCATCAGCTCAACTGGACCACAGGTGCCCAGATTAAACACTATTTCTGGGCATGACTGTGAGGGCATCTGGACAAGATTACCACTGAAGTCCGCAGAGGGAACAGAGTAGATTGCTCTCTCTGATATGGGGGAGGGTGTAGGAGGGCAGCCAAAGCTCTGAGGGCCTGATTAGAACCTAAGGTGAGAGAAGGAAGAAATCTCTCTTTTTTCCTACCTCACTGCATGAGCTAGGCATCTCACCTCATCTTCTGCCCTGGGACTGGGTTTACACTATCAGCCACCCAGTTATCAGCCTTCAGATCTGGACTGATTGCACCACTGGGTGTCCAAGGCATCTGGCTTGCAATGGCAGATCACGGGCTCTTCCTAGTCTCCATAATTGCATGAGCCAATTCCTCATAATGAATCCCTTTTTATATCTATACCTGTATGTATACTATTGACTCTGTTTCCCAGAGAATCCTTTCTTATATACCTTTCATGCAAAAACACTCAAGACATCTAAGAATTGAGAGAACATCTTTAACTTTTTATAAAAAGCATTTGTAAAAAAGCAAACAAAAACCTATAGCTAAAAAATTTAATAGTGAAAAACTAGAAGCTTTCCCAGTAAAATCTGGGACAAAGCATGGGTATTCACTCTCACAACTTCTTTCCAATATTATACCAGCAGTCATAGTTAATCAATGAAACAAACAAACAAAAGTTAAAAAAGAATAAAAAGGAAACAAAAAGCACACAGAATGAGAATGAAGGATTAAAACTGTCTTTGCTGGGTGTGGTGACACATGCTTGTAATGCCAGAACTTGGAAGACTAAGGCAGGAGTTTTGCTGTGAGTTTAAAGCCACCTGGGCTACATAATGAGTTCAAAGCCAGCCTGAATTACATTGTGAGACCCTGTCTCACAGAAACAGACACAGATAGACAGATGGACAGACAGTCTTTGTGTACTCAGGGTCAAAAATGGAGGATACCTGCAAGAATCACCAAAACTCTCCTGGAACCAATAAGCAATTATAAAGCAAGATTATAGGGTGCAAAATTAATGTACAAAAATCACCTGATTTTCTATATACCAGCAATGAGTAAATGGAAGTTGAAATTAAGAGAATAGTACCATTTAATTACTACTTCAAAAAATAAGATACTTGGTATAAATCTAACCAAATATATATACAAGGTCAATATAAACAAAAATTTAAAAACTCACAAAAAAAATCAAAGAACTAAATAGAGAAATACTGAATATTGAGGAAAAACTCAGTATTGTCAAGATGTCAGTTCTTCCCAGTTTAATCTGTAGATTCACTGTGATCCAAGTCAAAATCCCATTAAATTATTTGTAGACATTAACAAAATGACTGCAAAGTCCACACAGAGAGGGGAAAAAACCTAGACCAGTCATACAATATCAAAGAACAACAAAGTCAGAAGCTGGCACTCACTACCTGACTTCAAGACTTACTATAAAGTATAGTAATCAAGACAATGTGGCCATTGGTGACAGAACAGACAAGTCACTGAGACAGAACAGAGAGCCCCCCTCCCAAAAAAAGCTCACATAAAGATAGTCAACGGATGTGACAAAAGAACAAAAGCAATATGGATGAAAGATAATCTTTTCATTAAATGATGCTGGGACAAATGGACATTTACATTTTTTAAAAATCCTGACACATTTTATAGGATTAAAAAATCCCGAAAGACTTTACATTCTTCACAAAATTACTTAAAACAGAAGTAGGTCTAAACATAAACTATATATAATGGAAAACTATAAAATATCTGGAAGACATTACTCACACTACTCTGCTTAGATGTATTATATTCTGTTCCAGTCATTCTACCTGTACTAGATTTGAGGGCACAGACAGTAATCCCGAAAACAACAGGATATAGTATGGTAATCATCCTTAATTTCCTATTAACTTAATCTAACGCTCTGCAAAACCTACACTGTTGTACCATGACTGATCGTAATCAAATCTGATTTGTTGGATCGCTGTTTTGTATTGATAGATTTTAGTCAAAGCTGTTATGATTGATAGTATCAAGTCTGAGAGTATAGGCAACTGCACTTAAGATGACAAGATCCACTAGAATATCCACTATGGTTTGATTATTACCTGCCTTTGAAGTTTTATACTGTCTACAATGTTTTATTTTTACTAATATTGTTATGTACTGCTATATTCAATTATACTGCTATATTCAGTTATGCCTGATGATATAGACATTCTATTGAAGATAATAAGAAACAACACAGTAATCATTGTAGATCACCTTGTACTGTGGTTTTATACGACTTTTTGTTTTCATGTTTTTATAGGAATTTGTTTTGTTTTGTCTTGCTAAGTTTTGTTTTTCCCTCTAATATAGAAAGGATAGAAATATATGTAGAGATTTATGCATGTGTAGCTGTTTACACTCTCACTGTTTGACTATCTACTTTGTATGCTTTAATTTTGTAACTTGAACAACTATTTCTAAGAGGACAATATGTAATTTATTAACTAGTGATTTCTTATTGTTTATCTTTTTTTTTGGAATTCTGTATTATCTCTACCCTTTACATGCTTTTGTTTCTCTTTAAATAAAAAAAAAATCTTAAAAAAAATCTGGAAGATAAAATAGGAAAAAATTTAGACGACATTAGTAAGGTGATAATTTTTTATAACATCAAAGTGGTAAGCTATAAAAGAAAGAATTGATAAAATGAACTTCATTAAAATTAAAACTTCTTTACAAATAATACCACCAAGAAGACAAGTTATAGAGTGGGAGAACATATTTGCAAAAATTGTATCTGAAAAATTTTGGGAACAATTACCCAGTCTGTACAGTCACCAAATGAAATACCCAATTTAAAAATGGATTAAAGAACCAGACACCAAACCAAAGAAGACATATAAATAAGCATATGAAAAAATGTTCCACATCCCATGTTATCAGAGAAATGTTAAGATCTTCATTATGGGAAAACAACAAGATACCACTACACACTTGAGAATGGCCAACACCCAGAACTCTGATAACCAACTGCTGGCTGGGATGTGAATCAACAGGGGCTCCCCTTCGTTGCTGGTGGGAATGCCAAATGGTATAGTCACTTTGTTAGACAACAGTTTGACAGTTTCTTATAAAAATCAACACATTCTTACCATATAAGCCAGCAGTTAGATCCCTTGGTATTTGCCCAAGGGAGCTGAGAACTCATGGACATACAAAACTCCATATATAAATGTCTATAGCTGCTTTATTTGTAATTCCCAAAACCTGGAAGCAATTTAGACGTCCTTCAACAGGTAAATGCATAAAATATAGTACACTATGGGATATTATTCAATGCTAAAGAAAAATGAGCTGTCAAGCCATGAGGAGACACTGAGGAGACTTCAATATGTATTACTAAGAGCAAGAGCTCATGTTGAAAAGACCGATGCCATATGATTCTGATTGTATGATATTCTAGAGTAAATAGATCAGTGCTTAGAAGGGACTTGGGAGGAAGGGATGAACAGGTAAATTACAGAGGATTTTTAGGGGAGTGAAACTACTCTATGTGATACTATGATGAGTAATGTGTCGTGTACTTTTCTCAAAACTGACAGTGTGCACAGCACCTGGAGTGAAGCCTTCTGTGAACCATGGACTTTGAGTGGTAATGATGCAGGCCCAGATGACGACAGGAAGGCTGCATGTGTGTGACAGCACGGGAGCGTGAGAGCTCTCTGTAGTCTCTACTCAATTCTGATGTGAACCTAAAACAAAAACCTTTAAAAAGTAAAGCCTATTCAAAAGAGAAAAAGAAAATCTCACAGAACAGCAAGAGATAACAAATGGTGGTTGTGATTTTAAATTACAAAACTTTACAACAATAGACCAGCTAAGATATTGTCCATGGAAGAAACTGAATCACTGTTAATATCCATTCTTGCTTTCTTCTTTTATAATAGAACCCTTGAGTCTGGGCTGAATAAATGGCTTCTCAGCCAAAGATTACATTTCCTAGCTTCCTCTCAGTAAATGTGGCCTCAAAATAGAGTTTGAACACATGAGCAGAATGGATATAATATAAACAACTTTCAGGTCATGCTCTGCTAAAAAGAGGTCTGTCCTTTCCTTCCCGCCTGTCCTGTGTGCTATAGAGAAAGCAAACATGACAGCTAAGACAGCCACACTATATGAGTTGGAAACACATGCTAAGAACCTCCAGGAACCCAGTAGAAGCCACTGAGTTATCTAGACACCACACCAGCTATGGTGATCTTGGATGCTATGTTTATGCTGCCAAGTCTCTCAGTGATCTGTGCTATAGATTAAATGTAGAATGGAGAGAAAAACTAATCCTGATGACCCACATCCAAATCAATCTTTGTGATCCATAAGGTAGTGTTTGTGTCTGGGTGCCCCCCCCAAAGCCTCAGGCAGTCATGGTGTAGCTGAATCTAGCATTTGTGATTGGTCCCTTGTCTAGCAGTGGGCTTGGCGGTGTGAGTATTACAACCCACCCCCCAGGGCAGGTATTCGACATACAGAATAAGCGTGCCCTCCCCCATTTTGCCCTTTTTTCTAGTAGCTTGCAGTGACCATGACCAGTTGCCCCTTAGCCACACCACCCTGTCTTGCAGCCAGCTGTTTATGGACTGAAACCTCTAAAAACTGTAAGATAAATAAATCTTTCCTTCCTTCATTTTGGGTGTCAGGTATTTTGTGGTAGCAATGAGAGAAAAGTCACCAAGACAGGTAGCGTGTTACCCTTTAGGCAGAAGCCTCCCAGCTGTGCTCCCAAAAACTACCTGCATTTTATTTTATTTAGTTTTGGTGCTGGGGATTGAATCCAGGGCCTCAAGCATACTAAGCACATACTCCATCACTAAGCTATACTGTCAGTTCCCACCTCCGCCATTTTAAATGATCACTGATGATGATGATTTTAACGCACTCCTCTGTCTTTAAGATAAGGTCTGAACTCTTTTCAGTGAAGTACACAATGTCTTTCAATATCTACAACTGCTTTTTGATGTGAGCCCAACTCTTTCCACTCCCCCATCATATTCTGCATTCCGGTCCTTTTGAATGGTTTGTGGTCATGCTTGGCTTCCCCTCTCCCTAAAAGCACTGCACAAGTTTACCCACACATCTGCAGACCTGTCTCTGTCCACAGCTCCTCAGTTCCCCTTTGAACTTGGTTAGCTCCTCTTAAGTAGCTGGGATTAGGTGTGAGCCATCATACCTGGCAAGCCTAGAGGTCTGTGGCTAGCCTGGGCAACACAGTGAGACCCAACCAAAATAAAAGATGATAATAAAAGACATCTAAGTCTCAAACACCTTTAAACTTACACCATACATCTGAGATATGCCTGAAAAGAATGATGATGAAAGAGATAAAGTTGAGTTTTAATTCTGAATGCAAACGCCCTCCATGACCTTCAGGAGCAATTGAATCAAACCCTTCTGTCACAGGAAAGGTTGAAGTGGTAATGGACATGCTCAGCATGCGAAACCCTGGGTCTATTCACACAAAACACACAGAGAGAGAGAGAGAGAGAGAGAGAGAGAGAGAGAGAGAGAGAGAGAGAGAGGCAACAGAAGAAGCTACTGCAGAAGATGAGCCAGAGAACCACCTGAGAGATCCACCATTGAGACTGGAAATTTCACAGACTCAGGTCATTGATTCAAGTAATTCAAGACAAGGAAAGGGGGGTGGGGCTCAAGTCATCCTGGTCCTATGACTCTTCCACTGTTGGGTCATAGCCACTCTTCTCATCGCTGAGACATAATACTCAACACTGCAACCTAAAGGAGGAGAGGTTTGTTTCCACTCATAGTTACAGTCCATGTCAGGCAGCTTGGCAGAAGGGTACAGCAAAGGAGAGCCGCTCTTGTGAAGGCAGCCTGGAAGCAGTGCAAGGAGGGAGGAGCCTGGGGGAGGAGCACTGTTCTTCCGAGTCACAGGTCATGTGTGAGTCCCCTCTTCCAGCCAGGCTGCACCCCATCCCAACAGCAGGTCTGCTTCAGCACCTTCAACTGCCAAATGGCCAGCCTCTAAGCACAAGAGGCTCAGCAGGCATGAACCGTGGCACTGGCATTCACGCCTCACTTGCTTTTTGATGGATGAAGAAAGGGTGGCGCCTTACCTCTGGAGACTCTGTAGACTTCATAAAAAGAATAGAAGTGGAAGCCCAGTGATGCAAGCAGGTAAAGAGACAGTTCCCATCGGGGCAGCATGGCACCTTAGCACGACAGTTCCCAACACCACAGTGAGTTTCTAACAAGAGAAACAGACAAAATATGAGGCAGGACATCAAACAGAACCTCTTTACTGCAGTTACTTCATACCCCCAGGGATGCTTTACTACCCAGGACCACATAGACATAATCCCAACTGATCCTCCTCTGCCCTACTGATGCAGAATTCAGGACCAGACCAAATACAGATATGGTACCAGAGGGACTTTAGATGACAGCTTTATTATGCTAGCAGGCTGCCGGGATCTCGGTTCCATATCATCAGCAGTGACTGGAGTTTTCCACTTTTATATATGTTTCCAAAAGGAAGTACAAAAGGCAGATAACCTAATACCCTATGGTTAGCTTCACATTTTTGTCATTAATTGCTGGGCAGCATTCACTCCTACAGAAGTGGCAACTAAATGAGGTTACTATCATACAACATAGAGGAATAATCCATCACTGTCCAAGACCGGGCAGAGGCATCCTTGCAGTGATCACTCTCTGAGACACAGAAGAAGGAAAAGCCTTCCTTCCTGGCTTATCATACACTTGGCACCCGGAGCATCAAAGCTCATCAAGTTTGTAGCTTTCTAACTATGGGAATAGGCTGTGTCTCCCTGTCTAGTCTTTGAACAGTTAGAAATATGATTAATATTTGAAATATAAGTTTTAAATATTTCTCTGCATTAAAATAGCTTCTCTACTATAACTCTGTCCCTAACCCCAACTCCAACCTATCTCCCCCATGTACACACACACTACTCAAGCAGTTGGCTCTTGTCTTCCAAGTGTCCTCAGCCTTCTATCACATTACACATCCAAGTTCCCTCTTCCTTTCTGACATACTCGTCCCCTCTGCAGAATGGGCCTTTGGAGAGAGGGACCAGGATTTCTCACTCACTTTCAGTAAGGTAGATTAGAAACCATCAGACTCTTCCCTTTTCTTGCACAGCCAGGAGGAGGCAGGCTTCAATTGACAGCTGCACTGGGGGTGTCCTAGATGTCCACAGCAGCTCCAGGCATCTACTGTGTCTGCCTCGGCCACAGAAAGCTTGAACATGGGCCAATCAGCAGACTCAAATCTAGACCACTTAGCAGGCTTGAACCTGGGCCAACCATAAATGTGTTGCTATTTAATCACTTACTGGTTTGGTTCAGGAGGGCTCCTGCTAGCATTGGTCCCCTGTGCTGCAGCACACACCTTGTCCAAATAAACCCTTGCTCTGGTAGAACTATAAATCTGCTCACTAATTTTTTTTTTCTGGTTATGTGTTCTTGGAAGGTCCTATAAAACTCCTGAGATTCTTATCCTAGATAGTGTGGGTGGAGTGAGTCTCTTTACAAAGGAGCTTCATAGCTGAGTATGGTGGCACAGGCCAAAAATCCTAATACTCTGGATGGCTGCCAAGTTTGTGCCAGCCTGGGAAATTCAGTGACTCAGAAAGCCTCTGTCTCAAATAGAAAAAGGCTGGGGATGCAGATCAATACAAAGGCACTGGGGTTTATCCCCAGTAAAGCAATTAAGAGAGACAGACAGACAGAGGGCTATAAACACTATCGGCTGCTTGCACTTAAAGAGTTCCAGAAACCTGTGGCACAAATCCACAAAAATCACCAGATCTGGAGACTGAGCATCTGGCAGTGGTAGTAACCAGGAGAGGCAACTGGCCCTGATTGGTATTGGCAGCATCTAGTGACAACAGGCAGCAATATGTGGTGTTTGATGGTGAACCTTAGATGACCAAAGTGGCTCAGAGCTGTAACAGAGCTGTCACACTAAGCACCTAGGCCAAGAAGCAGTTGGAATCCCAGAGCTGCAGCAGTGAGGCCTGGAGCCTCCAGCAGAGCTGTACTTTGCTGATTCATAATTTCTGTCAGCATGGAGCAAGAAAAGCATCAACTAATAGGCAATGCCAGCACCTGGCAGTGTGCCTGGAATGTAGACAAAGGGATGACCAGGTGCTCAGTCAATAACAGATGGCCTCAACAGCATGAAGAAAAGCACAGAAAACCTCCAAGCTTCTTATAACCTCATTCTCTTCAAATACTATCCCACAGGTGTAAATCACAAGGCACCAGTAAAATAGCCCTGCCTTCCACATGTCTATACATTCTTTTTTATTTAAAAAAAAGGATAAAAATAATACAGAGTTTCAAAACAAAACACTAGGAAACTAATACTAGTTAATATAGTACATATTATCCTCAAAGTAGTTGCTCAGATTACAAGATCCAAGCATGAAAAAGATGATCAAATAATCAAACAATGAAAACACAAACTCTTCCTTTTGATGAACCAACAGAGATTAGCAGCACAGCTATCTATCTTGTGAATATATACACATACACACATGTAAGTATGTATACTATATACAGATAATCCTCTCTCTTTCTTTTCTCCTTTCCCCTATTCGTTGTTCTTTCCTTTTGACCACTTTCTTTCCTTTCATTTTCACAATATCTATTTTACATTTTGGATCATGTTTACTCTTTCAGTTTTTTTTTTTTACACTATGGAGATTATACAATGTTTATACAAGCAAGTCTGATTTATTTCACTTATGAGTATGGTCTCAAGTTTCATCCATTTATCTATAAAAGTCTCAAGTTTATCCTTCTTTATAGCTGAGTAACACTCCATTGTATAAAAATACTACATCACTTTTATCCATTCCACAGCTGATGGGCATTTGAGCTGTTTCCAAAATATGGCCGTCACAAATTTGCTGCTATAAACATATGCATACATCTATACCTTCTAAAGGGCAGTTAATGACACAACCCCAGGTAGCTGTGGCAATACTGTTAGTACCCCCTTCCCTAAAAGTCTCTGCTCTTACACGGTAATTGAGCTTTTATCGCTCACATGGATGATGAGTTCAATACTACACTCTAAATGAATGTGGACCTTTGAATAGTTCTAGCCAAAGGGAAGTGTGTGTAGGAATGTGAGGCTATGGTCCTCCCTTTCTTGGTCAAAGAAGGGACAGACACTTTGGACCAAGAAGTGAAAGCCATTTGAAAAACAAGATGGAAGGCACTTCAGTCCCTAACTCCATGAACCGCCCTCACCAGAAATTACCCTGGACCACATCTATCTGGACTGTCCCATGAAAAGTTGTTTATACCCCCAATAGTCCAGATCTCTATGTAAAGGCTGCCACATCTATGTTCTAAGTAACAGAGAAGCAGGTAATAGAAAGTTGGGTCCTAACATTTTGCAAATTAAGTGATCACAAATATTTCTCAGTAACAGAGTTAACTAAAATCCTTTTATGGATTTTGTTGCATTACTTAAATACATGCCATTAGGGTGCCAAAAAAGAGCAAAATTTTAAGTCCCTGCAAGCTCTGACACATGATATTTTACTGTCCCCACGTTCACATGGTATCTCATTTTGTTTTACAACAGCCAGGTAAAGCCGGGGAAGATTCCAGGTAGATTCCAGGCACACTGCTAAGTGCTGCCATTGCAAACAAGTTGAGGGTTCTCTTGCTGCATTCAGGCAGAAATATGAATCAGCAAAGTACAGCTCTGCTAGAGGCTCCAGGTCACTACCTGGTAGGGGAGGGGAGCAGGCATTTCATAGGTAGTGCAGGTAGAGCACAGGAGGTGGGCATAGGTGATGAATGTTATGAAGTCACACCACCAGAAACAGCTGAACCAGGACAGAAAAACAAATACTCCACGGTATCAAGGAAAAAGAATGTTGTATATTCAGAAATATATCTGCAGTTTTTTAAATGTCCAAACCCTTAAAGTTTCCCAAAAACTCTTTAAAAATTCCCAAGTTTCTATTTCTTGTTCTCTAAACAAGCATGTTCTTCTTTAGTGGAGGTGTCATTATTAAAGACAGAAGATGTGTTCTCACCACAAATTTTAGCAAACTCAACCTACTATTCCTTTTCTTTCCTAGTTAAGAATTTTCAAATTTCCAGCTAAAGAAAATATTTTGTGGCTTCTCTTTAGTGTATCTAAATTGCCAAGATCACTATTGCACTTTAGGGCTCCTATTAGGTAAGATAAGGGTCACACAACATAAGTACTGTGGTCCTGTGACAGTCCATCTAATAACTGAGACAGGTGCCGAGTGCTCCTAGGTGGGAGACACTTGTGGTGTGGATGCTCTGGACCAGGCAGGAGGAGCTCAGCAGCACAGGACTGCATCACACTACTCAGCATAGGGCACAGCTTAATTTAGGAATCCTTTATTGCTGGAATTCTACATGTAATATTTTCAAAGCATGGCTGAGCACAGGTAAGTATAACCACAGAAAGTAAAACCTCAGACGAGGGGGAACTACTGGCATGTAATCACTTCAGGGAAGCTTCCCAAAGAAGCCCTTGACCCTGTGCTAGTCTGGAGGCCTCGGAGGGAAGAGGAGCGAAGTACTAGAACCTGGCCACATGGATGAGGGGATCTAAGCTGCATGTGGCATCGAACTGGTCTAGGAGTCAGTTGGAAGCCCACAGGGATCAAAGCTTAATGTTACTGATGAGACTAAGAAATTCAAGGTATTTAATATCACGTGTTGGGAGGAACTCATGGCAGAGGTTTCCTCCGGATGAGAAGAGCGGAAGTCAGACCGAGGTTAGAGGAGGCTTCTCTGTTTGGGGTGTAAAAGCCTCACGGTTGGTTATTTCAAAAAATATCTATATGGGAATCATAGGACTCAAGAGGTCCACAGGGTAAAATTTTAGCCATAAAATGGCAAGAACTCAGTTAATAACTTTTTCCATGCCGTTTACTTTACAATTTCACCCTTCATATGCGTTTGAAAATGCCATCTCTCAGACCCTCGCAAGAACAGCTAACTTTTTAGCTGCTTTTCAGAAATCAGAATCCTGCTTAGGGAGAAGAAAGGCTCTGCTGAAGGATACAGGAAATGAACTAGCAGTGAACCAAAAATTAGAAGCAAAGTCCCCAGCTCCCACTCTCTCACAGGCAGAACTTCTGTTCCTTTATTGTGGGAGAATGTAGTATAGCACACTATCCCAAACCTGAAATGCACAGAAATATAGCTGCTGTAAGATGCTCTCCCCCAGAAATTTCCAGTATCATTTCAAAATTATCTGAATTCTGCTTCATGCAGAAAATGGATACCAATACTTCCATTTTCAATTTTTCTGCTCCTAAGCCCTGATGCAAACACTAAATGGGCTATAACCACACACTTCACAGTAAAAGCAAAAGGAGCACAGGCCCACTGAAATAACAACAGCTTTGAAGAAAGTAGTAGGGCAAGAGTCTAGCACATCTGGCAAAAGTGGTGTAAGTCTTTTGCTCTTTTCCAGGGTCCAATTTCATGGAACAGAAGCCATGGAATATAAATTACGTGATTTTCCCAAGGCCACTCACAGAGTCCTCCTATATCAGTTGTCTCCCAGTACTTCATGACAGGCATATTCTCCCACCCACCTCACTCCATATGGAAACACTTAAGACTGCTTCACCACACGGGGCAGTTAGGAGAGTGCTTGGAGGAAGTCTGCAGATGGGCCAAAAGTCTCATTACAGAATATCTGAAAATACATACTCACTACGTACAACTCTGTGGCAAAATTGTGAATCAGTTATACACCACTCTTAATCAATCATCCCAACAGGAAGTAGCTTCCAACAACAAAGATTTATTCTTTCTCAGGATCCTGTATGAGGGCAGTCCAGGTGGCTCTACTGAGGTCACTGCTGGGGTCACTCATGTGACCAGAGTTAACCCACAGCTTGATGGGGGTAGGAGGGGATCACACACTGCTGGCATTTGGTGCTCCTTGCTCCCATGTGCTGCGCATCCTCCAGCAGGAGGGACTGCGCTTTCACACAGCACAGAGCCATGGGGTACAAAGAATCTTAAAGGCCAGGCTTCCTTATCAAGTGCAAACCAATGGCCAGCCCAGATTCAGTGATGGAAAACCTCTTCATGGAAGGAGCAGTAATGGCACCTTACAAGCAGGCAGCCAGGACAACCTACTTCATCAAGTGTATTCTCAATAGTTACTGATAAAAAAAAAAAAACCCACAGAAAATTATTTGGAAAATTACATTTCACAATGGATCCTTTCTCCCTCCTGTGGCTGCGATCAAGCCCAGGGCCACACGCACGCAAAGCACAAGTTGTACCATTAAACTATACCCACTCAAGTGGATCTTTAATATATGAAATGTCACAAAGGCGGTCCCTCGACACACACACACCCAGTCACATGCTGCACCCTGTGAGATCAGGTAGCTGAGGGATGTGGCAGCCATCCTGATTTGTGTAAATGCACTCTATCCCATTCACACCATGACAAATATCTCCTAATGTGGTGTTTCTGAGTGTAACCCTGTCTTTGGCATCTGTCTGTGTACAATTTTGTACACGATTAAAATGCACATTTAAAAATGTTTACACACATTTTAAATATACATTTAAATGCATATAAATGTACATGTTGTGATGTATATTTTAAACCTACATCAGTATTCACTTATGCGTATACTCATACATTTTAAATGTATATGAGACATTATATCTATAATTGTATATATATAACTGTGAAAAACTATGTTTCCAAATCAGAATTTCAAGGCCAGTGGGCACCTCCTTGCCATACAGTTAATCTCTGCAGCGCAGGCATTGCACTTGCAATAACCTACTTGGTCATTTCCAGTAGAGAAACTCTGTTCCTGAGCAGTAATGACCATCATCATGCTTATTCCTCAAATAGAGTCCACATCTGCCCTTCTATTTTTAAAAAGTTTTCTGTCACTTGTCCTATTATAGTTCCTGGAACTGAGAACACAGAGGCAAGATAATGTGATACATACCAGAGAACAGCTCAAGAATCAGAATGTCCAAGTTTGCATCCCAGCGTTGCATCTTTCCACCGGAGTGGCCTAAGACAAGTGGCATAACCTCGCTGTGCCTCAGTTTGTTCTTTCCAATAATAATCCTCCAGATGTTTAAAGATAATTCTTGCAGAGTGGACATCCATGACTTCTTCAGTCATTTCCTCAGTAGCCAGGTTGCAGACCTCTTACCATCTGTTGCTCAGTCATCTCTTTAATGTAGGTAGAGTAAGTTAGTTTTCTCTTTATATATAAGAACCCAGAAATGAACCCCAAACTCCAGAGTGAGGATAAAGCAAGACTATCACTTCTCTTTCAGAAACTATGTATTCTGACTAATGAACTCCTAAACCCAATTTTTTCTTTTTTGTGGGGGGGAGGGGGTTTTCCAAGTTTTATTCATGAACTCATCAGAATCAAGATATATCTATCATGTGTAGGTACAAATTCCTAATGTTGAATGTGATCATTATGAATATCAAAAATTTACCAATACACTTAATTTTTTAAAAATACTCATAAAAATATTGGAGTCTGTGGAATTTTAATTCTTAAACTTCCTTCTCTTCTTTGTCCTGGTTGATCTGGAAGGAACATTATTCATAACTCTCTTTGCTGGTAGATACTATGTATGGCTAATCACATAGGTTATTCTATTTTTCTTCAAATATTTCTTGGGGAGATACTTCAAACATCTCTTGGGAAAAGGCAGGAAGCCACTGTGATCTTGCTCTTGCTACTTTTGATGGCGATCACCCCTCCATCGAGATTCCAGCTTTGAGGTTCACCTTGTCTCCTGGAGAAACTGTTCAAAATTGGCAGCACCCACGATTTCACCTTTCACGGGATGTATGCAGTTAAGGGGGAACTTCAGGATCTTTTTTTCTTTTGTCTCGCTTTGCCATAAGCTTTTTCATGAGTGACATAGCGGCCAAGGAATCCGAGTGTAGATAGACCCATTTCTTCACCCAACACTTATCAAAGAACTCCTGCTGAGCAGAAACTGCTATTTGTGACACAAAATAGAAAGAGCTAATTTGTAAGATTCCACAAAGAGTGCTCCCCTAAAGATATCCATGTCCTAATTTCTGGAACCTGTGACTTCGTTATCTTCCACGGCAAAAAGAATTTTTCAGATACGATTAAAGATCTTTCCACAGGAACATTATATACCCAGTTGGGGCCAAAGTAATCACAAAGCTCCTCACAAGAGGGAGGCAGGAAGGTCAAAGACAGACAGAAGACAGGAGTCAGAAACAAAGGAAGAGGAGCAGCATCGAGAACATGGAGAAGGCAACAAACAAGGAGATTCTCCCTGAGGTCCTCCAGAGTTATGCCATGGGACCTGCTGATGCACTGTGGACTTCTGACCATCAAAGCAAGGTACAGTTGTCCCTTTGTTCCATGGGGATTGGTTTCAGGACTCCCAAGGACAACAAAGCCTGCACATGCTCAAGTCCTTCGTACAAAATGCTCAAGTATTTGCACAGACCCTACACACACCTTCCTGTATCCTTTGAATCTCTAGGTTACTTGTAAGATTTTACACATTGTAAATGCTACTTAAATCATTGCTATACTCCAGTGCCTAGAGGGTGACAGGAAAAGGTCTATAAATGTTTAGTGCAGCCATAATTTTTTCCAAATATTTTCAATTCGCAGTTGTTTGAGTCCACAGATATGAAAAACACGGAAATGGAGAGTCATTCTTTGTGCTTAGCCATTATATTTGTGGTGATTTGGTGGATAGGTAGGAACCTCACAGGTCACCCTGCCCACCCCACAGTTCACAGCTCTTAGGAGGAAAGTCCCTAACTGAAGGGATCTATGTAAAACAGACTGCTCTGTAACCCAACCATTACCAATGTTAAAAATGTAACTGGAAAAATTATTTGAAAATCAAATGTTATGCTCAATATTCATCCCTTAGTTATTTTCAGCTTTCCTATCACACTGATATCAAACACAACTCCACACCTTTTTATGTGAACTGTTAAAGTCCAATGAAAAGCAGCCAAATGCATAAGCCCCTAAATCAACAAAGCTACTGATCTGATACCACATTTTATTTCTCCTGAAAATTTTCAACCTACTTTAAACCTGTTAGTCACCCAGAATCATGGCCAGCACATTTTACACTTCACAGATTAAGGGCATCTAAATGAACCAAAAATGGTTTATAATATTTTAAGTAAAATGTTTATTGAAGTATACCTTAAAAAAATGTGAGGCTTTCAAGAAGTGGACACAGCCAAGTATTTACCCCTGAGATAAAAAGCTGAGTGCCTCAGTGGGCCTCATGCCCTTCCCTCGTTACAAAGTCCATTGAAAGTGACCACTAATCTGACTCCTATTCCCAAAGTGTTAATTTGCTGGGTTTTGAACTCCATCTAACTGGAATTACACAGCACCTGTGTTTTATCTCTGCCTTCTTTCTGCGCAGTTTTCTGTTTGCGAGACTCATCCACACTGTTGTATGAGGCAATAATTTGTTCACCCTCATCACCATAGAGTATTCAAACTATACAGCCAATCTGCAGATGCATTTATTTACTATCAATGCACAGAGGAGTGGTTTCCAGCTAGGGACTGTTAAGAATCACATTGCTCAGAATAGTGATTTTATATGTCTTTTGGTACACATATATACACCTTACAGCTGATAGCTAGAATGGAATAACTGGAGATGTGTATGTCCAACTCCAGTAACTGATCCTGCAAACTGATTTCCAAAGTAAAAACAGAGCTACCATTTGATCCAGCTATACCACTCCTTAGTACATACCCTGAGGAGTTAAAGTCAGCATATTATAGGGATACCTGAATACTTGTATTTATTGCAGCACAATCTGTAACAGCCAAAAAAGGACATAGATGCTGATCAACAACTGGAAAAAGAAAGTGAACATATAAAGGAGATATATACATAGATAGATAGATAGATAGATAGATTAATTCAGCCATAAAGAATGAAATTTTTTGTCATTTGTAGGAAAATAGATCTGATATCATATTGGTTAAAATATGTAAGACTCAGAAAGGCAAGTATTGGAATATGTGGAATCTTACAATAAAAATGTCCAATCCTCTGTTCAGTCTCTGGTACTGGGTTAAAAAGGCCACCCCTATCCAAGCTGACTTATGTATTCCCTATTCAGCCCCATAATCTGGCTAACCTTGTTCTAACACATATTAACTAAATATTGCTGTAGTAATTTCAGACCCCAAATTCTGTTCTTTGATTATCTGCAGTTTCTAAATAAATTTTACAGTCAACTTATCAACTTGTACCTTTGGAAAAAAATCTGGGATTTTGATTGTGATTGCACAGATCCTATAGATTTCTCTGCAGGGAAATAACATACCTTCTGTTATTTTGAATATTATTTAATTTCGCTCAATGTTTCAGCTTGCAAAGAATTTTCATCATGAATTAGAGTTGTTTTATCAAATATTTTTCTACTTTATTTATTATATGAGGTTAAATTCCATTTATTGATTGTCTAATGTTTACACTGATTGTCTAAAGTTTACATTCCTGGCATAAATCCAAGTTGGTCATGATTATCCTTTTATAGATTGCTAAATTTGATTTTAAAGTTAATTTTTCTAATAATTTTGCATGGTTTTTAAAGAGCATTTGGCCTATATTTTTCTTGTAGCTTCCTTATCAATCTTTACTAACAAAGCTTTAGTATGCTAGCTTCATAAAAACAACTAAGAGGTGATTTCTTTCTTTCTTTCTTTCTTTCTTTCTTAATGTTTGTATATTTTCACTACTGATGTCATCTGAGCCTAGAAATTTTGTTATGGAAAGGTTTTTTAACTACAATCAGTTTCTTTAATAGATACAGGACTATTCAGATTTTATAGTACTTATATCTTTAGACTTTTTATTAGAAAAAACTTATCAATCTGAATTTTCATAAAATTGCTCATAGTGAGGCAGGGCAGAATAAACGTTAGTAGAAAGGAGACAAGGAAATCATAACTAAAAACTGTCCTTTTAAGAAGACAGCAGGACCCAGCTGACAAGTGATCCCTATCAGCATTCCCTGGTGACCTAGGCTCCTTCCCCAGGAATCACACCCAAAATTCCTCAGGAACACTCAAAAGTCCACTAATTGGCTTGAGAGAAAAGAACAGAAGCCTGATCTGAAGATAAAGAATTCAAATTACTTACCCCCACCCCCCAAAACACCCAACTCTGCCCATACCTGTTGAATGGGCTGGTCCCTTCTAAGAGTTGGGGCCTCCTTTTCCCAAGACCTCCCTCCACCCCTTTAAGAGAGGCATACATGCTCCCTGTTCAGGAAATAAGGCCTCTCCTTTCTCTGAGTGCCAACTTGAATTTCTGCCCAATAACCCTTACCTGTGCCTCTTGCTGACCTGTCCTTTTCTGGGACAGGAGTCAGCAAACCTCACACATTCAATGTGTAGCGTGGGTGAGGTTCCTCACCTCAGCTTCCAGAGCCTCCTCAGACTCGGCCTGGTGACAAAAGTAATGTCTTAAAATCATTTGAATGTGTGGGATATGTAGCAAGTAATTTTTTCTTTTTCTTTTTTTTTTTTTTTGCCTGACACCAGTAATAGGACCCACCAGGAAGGGTAATGTGCTATATATGACTTTCCATATTTGACACATGTCCATGTGTGACACATGTCCACCTACGACACACACCCACTCTCACAGGGACATCCTTCAGCATGTTACCCACAGAAGCAGGTGAGGCATGCAACAATTCAGCAGTTCCTGGTCCAAAGCCCTTATCACTAAGAAACTGAATTTGAGCAAAAGACACTGACAGCTGTAATATGCTGTGGTGGCCAGCAAGAGCTTAACAAGCAACACTCTCTAAACAGGACTGCAACTTGCAACACCCAACCCCACAATGTCCATAGATGGAGTTAGGGGGCTGCGAGTTCATGTTTTTCCACATACATCTTTATTTTTGCCAATCTCTAACAGATTATAAATACGGACAACAAACTGGTGCCTGTAATCCACCAAGTCACAGATACCTTCGCAACACAGTTTAGCTATTGCAAGCACAACAAAGCTTACAGCTCGCTCCACCTGAAAACTGTAGGAGTTCATGGCTTTGGCACTGAATTTCGTACTTAATGCACTCACGAAGGAACACAAATCACTTGTAAATTTGAGAGCTGGTGATACTTTGATAACTCTGTTTCTTTGATAACTCTATGTCTTTTAAATCACGGACTTCCCCAGTTAGGGGAGGTAGAGGTTGGTACATCCAGTACACTACAGAAATTTCCCTCAAGCTGGGGAAGTTGGAGGTATTTTTTTCCCTCTTTTTTGACAGCAATAGGGATTGACAGAGCCTTCAAACTGAGCAACATCCCCAGTCCTGTCTTTTGTTTCTTTTGTTTTTTATTTTGGGATACTTTTTTTCTTTTTTTTTTTTTTTTAACTGGGGATTGAACGCACAACCTCGGGCTTGCCAGGCAGGTGCTTATGCCACTGAGCTAAATCCTCAGCCCCTTGGGATACATTCTTGTTAAATTGCTAAATTGCCCAGGCTGGGCTTGAATTTGCGATCCTCCTGCCTCAGCCTCCCAAAGTGCCTGGCCCAAGATGACAAGAAGCACTAGCCTTGGGCCAGGTCAGGAACTGGAAGCAAGGACTGACACTTGATGTCATCCAGACAGTTCCTGCCAACAACTGGCCACCCACAGAAATGAGTGCTTCCCTCAGGGCCTGAGCCCTCAACCCGGAGTGAGGCCACCTAACAGAGGGCGCCAAGGTAAAGAGCAAGTCAAGCAAGCCTCTGGTCCAGTGGAGGAGCCCAAGGCCCAGCCCCGAGGTGCAGTGGCCAGTGGGAACTGTCGCAGCTCCAAGGCTTTTACCTCCTTCCGGTCTCCCATAAGGTTTAGAAATAAGGTAAGGACGGCCCTGACAGGCACGACCCCCAGAGCTCTAATCGTGCCTTCCGGGCGGAACTTTCCTCTCCCAACACTGGAAGGACCTTAGAAACTGCAGTGGGAAAGGAAGGAGAAGCTCCTGGGCAAGAGGGACGTGACGCAGGGAAGGGCAAAGTCGTTTTCAGAGCGAGCAGGAGCTGCCACCTCCGCCAGGGAGCCTCCCCGCGTTCCCACGGCCCAGGCCGCAGCGCAGCGGCGACGCGCGGAGCGCAGAGCGCACAAAGGGTCAGCGCAGCGGCTCTGCCCTCGCGTGACGCGAACCCCACCCGGGGTGGTGCCGACGCCCGGCGGACACCCCTCAGCCCGGCCAGCCCCGGGGAGCACGGAGCGGCTTCCTCCCTCCGGGACGCCTGCTCCGGAAGGCCAGGCTCCAGAGCGGGAAGCGGCGGGGTACCGCCGCGGTTAGGCCGCAGCCGCGCCCGCCAGCGCCGCCGGAACCCGCCAGGCCGGGGTCCCCGCCTCCGCCCCGCTCCCGCGCGCGACCCGCCGCCTTTGTCCTCGGCGCGGTCCCGGACGGCCTCGGGCGCGCGCGGGAGCGGGGCGGGCCCAGTGGGCGCCGGGCCACCCCGAGCAGAGCCGGCGCCCACCCGCCGGGCTCCCCGCGCCGTCCTCCAGCCCAGCCCAGCCCAGCCTCCCGGTCCGCGCGCTCGGGGCCCCGGGCGCGCGCACAGCCGCCGCTCGTGCCCGTGCGGGGTGGGGCGGTCGCTGGTCCGCGGGCGGGAGTCACCTGAGACGGGGTGGCCGCGCTCCGACGCAGGGCCGCGCGGGCTCGGTGGCGGAGTGGCGGGGGCAGGGCGCGTCTGTGACCCGGCCGCGGGGCGCGCAGCCCGAGCCTCCCCGAGCCCGGGCCGCTCCCCTGCCTGCGGGTCCGGGCGACCGCGCGCCTGCACCGCGGGGTGGAGACCGCGGCCCGAGTGCCGAGCGGGTCCAGCGCGCGCTCCGGGCGGCCGAGGGCTGGCGATGCCCACTGGGCTTGGCCAGGACTGCGCGCGGCCGCGTGGGAGGAGAGGCCGGGGCGCGTGGCTGCGAGCCGAGGGCGCCGCGAAAGCCCCTCAGGCCGCAGGAATCCGTCTGGGGAGGGGAGTCGCTCCCTGGCGGCTGTAGGTCAGGCTGTCTCCGGCAGCAGGAACCCGGCTGGGCTCTAAGCTGAATCCGCGGCCTTTGTCCCTCTCCAGGGGTTTATTCTTGGCGAAGCTAGACTGGAATCCTGAGAGCTTGGAGCGATCTTCTAGTTCCCCTTCCTGGACCCCTACACCTCCTGAGGACAGGGTTCAGTAAGCAACTGCCGGTTAACTAACCCCAGTCTGGAATGCCAGGTTGAGCAAATGAACAAGGGTCCCAGTTACACCTGGATTTCAGACAGGGAGTGAAGAGCTGACTATGTTTGTCTGGGTTTTTTTGTTGTTTGTTTGTGTTTGTGTTTTAGCATCTGAATGGGCCATGCAGTATCTAGGACATATACTAAGAAAGAAAGTTCCTATTTACCTGAAATTCAAACTTCACAGGACATTCTGCTACCTGGAAATAAAATTTAACTGGATTTTTAAAAATCTGGCAACTCTAGATCAAAAGATTTGGAAGAGTGAGTGGTGGTAGATTAAAAATTTACTACAAGTGGTGTTTTATTCTGCTTCTATGAATTTAGCTTTCCGGATCCCACGTCTGAAGTGGGCTCAGGTGGTGTCTGCCTGTCTGTGCGGGTTTGTCTCACCTGCCACAGCTGTCCTTTGGGTTTGCCCATGTTGTCACAGAACATCAGGATGCCTTTTTAAAGGCTGAGTCATGTTCCAGTGTGTTTATATACCACAGGCTCCATTCATCTTTGTTGGACACTTGCATTGTTTCTGTATTTGGACTATTGTGAATTGCTATACATTTCTTTTATGAGCAAAGACTTCAATACAATTTTCCAAAATGTAATAAGAACTTGATGAGGAAAGTATTTACATTTGTGCCATTTTAACTTATAGGGAAAGTATATCATAATGTAATATATATATATCATAATAGGAAAAACATTTTAGAACTTTATGATTTTCCAAAAGCAGAGAAGTGAAAATTCAATAAAATCGTATGCATGGTATTTTGTGATACACATGTGCGAGGAACCACTCAGACTACTTAAAAGCTCAGGAGCAGCTCGGGACACCTGACAACGTGACCCTGCTTGTCTAGTACAGGCATACAGTGGGATACCATTATGTAGCTATGACAGCACAGGTGAGCACGCATGTAAGAATGTAAGAATGTAAACGTGAGATAACAAAGCGGATGACAAGTCTACAATAAAGATGCAGGCGCTGTCTTGCGCTCTTGTGCTCTGGCTCTCTGCTGTATTCCCTGCTCTCCCTGCTGTTGTTGCTGGTGTCTTACACGTGTGCATTCTTTAGCCTGGGGTCCTTCCCTGTGAAAATCTCTCTTGGGCCCTCTGAGTGGGCGAGAGTGGGTATAGTTGGCAGGACACTGAGGTGAGTGGTCCTATGGCAGCTATGGAAAAGGCCCAAAGGCAAAAGCCCCACAGGAAGGCGGCTTGCAGTCACCTTCTTGGCAGCTTGGAAGGCCCAGGAGGACTGAGAAACAGTCTGTTGGGAGCCTGGGGATGTCTTTGCAAGCCTTAGAAGTCATGGATGGACAAATCCTTCCCCCTCACCATGAAGCGGCGGGGCAGATGGCATGGCTGTTTTTTACTGTCTTCTGCATAAATCAAGAGGTGGATGGCCTTGTCTGGCAAGCAGACCAGCTGCAGCAGATAGAGGAGAGCCTTGAGCAATGGCTGGCTGCTGTGGAACTCATGTCACAAGACATAGGAAGTGTTGCCTCCTCCAGAAATATCTCCAAGAAGCATAAATTCTCATTCTCAGAAAACCCCTGGGCAAATCTGCTTTTGCATGCTATTTGTCAGAGTGGAGGTAGAGGAACCCCTATCCCAGGGAGGGAGACTGGGAGCGCCACCTACCTCTACCTGCCACACAGTGTACACAAACTATTCAACGGTGGAATCGCAGGAGATGGCAAAACAAAGCACAAGGCAGGTGAAACGGTGCCTGTGTGGCTGCTACAGCTGTGAGATGATGAGGCTGATAACACACAGTTAAGCCCACTAGAGATGCCCCAAGTAGCCCACAGAGCTGGCATCCATCTATGAGACGGGTCCTGCAGGATGTGCAGAGGATGGTCCCAGAAGCAGGTAATCAGATTGTAATAAACTGGTAGATGACAGTGTTTTGCCTGGTTTGGGAGAGTCCAGGTGACCTGCCGGAGCAAATTGTCATCACAACTTGTAACTGTGCTACGTGAAATGGGTGTGTGAACAATGATGTTTGTACTGCAGTACCATAGGCCAGATGAGAAACTGCTGATATGCATGAAGGACATGGCCCTGGCAAGCGGGCTGGCTGGCACATTCAGGTCAATGGCAGCCCTTCCAACTTCCTTTACAGATTGTCCAATCCACAATGCTATGGATGCCTTGGCCAGACTGGCAGACGTGAAAGTAAAGCACCAAGGTAAAGCAAGATCTATAAAAACTACTGGCAAAGGAGAAAAAGAAGGGGGGCCCTGGGTGAGTGGGGCCATCCTCCCAAGGACAAAGTGTAGGCCACAAAGGACAGTCAGTTAGACTTGGACAGACCTGCTGGCTGCTGGCAGAGCCCCAGATAAGTTAGACGGGCAGCCCTTGTGTGTACTGCTGACTCTGTGGAGGCAGTTGTGCCCCATGCAGTGATACTGCTGATGGGTCAAGGCCAGAAGGCCAAAGCAGCCCCAGTACGACAGGAGAAAGTAACACTGGCCTCCTTTTATCTGGATTAGGAGGCAGGCCAAGGTGCCTAGGGCTTGGGGAGAGTAGAGGCCACATGTGGAATTGACTATTTACTGGTCCCCCCAAAATGTGCAACATATACTAGAATTGGTGGATATCAGAGCTGAGTCAACACTAATATACAACAACACAGACCATTTTATAGAACTTACTGCATGCATAGAAGGGTATGGAGGTCACTATGTCACATTCAGGGAGACCTAGGTGACTTGGGTATCAGCTGCTTGTACCCATACCTGTATGGTTACGTTTACCCGGTTGCTGAAAACATTCTGGGGCAGACATACTGACTAGTGCTCAGCTAGACACTAAGGAGGGAGAATTCCAGTTGTGAATTCACTTGGGAAAAACCATAGTCCGAGGCATTCCACACTACATAACACTGGCTCTCCCACAGGCCACATGGGTTGTGTGTATGAAGCAGTACTAGCTACCTGGGGGCCATGAGAGGATGGACAGACTGTCTTGAAATTGGAAAAATCAGAGGAGATACTCCCTATATAGAGACCTTCAGTATGGCCTGTGCAGAAGCCAGAGGGTTCATGGTGAATGACTATAAAGTTTCACCTGACACTGGCAGTCAGGACCAATTTGCCTTCACCTAGCAGGGGAGGCAATGGACCTTCCAGATGTTGCCACAAGGCCATTTGTATAGCTCAAATTTTTGTCACGGCCTGGTGATTCAGGACCTGGCCACCTGGGTGAAGACACACTTTGGGTTACTGTTTTGTTTTGATAATATTATTAAACTCTGATTGCCTTGAAGAGTTAAAAACTTCCTTATACAGTCTGAAAGAAGCTGGGGTGAGCCATGGACAAAGACAAGGTCCAGGGGATTGGCTTGTCTGCCAAATTCTTGGGTGCTGTATAGTTGGGTAAGACCAGACCCATGACAGTACACCAATTACAGGCATGTGTGGGCTTCCTAGGTTTTTGGTGAATGTACAGAACCTAGCTACCCTGCTCTGCCTTTATACCAGATGAGCAAAAGGGGCACACATGGGGCTGCACAGAAGCAGTGGAAGCTGCTTGCTGCATAGATGTAGCAGGAGCTGCTTTTCAAGACTCAAAGAGGGCTCTTGCATAGGTGCAACCCTGTGAGTCATTGACCCCAACCTGCCATTTATCCTGTCAGTGTAGATGATGATGGATTTGGCTGGGGCTCATGGCCAAAACGGGACACAGAACACCCTATTGGGTTTCAGTCACAGCTGTGGAAGGGAGCCAAGAGCCAGCATTCCCTGCTTGAGAAACAGCAGTGTTAAACAGTGCTTTGCATGTCTGTGAGGAACCACAGGACAAATGGAACAGTGGGTATGGATGCGAACAGCCTATCCCAAGAGTGGAGTGGTACAGGCTTCCACTCGCACATGTTTGGGGGCATACCTCCAACAGTGGACCTCTTTCTTGGCTAGCCTGTTGGCAACTGAACTGGTAGTGGTTTTTGGGACTTGTGATGTACATTGTCCCAGAACCTGTCCAGGAGGATGGACTATAGGGCATGACCTCTAGTCTCTGTACAAAAGGGAAAGAGGGACCTTGGGTGGATGCTAAATATACTGATGGGTCTAGCCATGACCCAATCTTAAAATGGACAGCAGTTGCTGTCCAGCCCAGGATGGAAGTACTGTGGTTTAAAACTGGAACAGGCAGTTCAAGCCAGTGGGCAGAGTTGTAGGCAGTATGATTGCTTGTCATGCATGAAGAAGGCCATCTGTACCTGTACATGGACAGCTGGGCCATCTTGAAGGGGTTGACTCTGGCTGCCAGCTTGGGCAACTCAATAGTGACAGGGTACCTTATGGGGTGCCAACCTGTGGTGAGACATATGGGAGAGGGGCTAAAAAGCTGACCATGTAGGATAGTCCCTCCTCTCACCAGGAAAAGACTTAGCAGATGCCTTGACCAGGCAATGCGGTGATTGACCACTAGGAATAGCACCTGACCAGAAAAATTGACTGCTGATGCTGCCAGGAATAGCAAGGGCTATAATAAAGATGCAGGCGGCTCTCTTGTGCTTTTGCACTCTGGCTCTGTGCTCTGCCTCCTGCTCCCTGCTGTGGTTGCTGATGTCTCATACATGTATGTTCCTAACCTTGGGACCTCACCTACAGAAATTTCCCTTGGGCCTCCTGAGTAGGCCAACAAAATGCAGCCTTTTGAAATAATGGTTAACATTCATATGTGTTATAATCATACCTGTAAGTCTTGAATTTTGAATGGAAAAATGGCTAGTTAGGACTGCAAAGGCAATAAGGTTAAATTTTTTCTTTTAATTCTAAAAACAAAACAAAAAAATTTTAATTCTAAAAACAAAAAAAAAATTTCAAAAAAGAATCGCACAAACTGTTCTTTTCGATGAACTGAGAGATTAGTAATATAGTTATCTATCTTGTATATATATACATATACACACATATATGTATACTCATATACACATAATCTTTTCCCTTTTCTCCTTTCCCCATCCCACTTGTTTTTTCCTTTTGAGCACTTTCTTTCCCTTTCATTTTCACAATATCTATTGTGCATTCTGGATCTTATTACTATTTCATTTTTTGTTTTATTTTACACTAGAGAGAAATATGATATTTACACATGTGAGTTTGATTTATTTCACTTATACATATGGTCTCAAGTTGCATCCATTTACCTATAAAAGCCTCAAATTTATCCTTCTTAATAGCTGAGTAATACTCCGTTGTGTAAAAAATACCACATCTTTTTTATCCATTCCATGGTTGGTGGGCATTTGTGTTGTTTCCAATATTTAGCTATTACATATTATGCTGCTATTAGTATGGGTGTACATATATTTCTGTGGCATGATATTTTCAATTCTTCTGGGTAGCTGGATTGAATGGGACTGCCAATCTTAGTTTTTTGAGGACTCTCCACACTGATTTCCACAGTGGTTATACCAGTCTACACTTTCACCAACAGTAGAGAAGTGTTCCTTTTTTTCTCTACAGTCTTGCCAGCATGTTAACAGGTGATTTCTTGATGGCAGCCATTCTTTCTGGAGTGAGATGGAATCTCAGTGTTGTTTCAATTTGCATTTCTCAAATGATCAGTGATGTTGAACATTTCTTCATGTATTTATTTGCCATTGGTATTTCTTCATCTGAGAAGTGCGTGTTTATCTTAGATGCCCATTTTTGGACTGGGTCTTTGAATTTGAGGGTTCTGATATTTTTCAATTCTTTATATGCTCTAGATATATCTTTTGTCTGAGGGACAGTTGACTAAAATTTTTTCTCATTCTTTGGGTTTTCTTTTTGCTCTTTGGTGACTTATTTTGATGTGCAAAAACTTTTTAGTAAAATGAGATCCCAGTTGTTGATTCTTTGAATTTTTCTCATGCAGTTTCTGTTTTGTTCAAGAACTCTTTGCCTACCTCTATGTCTTCAACATTTCTACTACATTGTCTTCTAGTAGATTTAGTGTTTCTATTTTAATATTAAGATCATTGACCCATTTTGACTTTAGTTTAGTGCATGGTGATAAACATGGGTCTAGTTTTAGTCTTAAGCATGTGGAAAGCCAATTTTTCCAGCACCACTTATTAAAGAAGTTATTTTTCTTCCAGTGAACATGTTTGGCCCCTTTGTCAAAGATAGGGGGGCTGAATGTCTTTGTAGTTTTGTCTGTATTTCCTAATGTTCCATTGATCCTCAGGTCTTTTTTTGCAAGTACCACGCTGATTTTGTCACTGTAGATTTGTAGTATAATTTTAAGTCAAGGTTTGTGATGCCTCCTGCCTTGCCTTTGTTGCCCAGAATTGCCTTTGCTATTGTAGGTCTCTTCTGTTTCCAAAAGAATTTTAGGAATGTTTTCTCTAGATCTGTGAGGTATGTTAATGGTAGTTTGGTTGGGATTTCATTAAATCATTAAATCTTTTGCGAGTATGGCCATTTTTACTATGTTGATTCTTCCTATCTAAGAGTAAGGGATATCTTTCCATTTTCTGCTATTCTCTTCAATCTCTTTTTAAAGAGTATTATAGTTTCCAATGTATAGATCTTTTACATCCTTTGTTAGATTGACTCCTAAGTATTTCATTTTTTTGTATGCTACTGTGAAAAGTATTCCCATAATTTCTCTCTGTTATGGTTTGTGTCTAGGTAGCCCCCCAAGCCTCATATATTCATGGAGGCAGCTGAGTCTAGCATTTGTGATTGGTTTGTTGTCTGTTACTGGGTTGGTGGTGTGAGTGCTGCAACCACCCAGTGGTGAGTACTGGCATACAAGATAGGGGAGGGAAAGAGGTGTGCCTTTTCCCTTTTGCTCTTTTGCTCTTGTTGCTTGTGATCACCATGAATGACTGTCCTTTAGCTACACCCCCCCACCCCGTCTTGGAGCCAGCTGAGTATGGACTGAAACCTCCAAAAATTGTAAGCTAAATAAACCTTTCCTTTCCTAATTTTGGGCATCAGATATTTTGTCTCAACAATGAGAAAAAAGTAACCAAAACAGCATTTGGTACCAGGAGAGGGGTCATTGCTGTGACTATACCTAACCATGTGGTTCAAGAGCCTTTGGAAATGGCTTATGGGAAGAGTTTACAAAAGTTGAGATGTCACCTGAAAGAGTAGCCTTGGAATAGCTTAGGCTGTTCTATTTGGGAGATTCTGATCAAAGTTCAGAAGACTAGAAGGCTGATCAAAATCCTGCTATGTCTATGCATGAAAATTTTCAACCTTTGAAACTGACTGAAGCAAAGAAGAGTACAGGTCCATATGTGAGTGCAGGTAATATCAACCTTGCATGTTTTAGGCTGCAATCAACTTGCAAGCAGACAAACTTCCTATGAGTTTACTAAAATCTTGACTGAATCTTTTTCTTTTTATATTGCTTATTTGTGATTTTTTCTAATCTTCATTCAAATTTAATAAGGAAGTTTTTTAAAATTTTATTTAAAGAGAGGGAAAAAATAAAGCAAAACAGAAAAAAAAGGGTAGAAACAATACAGAATTTCAAAAAAAAATGAACAGTAAGAAATCACTAGTTAATGCATTTTACATTGTCTTCCTGGATGTAGTTGTTCAAGTTACAAAATCAAAGCATACAAAGTGGACATTCAAACTGAGGCTGCAAACAGCTCTGTTCTCTGATCCAACAAAAACTTAGCAACATAATTATCAATCCTACACCCTTAAATATACATGCAGTTACATCCTTTAGAGCACTTGCTTTTCCTCCTTTTGCTTTTTAAGTCCATTATCTGTTTAGTTATATCATGTTTCAGGTTGCTCAGTACCTTGCTGATCTGTTTTGTTGTTGTTATTTACTTTTTTAATTTTTCTTATTTATTATTGTTATTTTATTTATTTATTTTATTTTGAAGGTAGTAAAATACAGCAGAACAAGACAGAACATAGCCAACCGAGGCAGTGAAATTGTCACAGAACTTCACAGCAGGCCACCAGGACAACAGCAATAGGCATAATAGTACATCTGGTTTTCTTCACAATAGTTGTTCCTTCAACCAGGCAGAGCAATATCGAAGAAAATACCAAAATTACAAGAACAGAATATTGAATAGAGCAATACCATTGATCAAAACATAGCAAAACAGAGATAAAAATATTTGCCTTCAAAGAGATGGCAGAAGAAAATCCCCCTTATTTGCTATATCACATATAGTCAAACTCAGAAGACATGCTCAGATCTCTGGCTCTCACTTGCTGGGGGAAGGGGATGTTAGATTCTTAGCCCGCACCCCAGATTCTTAGCTCACAGCCACCCAACAGAGGGGTGAACTGGCTGCCCATTTTCCCAATGCCCCAAGGTCCAACATGGCGCGTCTCGGATCTCAGGAAACGCTGATATGGTCCTCGCCCTGGGGTGGCCACGGCTTGCCAGGCCACAGTCCCTTACCAGAGTGGCATGCTGACAGCTGCCTCAGGCCACACACTCTTGCAGAGAAATACCAATTGACTCTTTTTAAAAATGGAAGGGTTGAACATCTTTCAGTGCTTAAGGATGCATTCCAAAGGAGAGAGAGGCTTTAGCATTGTGTTACCTATCTCTCTGTTCCATGATCTCAGTGGATGACCTCCAAATGATATAGGGGAATGAAACTCCTGACCTACTATGTCCATGAGTTCGTGTTCTCTAAAATCGAAGAATGGATTTTAGGAACAATAGAGGTGAAGAGTAGAATATATTTATTGAGAGAAAGCTACTGTCTGAAGAGAGACAGAAGGGGGTCCTGAGTGGGTTGCCCCAATAAGGCACTTTTTAAAGCTCTTTATATCTAAAAAGAGCAAATGTCCTACAAAGCTTCTGATTCTGTTGTGTGGGGGAAGAAGGAATGTAATACATTGCTGTGCAAAAAAGTGTTTTTAATGGGACCTGTGATTTAAAAGATGGTTGAAAAGTTCACTTCAACCTTCCTCTAAAACAAGTCCCTATTTAAAAAAAAATCCAGAGGGCAAGAATTTTGGTGGTCTTATTTACCACCAAATCTCTGGTGGCACCCAAAACAATGCCAGCACATATTAAATATGTATTTGCTGAATAAATTAAGGAACTAAGTAAGTTGGCCCAGCATATGTAATTATCTCTTGTTTGCACTATCAAAGCATCTTTCTCCCTTTTGCAGATGTTTTAGAAAAGGTGAAAGATGTTACCAACACAGTTTCCTGTGAGGGCCTGAAGGTTGCTCAGAACCAGGAAGCTACTCGCAGTCCCTGCTGGGTTGAGCATGGATGGTGGATGACTTGAGTTCGAGGCCTCAGAAGACCCAGGCGTGGAATGGCTGACAGTGGCAGGATGTGTGCAAGTCCAGCTGCAGGTGTGTGTAATAGGCACACTGCTTTTCAACAGTAAAGAGCAGCTATGCCCTCAAGAGGCTCTGGAGCTCTTTCAGAGCTGAGAAGCAATCTAGCCCCATGACTTATTTCAAGGAGGTAGAACAAAATCAAAGAAACAGGACTCATGCGGGCAGGATGGGGGTAAAGGGAAATCACATGGTCTGTGATGACTAAGCCCCTCCCTGTCCTTTGGACTCAAGTGGGGACACACTAAGCCTGGCACCAAAGGGCAGTTCATCCCACTGCAGCTCCAACCAAGAGGAACCCTAGCCTAACTCTGGGAGCTTCGATGAGCTGACCAGCAATGCACATATCTGTCTAAACATATTCCCACACAGACAGAGGTAGTGAGATCAGCAAGGTTCTGAGCAGCCATTCCAGATGACTCACACTGTGCACATGGGCATCCTAGCTTGGCAGACTGTCTCCCCCATGCAGCCTGTCTGGGGGACCTACAGTTTAGCCCATTGAGTTGTCCAGCTGTGGTAGAGGATGTGGACAGCAGTGGCAGTGTCACTGTGCAGGTACTGATTCTGTTGATGGAGTGGCACTGAGCCAAGGCTGTCTTCCACACAGTGCAGGCCACGTCCTGACTTGGCAGCTCAAAGGTGAGTATTGGGGAGGTGATACACAGATACTCTGCCCTTGCGAAATCCTGGTCTGATTAGGGTTCAGGTTGGCAGGGGTTTAAGCACAAAGCCACAATACCAACCTCGTCCTTGGTTACCACAGGCCAGCACAGTGAGTAGAGGCTGCAAGGAGAGTAACCAGTGTTGGGGTGCTAGGTGGGACCCAAGAGTCTGCTTTCCTATGAGGAGCAGCTGAAAGGCAGGTCAGTGAACTTCTTGGCACAAGAGCAAAGTCAGCAGGTGTCTGGCCTTGGTGTCCTCTTCCCTGTTAACTACTGCACAGACAACTCTGAGAATGTTTCACTTCCAGTGTTCTCAGCAAAACACTGATACCTTGCTTTTGCTTTTTTCTTTCTTTCTTTCTTTCTTTCTTTCTTTCTTTCTTTCTTTCTTTCTTCTTTCTCTTTTCTTCTTTCTTTTGACACCTTCACACCCAACCACCTCCACATTTTAAAGTGTATAAATAATGATACAGAACATGCTGAGTTGTCACTGACTGCCTCTCCATCAGAGAGGTCAGGTCCCACCTGGTCCCAGTTTTCCTTTTATTATGTGTCTAGTTTTTCTTAATTTCCCATTACCCCCTCTCAGGACCCTGTTGGCTGCATGGGTCAAGGCTCCCACTCTCCACCCTGGTCCTTGCTGTCCTCTTCATTTACTGCTGCGTTACATTCTATGTGGCCTCAGCATCATAGGAGCTATGTTTAATCCAGAGTCAGACTCCGAAGCAGCTGGAACCTCTGATTTGCAGGGCCAGAGCCCCACCTTGCTGGGGAACCTGTAAGTCCCAGGAGCAGAGTAGGAGCAAGTGGATGTGCTCTTCAGAACTGGAACTGCCAAAACATCAGTTGACGAGGCAGGGATTCCCCCAACCCCACTCTAAGCCTCCTCATGCTTATGTGGATAGTAACCAGAGCATTGGTGCTGGGCTGGGTAGAGATTCAGGGAAGGACTAAGAAATATTCCTGGCTGACTTTCCCCTAAGATTAAAGCTCCTAAACCCTTTTTCTTCAGAGCAGAAAAGTCTGTCTGGGATTCACTCTCTATCCTATCTAGGAGCCTTGCAAGCTGAGAAATAAGGTTGAAGGGCCAAACCTTTCATTGCATGTGGTAGATTAACTAATGGTCAGCTTGTAACACCCAGCTGAGTCAGTGTGATGCTGGGTGTGGAAGGCCCACCTGAGGAATGTCATCAACAGTATAAAAGGAGAACTGGAGAGGAAGATGGTGTGCTATTGATTCTCCTGGAGAAGCTAGTCATGCTGGTTTTCCTGATATGAACTCAGCTTGGAGGAGCTCAGGTCCTCACTGTCACTGAGAATGGCTGTAGTTCTCTTCAGGAAGCTCTGGTCCTTACCTTGAGTGTTGCTTCCTGTCTCTAGTGCAAATCCCTCAGCTGCTGGCACAGATCCTTCTATCCCACTGGCACAGACTTTCTAGCTTCCACCACTGAAATTTAGGCCTTCCCAGTGCAGATCCTTGATACAGCCTTACATGAAACATTGCCAGGGACTCTAGGCCTCCAGTTGGATCTGTGGGGTCATTGCCATGGGCTCTAGGTAGCTGCTGGACTCATGCAGGACATTGCCATGGGACCCAGGCCCTCAGATTCTTTGGGTATCTAGTGGGTGGACAGATTCCTGCACTCTTCTGTATTTGCCTGTTCAGATGAATATGATAAAATTATCCCAAAAATTATGTGTCCTATATTAAGCCTATTCCCTGTAAATTCTGAAAACACCTCAGGAAATGGGATCCAACAATTGCCAGAAGGAGCTTTGCCTCTTTTCCCTGAGGCTTGCTCTATCCAATCGTCTGTGCTTTGTCCCCATGGTCACTCCTAGCTTCCTTAAAGACCACATGAAGGGTCAGTTATTGCTTTAGTTGTTTACTGAAATCTTTGGGCCCCCTTCTGCTCCCAATCTCTCATCCCAGCAATTTCTCCTTTCCAGTCCAGTGGGGAGAGGAAGGCAGTGAGCCCCACCTCAGCTGCAGATCTCCTGGCGCAGTGGCATCAGAGCAGGCAATCCCTGGCTGTGCTGGATTTGGTACCAGTATTTGTTGCTAATGCTCTGGAGCTCAGCCAACAGGCATAGCAGCTTTGCATAAAGAAAGCTTTGGAGGAAGCAGTGAGTGACCAAGAACAGAAGAGAGAAATGAAGAAGCTGGAGCCCTGTCCTGAAGCCCAGACCCCCTGACTCTCTCAATAGAGTTAAGTCTCATCTTTTCTCCAGGTAACTCCGGGCCGGTCTGTAACGCAAGGAGCTGGGAAGGACAGACGAGGTAGGCCTGCTTAGTACCCCAGGGCTGCAACTGTTGCAGAACCATGCAGTAGATTTGACTGGAGTAGATGGATTCCAAGAGCTGAGTCTAGGCAGAGGTGGTGGCTCTGAAGTTTCCAGGCTGTGGGGCTGGAAAGAGAAGAGGGCCATGGCAGACATGAGCACAAACTCAGCATTCAGCTCAGCATCCCATGGAAACAAAAGATCAACTCTATAAATTCTTCCTGGAACCCCACTGCAGAAACACTAGGCTTAGGAGCCTCCAGATCCCCTCACATGGTCCATCCCACAAGGATACATGCATCTAGCTCTCTGGCACTCTCACCATGAATTGTATCTTCTATCGTACAGCAAAGAGGCCTGCATGGGAAGTTCTGGGTCTGGAGATAGAAAGTAGTATTGAGCGCAATTTGACACATTTCCACTGCTGCTCCCTTCAGCAGGAAGATCTGGTCCTACATGAGCAGGGACCTGTGGGTAGCAAGAAACAAGGGCACTTGAGACCCAAGTCTGAACCCGATGGACACGCTCATAAGAAGGAAGTTGGAAATCTGAGTGCTGGTGCTTAGAAAGGTTGAGGGCTGTGTTAAATTTGATTAGTGGCTTTTCCACAGTGGGGTGCTGTATAATTTATGAAGTGTTGACTTCCCAAAAGATAAAGGGAGCCCACTGCTTGGAAGAGGAACAGAGCCTTGGTGAACTTGATAATCTGCTGCGGCATGAAGGTTTCAATATCTGCAGGGTGCATGAGCAGAGGTAGCACAGGGCCCAGGGTGGGAAGAGGCTGGCGATGGCTGAAGAGGTGAGCTGGAGACTGCAGAGATCAGAACTTGAGAGAGGCTCTGGCCCCAGGGCCCACCTTGAGGCCTTGCCTGCTTTGTCTTGGAAGCTTCTTCACCGAAGAGCTGCTAGGCTGGGTTCTGGAGAAGGCCTGTCCTCTGATGCTGAGCAACACACATAGTCCTTTCCCTCAGGCAACCTCCTTGGATGCCCTTTTGGTCACCTTCTAGTTCCAGATCATGTCTCACCTTGACCTGCACAAACTGGTAGAACATGGTGGCCACGTAGTCCATGGGCCTCTAGGAGGACCTGGACCAGCTCTTTCTGCTCCTTACTCAGGTTCATGGGTGGTTGCTGTGCCTGCCACCATGCCTGTTTGGCTCGCTGCAATGCCAGGGCTTCTGGTGACAGTATCACTGTGCCAAGCAAGAGACAGGGCAAAGCCACTGAAGCCAACAGAGAGTACCTTTCTGCCCATCCTTGCCAGCTGCCCTGATCAAAAAAGGATGGGGAGGGGGCAAGGTCCTGAGACTTCCTTGAACTTGGTTGCAATCCCAGGGGCCCCAGGTGACAGGGGAATCCTTTACTCACCTCACAGATATCTCGTAAGCAGAAAACAGTGCCTTGTGAGAAGGGAACGGTGGAGAGTGAAGCGAGAACAATAGAAGGAGATGTTTGGCTGTTGGGAGAATCACAAAGAGGGTCTGACTACCTCAATTCTGTTTGCACCTTGTGCTGGTCACCATTCTAAGGCTGTGACAAAATACCTGAAAAAAATAACTAAAAGGGGAAAAGATTTATTTCAGCTCGTGGCTTTAGAGGTTCCCTTGGTTCCACTGTTTCTGAGCCTGAGGCAGAGCAGAACATTATGGCAGAAGGGTGTGGCAGAGGAGAGCTCCTCACCTCATGGCATACAAGGAAAAGAAAGACCCAGGGAAGAAAGGACTGCAGACAAGATATAGTCCCCAAGGTCACACCGTGATGGCCTGTGCTTTTCAACAAGGCCCCGTATCCTTGGATAAGTTTCCATTCCCTCTCAATGGTGTCATCAGATTATGAATCCATCAATGGGTTAACCCACTGATGATGTTAAAGCCATCATGGTAAAATCACCTCCCAAAGCCTCGCCTCTACATACCTGGGCCTCTTAGGGTACATTTTAGATACAAACATAACACAGCATTACCATTTCAAAGGTTCTGGAGCTAGATTCCACTGGATGGAACAACACTATGGTGGACAGGCCAAGCACTGCCCATGTTTTTCAGAAACATATATAAGCTTAGAGTCTAGTGACAAGTCCAAAGTCCAAAATAAGATAATGCAAGTGGTGGCAAATACTTGTAATCCTAGAATTCTAGAGGGCTGAGGCAGGAGGATCGCAAGTCTAAGTCCCACCTGGCAAATTAATGACATACCAAGACCTTGTTTCAAAATAAAAAAAATACAAAGGGGCTGGGATGTACCTCAGTGTGAAGATCATGGGTTCAAACCGTAGTATTGGAAAAAACAAAAAAGATGCAGACTGAAATCAAACCAAGATGCTTGGCCTCTCAGTTTCCTCTCTTCTGCTCCATATGAATAATAGTGTGATGGAGACAGTACAGTTTGAATAAATATGGGCTCCACAACTTTGCAGCCAGATAAGCCCAGGCAACAGGCCTTCTGTGAGCTCTACTTACATCATCTATTGGGTCACAGTTATCTGGCACAGAGAAAGTATAAATTATTGAGTACTACTGAGTGCACACACTATAGTCAAGAGACAGAAAAGGGAAGCCATGCAAGTGTCTAGAGCAGTGGTGATAAACCTGTGGCACATGTGCTGCAGCAGGCTGTTATCATTACAAGCTCTGAAATGTTCGCCACCACTAATCTAGGGGAGAGACATTTCAGGCAGAAGAAATGGCAAGTGTCAAAGTCTAGGGGAAGAGCAAGTTTCATGTGTTCTAAGGTAGTATCAAAATTGGTGTGGCTGGAATGGGCCAAGCAAGGGAGAGAGAGGAAGTAAAGTCTGAAAGGTGCAGTGCAGCAGCTGGACCGTGAGGCTGCGCACATGCAGAGAGGTGATGGGGAGCCTTGGGAGGCTGGAGCAGAACAGTAACATAATCCAGCTGGTGGTGTCAGGAAGCCTATCTGCCTGCTATTTAGCAACTGTGCTATTGGGAACAAAGACAAAGCAGAGAGAGCCGGTCAGGTCAATAGATTCTTGGGCCAGTGGGAGGCTGACTCACTGCCTTTCCTCATGCCAGCATTTTGACACTTCTGCAACCCACAAGTGGTACCTCTGCTCTGTTAACGTCACAGCTTCCCATGAAGGGTCAGGTGGGCCCAGTGCTTTTGTTGACTGTGAGAGACAGAGACACCCTCAGGTCTGGGATAGCAGGGACAAGGCACATAGAAATTCAAAGTGCTGACAGAACATGCACTAAAACACTTGGGAATCTGATGGCAAGGGCTAATCTGAGCTGTGACCAAAGGTCCCCAGGGGCAGATAGTAAGACACATGTCAAGCATTTTCACAGGAACAGAGGATCTCATTCAGGCAAGCCTTGCTGATGTAGGGCTAGCTTGGTGCTTTGCAGGTACATAATATAAGTACTGTCCACTGACAAGACAGACGTGCGGGCCTCTCTCTGTTGTGCCACCAGTTTATGTAGCATAGTGGTCAGCAGGGTTCAGGGCACTAGTTGCAGAGTAGCTACACTCAAATACAGGAGGACCTGGGTATACCCAGGCATCTGCCAGGTCTGAGGGCTCCCCAATAGGGGTGTGTATGTGTTGGGCAGGGTTAAGTCTTCTGGGGAGGAGGCTCTCACCTGAAGAAACCCTTGCGGCTCTGACAAGTTGGGACATGGCACTCATAGCCTGTGGCTCAGTCCATACACACCACACAGCACCTGGGCTCATCTTCCCTGCTGCCCACACCTTCAGTAACAGGGTGGCTGCCGCAGGTCCCTGAACATGGGAGGAGTTAACAGTCGGCTCTGAGCCACATCTGACCCCCTTCTCTCCCTCCTACAGAGCCTCTTCCCAAAACTGTCCCATACACATTCCCAAGAATTGTCCCTACTAGAAGCATGAAAGTTGATTTTAATCTCTAACTCTGCCAGATTGCCTCTCTGCTCCTTTTATGCAGCACACAGCTTGCAGGTCACAGAATCTGGTGTGAGTTGCATTTCCCAAGCTCCCATGTGGACCTTGCTTTCTTTGTGATCTCAGGAATCACCAGGAGTTGGGGAGTGAAGACCCTCAGCAGCTAGAAAACAAGAGACGCACATGGTGTGGGGCCTGCAGGAGTGCCCAGTGCCCGGTGTGGGTAAGGCATGAACTCTGGACCCAGGGCAAAGGGCCAGGACAGGAGGTTTTCTCAGCATGCCAAGTGCCGGCTGGTGGCACATAAGGGAGGGAACCTGGCGGTGGGGTCTCGTGCTCAGGAGAAGCTGATCCTTAGCAGTCTCAGGGAGGTTTTCTTCTGCTGAGCTGCAGGGCCCATCGCAGCCTCCTGGAGAGATGGATCCTGGTTAGCTGGGAAAGGAGACAGGGGGAGACAGTGCAAGCATTTTCACTGCCATCTGTCAATAGGAAGAGAATAAGGGAACCACTGCACTGGGCTCCCAAAAGGCTTTTAAACTAGGGAACTAATTAGGAACAAATGCACAGAGCTAGAGAAGGGGTCCCATTTCCATGCTAGAGAGAGCTGAGATCAAATCAGAGTAACCTCTAACAAATGAGGAGTTGGGGTAGATATGGAAAGCTTCATGCCAGAGCTGGCTTCACAGACCTGTGCCATCCCATGGGCTCTGCATCCAGAGGAGTCCAGAAGAAGGACTCCTAATCAATAAATGTAAGAATCAGAAGTTGAGTTTTCTCTGGAGTTTTCTAGTACTCCACCATCAGTGAAGACCCTGGATGTGTGCTTGTGCATGTGTGTTTGTGCTCTCCCTCTATCAATTTCAAAAGCTGGATGTTTTGGGCATGGACAATGTGTTGGATATATCTGATCCCACACAAACTGGTATAAAGTCTCAGTCTTCCTGTTTGGGGGCAAAAAAGGAAGTACCCAACATAAGGAAAGGAAGTAAAGAACATGAAGAATGATCTTTAGGTGTGGAGAGAGGGGCCAAAGGGGCAGAGCCAGACTGAGTTTCCTTTTGATCAGATGGAGATAATATTTATATTGTATCATAGGGGCATTGTAAGGGTTAATGGTACAGTAACTGAGGTGCTACGCACAGTGCCTGACCTACAGTGTACACTCAGACTTAACTGTTGTTCCTATAACCAACAGAATGTGTAACATTTGGGCACATCAACTAAGGTTTAATTCTTTGTGCTTCTTTAAAGCCATTACTTTGTATTGTTCTATCATATTCCACACACATTGTTCTCCTAGAGTAGATGAGGCTGAGGATGAAAAACTCTGTTGAATATCTGAATGGATTTATCTTTAAACCCATAGCAGAGACAACAGCTTGAAAGAAAAGACTTTCTTTTATTCTCAAAGCTGTGCATTTTGAGAAAGAACAAAACAAGTATGTAGCTATTTCTTCGCTTTTGGTATGGTGCCCAGTACCCACCCTTCTGAACCACGTAAGCCACTGTTCAGGCAATGTTTTCCAATTTGTGGGATGAAACCTACTCTTGAATCAAAAATATGGATTTAATGGGAAAATTAGAAGAAAATGCAGTGGAGTAGGAAATATTGGAGTATGTTACAAGGTGCAGGGACCCAGTGCGGGCTCCTGAGGTTCTGGGGGTTGAGGACTGCGAGAGGATGAGAAAAACAAAGAAGAGACAGAGCTGGGGTCAGGTGGGGCCCTTGTCCCCTGATGGGAGGAAGGAGCTGCTCAGCCAGTGCAGCATGTTTGTTTATATCCTGGAAAGAAGAATGTCCCATAGCCCAGCAACTTGTTTCCCCGGCAGGCCTGGGCCCCCTGCCTTCTCAGTGTGGGGAACAACTTGTTCACATATTTCGTTTTGATTTCTCTGCTTTTTCTGGGCTGGACTTACCTCAGCCCTACACATGTGATCAGTCTCCAGCTTCAACCACTGGGCTCCCAACAACAAGGTACTGGTAGATATCATTTCATGAAGCTGTTGTTTCATTCGTGCTGTGTGCTTGGATTCAGCTGTGATGTAAAATGTTTTCTATGGTGGCCACAGTCCAACACATCTGTACCTCACCAGGGACTCCACGGCAGAGGACACGTGTCTCTCCCCTCAGCACATGCCAGGGAGAACCACACGCAGCTCTGGGCTGCATGTCTGCATCCAGTGGCTTTGAACAGCAGAGCAGCCTTGGGCTAGGGTGGTCCCAGAGCCCCATGCTCCTCAGTGAAGCAAAGGAAAGATCTGAAAATTTTCTGTGGCCACCAAATGGGACACAGAAGAAGCCCCGAACAAGCCATGAGACAGAAAGGAGCTGGAGTGTGGACAGCAAGGATGTGGGCTTGGGGAGGTGATGGTGGGAACTGAGACACAGGAACTCAGCCAGCACAGGACAAGGGACCAAGTGAGGAGAGTCGCCCATGGGTGTGGACAGAACGGCAAGGTGGGCTGAGTCCTGCGTTCCTGCCCAGACAGTGAGATACACAAGCTCTGCCCCCATGCGTGTCCCCTGAAGCTATGAAGATAGAAAGAGGACTGGAGACTAAGGAAAAGGGAACTCCCAGCTCGCTGAGTCAGGTTTGAATTTGGATGACTACATCTGTAGCCCAGCACACCCCGGAGGCCAAGTTCATGATCCGAGGTTGGCTATCAGAAAATAAAGCCACGTCCCTGAACACCAAGGGCCCTGGCTGTATAGAATCTCGAACCTGACACATTATTAATGACAAGGCCTTTGGGTTTGGCAACTCAGAAGTCAGGAGAAGCCTCCGAAATGGCAGTTTCCAGGAAATGGTCAAGACATAACCCAGATGGGAACACAGTCAGGACAGGGTGATCAGAAGAAACTGCTGTTTAGAGATCCTGGCAAGGAGAAGGGTGCGGATTGAGTGCAGGGAGCGGGACTGAGGGAAAATTCTCTTTGCTTTACATGGAGAAATCCAAGAATTTGTAGGCAGAATTTGTTGTAGGAAGAATAGGAGGGCTTACACAGAGCTATCCTTGGATAAAAAACAAGAGCCAGCACACGTTGGAAACTTTTAAATTTCAGGTGGAAAGTCAGAGAATTAACAAAGATGAATGCCCAGGTGCCGGTGCAGGATGGGGAAGGGAGGGAGGTGTCTGACAGTGTCACCTCCTTGGCGCCCAGCACTCTGGGCCTGCGAGGCTTCCGGCCTGGGAAGGCCCCAGCCCCTCCACCCAGGAGCCCCATCTCACGTGATGGCGCGTTCTCCTTCTCCCCTGAGCCCACTTCTGTCACCCCGCTCGTCCCATCGCATTCCCCATTTCACCACCAGTGCAATTTCTCGGTCCCACGGGACAAGTCTACGCAGGAACTCAAATACAGAATCTCAGCCTCTCGCTTCCCCAGAACACAGGGCTTGGCGGTCTCACACTGGCACACTTTCATGGGCTGCCAGCCCCCTTGGCTGTGTCCAGGGCCCAGGAGGCCATGATGTCACTTCGGTCAGGTGATTCTGGGTGGCCCAGCCTCAGTCTGGCAGGTGCTGGCCGCTGGCATATGAGGAAGCAAGGCGGCGGCACAGCAGCTGGTACATCTTCAGCTCACTCGCTGCCCTCCGCATCTCCCCGCTGCAGCTCCCGCTGGAGGAGGAAGCTCCATGCTGGCGCCTGGGCGTCTGCACTGCGCTTGGAGACCTTCAGAAGCAGCGGGATCCTGCAAGGGTGATGAGCCACCGCTAGAGGCCGCCCGAGACCTTGTGTGTTTTTATGAGGGCTGAACCGAAGGCGGTGCGTGCGGTGCGTGTTCTATAGGGGAAATGGGGAGACTAAGGCAGAAGTGTAATAAAAGCGAATGCTAAAATACTTACATTTCCAAAACAGGCAAGTTAGAGGGTTGTTCTGTGCCGTGTAATGGAAGGAGTGCAGAGCTAAGAAGGAACTGAATTTCTGTGATACATTTTATTATTTTTAGTTCATCAGTTAGTTATTTAACAAAAAAAAAAAACAAGTGTTAGCTTCTATATATTTCTGGCTACTGAAAATGATTTGGAAATTTGGACACTGTAAGAGACCTGAACTCCTCCAGGAATCTGATTCATTCCTTTTTGTTCATAATCAGAAACGTGAAGAGCAAGAGGCCTACGGGTTACCACACCCCTAGCTGGGTGCCCTGGGTCCAGCTGGGAAAAACACGGCAGGACCCTGGCACTCTCACAGAGCTGAGTTTTAGACAAACGTGAACACTAGAAAAATTGTACACCACTTCTCCATGATGTACAGTTCTGTTTCGGTGACAATCCTCTTCCCCTCGTGTAGAAGTATGGGATAAAAAGATTCAGTGAGCCACCAAATTTAGGTGCATGGCCATCTCTCCTCAGGAGTAAAGACACAACACTGCATGTCCTTGACCCTCTCCCTATCTTACCTTCCTCTTAGGTCATTTGAGAGCCAGGAGACACCAGCTGAGATGTGGGCTTCTTCCGGGACAGAAAGCCCAGTGGGCCAGAGACTGAAATATGCAACTGAAAAATGAAAAAGTAAAGTATTCTGAAATGTAGGATACCAAGGAAATTGTGGGAAAACTCAATATAAAGACATGGCATTTCTAGGCATTGGCACATTTATTTCTTTAGCCAAGTCAAACGTTACACTGGCAGTTAGTTTCCAGAAGTCCCACATGAGGAAGTATACATTCCACACTCGGCATGGAAAACACAGCTGGGCCAGATGTCTGACCTGATCTGTAGGAGGGTAGGGTGCATTTTGCATCTGCATACACGCATGCGCTCATGTGAGAACTAGTCAGGGAAAGGCTGCTCCTGTGATGAAAGGCACCGAAACACTGAGCTAATCTACCCTCTCCTTCTCAGACACAGAAGTCAGAGCTGCGGGGAAGAGGAGATCCACACACAGAACGAAACCTGTCACCACCACGCTGACTTTCAGTTCACAACTCCAGTCCATTTCGTCTGCTTGTGCAGGGTTTCAGGGGAGTTCGCTGCCTTTCTTATCCACGGTTCTCTTCCACACTGTGGTGACCCAATGGTGCTGAGCCCCTGAGCAGGGAGAGGTACAACCTGTGACTGTGAGACTTGTTTGGAAAAGGGGTCTTTGGAGATGCAATTAATGATTTAAGATGAGATTATCTTGGATTAAGGCAGGCCCTACATTCAACATCTTGAAGAGACAGGACAAGAGAAGGGAAAAGAAAGAAGAGGAGAGGAGAGCAGAGGAGAGGAGAGGCAAGGAAAGGGAGGAGGGAGGAGAGAAGGCAGTGTGGAGACAAAGGGTGGAGTACTGCGCATATAAACCAAGGAATGCCAAGTGCTACCAGAATCTAGGAAAGAAGTATGGTATGGATTCTCCCTCAGTGCCTTCAGAGAAAACCGACCCTGCTGACACCTTGATTTTGGACTTCTGGCTTCCAAACTGTGAAAGAATAAACTTCTGTTGTTTTAAGCTACTAAGTTTGGAGTACTTTGTTGCAGCAGCTGTTGGAAACATACCTATATATTTCTCAGTACCTTGCATTTCATTATTCTATTTCTCCCTCACTTTGGAAAGTGTTTTTATAACAATAACACATCATAGTTGTGACAGCCATTGCTATTAGCAGGAGAAAGTTTGCTGGGAATAGTGCTCTTGGGAGAATTGGAAATGTAAGACTTGGCCAGTAACCGACACCAGCCCTGAGAAGTCCTGGAAAGAGCCTCTCGGGTGTCCTAACATCATCTCCAGTCTGACTCAGAAGGAGGGCCAATTTGAAGACTACAGCAGGTCCCGCCACCCAGGTGCGGGACTGAAGTATATCAGAATCATGTTCTCCGTTGTGACAGGAGAGACTGTATGAGGGTAACGGTATCACCCAGGCCTTTAAATGACTTTGGGTGGTATGAGGTCTAAGGAGGGGTCATACCTGAATTGAATTTAGAAATTAAAATAGAAATAAAATCTGAAGTATCATTATAAGACAAATCTATTGCAAAATGCAGTGTCTTCCAGAACGCTTTGCTTTTCATGTGGTTGCTGGCAGTATCCGGAATGGGAAATGGGGCAATGCTTCAGGGAGGCTTTCTTTTTGTGTTTCTCAGTGTTGCAGAAATAAATGCACAACTTTAATTTGTTCCCAAGTGAAGGAATAAAAAAGCCCACTCAAGACTAGTCAGAGTTGCTGGAGGAAACAGAAAAATATTTTTTTGTGGTTTGTTTGTTTGTATGTTTGTTTTCTTCATGGTTTTCCAAGAAATCTAGACAAGACAATTGCTGCCCTCAAGGTAACACATGCATTCCAAGGACAAGAAGTCTGATGGATTTGCTGAAACTGGCCCATGTCCTGAGTACATCCTCCCCCAAGCTCACGGCAGCCCCAGGGCTGGGCTTCAAGCCATGGCTTAAAGAGGTCTATGGTTTTGTGCTAAGGAAAAAAAGGAGAGCTGATAGGAAATATGGTTAGAACATCTTGTGGTTTCCACTTTCAGCCCCAACTGAGGTTTAAATATGTCAAAAATGGGCTCAGGCTACTGGTGGACAATAGCGAGTAATCAGGAGGTTTGGTGGGTAAAATAACAGCCCAGCATGGGACCTTAGGTCAGTGTCTGAGCCCAAAAGAAAAGGAGCAGTGGGCTTCTAGAAGTTACAGGATTGGTCTTGGTGAAAGATTCTGTAAGGTCCAAGGAAAGCGTATCATCCTAATTAATGTCCACAAAGACCAATATGATGCAGATTGGTGGATAGATGGGCCAAAATATAACAGTGGGTTGTGGGTTGGAAATTCTGGCTCCTGGATTTGATTGGCTTAGGTGCTGGAATTCTGATTGTGGTGCCTGAAAGCTGGGACGATGGAGAAGCAGCCCCATCAGGCTTTTTGGACAAGAGGGTATTGTGTGGAAAGCAGGCCGGGGAAGCGGGGCTGAATTAGGCCAAATGTGTGTGCTAACTGTAATAACAGGATACTCTGGAATCCAGGTGGGACACTGTTGAAATACACAGGACATCCTACTTGAGCAAGAAGTGTCAATAAAAGTTGGGCTGTTAAGATTAAGTGACCTCAACTGTAGCCAAGAAACAATGGGGCTGAAACTGTACTTTAACTCTAGGGCTATGATTTTCAAACTGCTCCATAATGGTATAGGTGTGTGAGACCTCTAGGAAACACCTTGAGATTGAGGGAATAGCTCAGAGTAGGTGCAAACCTTCTACTACCAACTTAACCATAATAATCAACATTTCACCTAATGTACAGTTAGAAAGAGAAGTTTCATAACTAACACTTCATAGCTTAGCATGAGAGGTCTCAAGCACCACTGCTTTCGGGCTTCCTTGACTAAGCCTGGAGATTTACACATAGTAGACTTTCAATGATTTATATATCTACTTGTGTATACAATCCAGCCAAAAGAGAATTTGAAGCTGTAATAACTTTGTATTAATGAATGAGACCAGAGTATGTGATTTATTTCTAAATACATTGAAAACAACAAAGCAATTAAAATAGTAAAGTGTTGGGAATACTGTTTTATTTCTTTTGCACACACCAGAAATGAATAAACACAAATCTTAATGTAGGACATTTATATTGATTCTATCTATTGGAAATAAGCAAAATAGTGAGAGATCATGAATACATTTGTTATTACCAATATTTCAAAGTTATTGCCAGTTGTGCTGGTCTGTTTAACTGTTGTTGACTAATTTTCCATTGCAAGAAAAAATAATGGCCAACTCATAAATTGTGTTTCTGTATGCATGCTGGTGAAGATATTAATATTCATTTTCAAAAGGAGGTTTGAAAAGATTAAAGTGCCACTAATAAATAAAAACTGAATGTTGTTAATAGTTTTGAGTATCACTAGCCTAAGAATTCAGAATACACAGATCAACAAGTATTTCCTCCAGGCAGAAGAGCTCAGTGAAAATAGCTTTGCAAATAGAAGCATACTCTGAGGCATAACTAAAGGCTTGGCTGTTTTTCTCTATGGTAAGATGATGGACCACTCCAAAGAAACTACCATTTGCATAACTGTACCTGACCAGATGGGCCTGCTCTAGGGCAGAGCATTCTTCTGAGGGCCAATCAAAGCTGGCCAACTCAACACATTTGGAAAAGACCTTGCCATAAATCTAGCAAATCCCTTATGACTTGAGCTGAGCTGCTAAGCAAAAACCAAACCAAACCAGATTACAAGTGATTTTCTAGAATGTTCGTGAAAACTTCACTTTGAAGAATTTGAAAGGCAGATAAAGCTCTCTGGAGGCCTCCCCACTTAATGAGATGTCTTTATGTTGCTCAGCACAGGTCATGGTCATGAGGAACTGTTCTAAAGGGGGTTAGTATCACCTAGAATTCCTTGCTCTAGAAACTGGGGGAAACAGATGTCATGAATCTACACATGGACTAGATGCAATCACAGACAAGTCCAAGGGATGTGGCACAACTGCAGTCAGTTTCCAGCCAGGCAAAGTGATTCAGAAGGGGCTGAATGGGAATCCAGTTTCAGCAGTTCTTGGCGGCAGTGGCACCCACTGTTAAGGGCAGACCAAAATGCTAACAGGAACCAGCCAGCTCCTTGTGAGGCGTGAGACTGGGATTAGGCCCAAGTCCTGGCAAACCAAACAGGAAACAAGCAGCCAGGGTGCTGGAACACAGGCTAGGCTTACCTCGATGCCAAAGACAGGACAGAAGGGACCGAGCAGACGGCTTGGCTACGCGTGCGCCTGGCAACCAACTTCGAGGGTATGTTCACAATGCTCCAGCTGCAGAGAAGGCGGCAGGACTTCCCATGCCAGCCTTGATGGGGGAGAAAGGCAGCCTCTGGGCTGGGCTTCTGCTGTCCCATCCAGGCTGTAGTTAGGCAGGATGAAACCAGTCCAGGGGTGACTGCATGGCAACAGGTGACAGTAGGCCCAGAAAACGGTGATGTTAGGAAGGTTGGGGGACAAGGCGACTTCCAGACCAGGTTACCTCTTGGTAGACCCCCCCCACCTCTAAAACCCCCAGTTCTCGTCTATATTTTGAAAAGGTGCTTTTGCTAAGAAACCAAAATCAACTCTTCTCTGGCTGACTTGCTGAAGTAAATTCTGCATTCAGCTGAGCTGAATAATAAACCCTCTGAAAGACAATTGAATCTTTTAGAAAAGCTTGAGGAGGTCCTGTTAGCTTTCTATATTCCTCCACAAGTGGATCACATCTTTGCTTTTGTGAACTTTCCACATAGACTGGGAACGGGGCCCAAAAAATGTTGAAAAGAAGAAATTTTCTAATCAAAAACAAATTCAGGTTCACATTTAGACAATACTAAATGTAAACTTGAAAAATCACAATACAGTCTCACTCTTAATTTTTGTCAGTCCATAAAAGCAAGTATCCAGAGCTCCAGGTCCCCACACTAAAAGCAAATACTTTTTGCTGTCTGGAGCCAGTTTCCACCACACTACATAACCCCCAGAAGATTAGCAAAAACCACTCTCCACTTACTACTTGCAGCTGTTTGGAATTCCACAGTGCTTGTCTGCTGAGTAGCAGCACTGAACTGGGTGAGCTGTGCAGTAAACACATGAATCTGTGCCAGCGCTGGCATCCAGCAGCACCATGATTTGCAAACATGTTAAATTGCTATTTTATTCAATAAATGAAACTTACAATAGAAAATAGATTTGGAAGTTACATCCAACTTGTTGATTCTGTTACAGTGGGCTAGGAAATGCTATTGTGCTTTGGTTTTGAAGGAATTCCTGTTGGGAAGGAGCAGGAGGAGTTTCTACCTCTCTTTCCTGGCCCGCAGGGTACACTCAGGCCTGCAGACTGGAGCTGGCTGGACACACCCTCTCTCAAGAACTCAGTCTCCTGCACTGATTCCACTGTTCAGGCCAACTAAAACAGTATGCCCTCATCTCCAAGAGTCTGTTACTCATCAAATATCACTTCCCTATACGTTTTCCATGAAAAAACCCACACCTCCATATTAACATAATACTTGAGGGAAATATCTGATAAAGGTGCAAAGCATGATAAAAAATATGGTGAATGTACAAAACTTTAAAAGCAATCGTTACAGTAAGACACATTGCCATTAATTCCTCTCAAGGTATTTCCCTTCCCCTGTAATGCACTTCCCTCATCATTCTTGCTACACCTTGAAGCAGTTCTCAAAGTTCTTTGTTGTGTCTTTAGTTGCACAGTCATAGCTGCCTCAATATCCTGAATCCATTGAAAATTTTGCTTTTCATGATTATTTTGATCCCACAGTGCCAGATCCAATGAATAAAGTGAATCTGAGGATGTGCCATAATGTTTTCACCTGACACAATTTGCCATAAATGTTTTGAACCAATTCAGGACATCAAGGGAGCCACAGGAGTGTAATCAAAGACACTCACAAAAGAGCAGTTCTAGAACTGTTTCAGACAGTGTAAGAATGGTGGGAGAAGTGTGTTCAGAGTACAGGGGAATATTTTGAGGGTGATTAAAGACAATGTGTCTTACTGTAATACACCTCAAAATTTTTAATTCAGTCTCTCACCTTGGTTTTATCTCTCCTCGCATCTGTGTTGTGTGCACTTAGGTGTGTGTGTTTTCACGTGTTCTTCCTCTTGTCTGGCCGTGCCTTCTCCAGCAGTGGGCTCTCTGAGGGCAGCTGGCTTGGGCTCTCCTCTTCTCTCTTCTCCAACTCAGAGGTTCCTGCCATGATGCTCAGCCCTCCCTTACTGAGAAGGTGCCATCCACCCTAGGAGGGGAGGCCCCCAAGCCTTGGGGGAGGTTTTGGGGGAACAGGCACCATAGTCTGTAGGTGACTGAGTGAAGACAGGCTGTAAGCACAGAGTAGAACAGTACAGGAGGAGGAGGATGACTCTCCAAGACTTTCCCACATAATAGCTGCACTTAACTTTGCCAGCTCCTGTCAGTATGAGCGGATGGGTGTGGTCATTATGAGCAGGTGGCTCTTTCCCGAGAAAAAATAGGAGATGCAGGAAAAGGGAAATTGTAAGATAAAATGTCTCATTGCTGCAGTTTGAAAGCAGGTAATCTCCACAGTCTGGGTGTCTATTTACACTGCTTTTCAGCAATAAAGGGTAACATTACCTTAATAACCCACTCGTCTGAGGCAGGGACGATACTTATAGCGTCAGAGGAAAGGCATTTACTCTGATGAGCCACTTACCCCAAACAGCACAAGATCGACGCCATTCACTCAGGAGACTTTTTTTCTCATTGCTAAAAATATGTCTCAGTTCTGACCATTGAGGTAACGCCCAACCTCATGTCCCCATCCCCAGCCTGCCGGAGGGGGAGGAGAGCAAACAAATGTGGCCCCCAACCTTGACAGAAGCAAGCTCTACAGGCTAAAAAGCTAACTCAGTCACTGGGAGGCAGAAATCAGTGTGGTAATCCCGTCTCCGTGCTTCCAGGAGAGCAGCTGTGCCATTGGCACAGAGGGGCACAGAGCTGGGCACCTCCCCCTGCCATTTCCTTCTCTCAGAGAGACCCCTGGGCTTCTCTGACCTACATGCTGTGCTTTTAGGCAATGGGAGCACGGACTTCAAAATGGCCTTTTCATGACACCTGTCCCGAGCCGTGCCGACAAGTCGAGCCCACACCCGAGACCGTGCCCACACCCGAGACCATGCCCACACCCGCCTGGCACTGTGCCTGGTTTTGGCAGCTTTGGAGATCTCCGCCTCAACTTGCACTTAGGATCTGAGGGCCAGCTCAGAGAAGATGTTTTCACAGACACAGCCCGAGGCGTACAGTTTTTTTTTTGTATCAACAGCTAGTACTTATGATGCAGGCAGATGAGAAAGCTCAGCCAGACAGTAATGAGGACTGCAAATCTGTACACATAGAACTCAGTGATTCAGACTAAGCAAGATCAAAATTTGATCATTTTGACCTTTGAAGGAAGGTTGAGCCTTTTTACTTTTTTTAACCTGTTTTGTTTGTACCAGGGATTGAACTCACAACCTCATGCTTGCAAGGCAGGTGCTTAAGCCACTGAGCTAAATCCCTGGCCCTTAACCTGTTTTTTTAAAAGAGAACTGAAAGGACTGGCAAAACCAGAGAAGTGTAGTCAGTGTACTTAGCGTGCTTTTAAGAACCAAACGATATTGCTGGCGTGGAAATAGATGCTGCTCCATGCAAAACAGTCTCATCTGTTCACTAACCAAGCTCCACAGGCACTGACCAGTTACCTCAAATGTTACCTTGGGGGTTGGAGACACACGCTGAGTGGCAGACCACTTGTCTACCATGTGCAAAATCTTTGGTTCCCTTCCTGCTGAGGCTCATGAAGCCAGAAGTATTTGAAATGAACTCAACAGTCTTTAAAATAACTTTGTAACACAGGTTGTAATGAGGTGGGAAAGTTTAGGTTGTGACTTTAGAATTCTCTGTTAGCTTTTCACCATGGTAACAAAATACCTAAGATAATCAACCTAAAATAAGGGAAGGATTGTTTTGCCACATGGTTTCTGAGGCATGAGTCCATGGCCGCTTGTGCCTATGTTGGCACAGTACATTGTGGCTTGAGCCCTTGGTACAAGAGGCTGTTCCCCTCATCGTGGCTGGAAAGCAAAGAGGTGAGCAAGGAAGAGGCCGGTATTGCAGGCAGCTGAGTTAGTTGGAAATATTATAGGCAGTGAGATAGGAACTAGGTCCTCAAGGGAGCCTGTGCAGAAGACTGGACACCTGGCAACTATGGGGGAGACAGACACCTCCTGCTGTGGGCCAGGCCTCAAGATAAAAACTGCGGCCATATCCTAAGGACTGATATTCTAAATTGTTCCGATCACCCTGAGGAAGACAGGAGTCACCATCCCATTCCCTTAGGGAAGAGTCACTGCTCTCTAAGAATGCCCGCTTTCTATGTGACTCACTTCCCCATTTGTCCCTAATGTAATCAATTTTACCTGAACTATTAATCTTATTGGCTAACCATAGTTCTGTCCTACCTTATGCCTATCTGCCTTGTGAGTTCCATTTTCCCCACCTTGAACCTGTCTCACTCCATGATTTTACTCTATAAAAGTCCTTGGAAAAGACAGTCCTTGGCAACCCACTTGGGACCCCTTCTGTCATTCTCTCTCAGACAGAAGCTTTCTTTCTTTCAATAAATATATTCTACTCTTAACCTCTGTTGTTCCTAAAATTCATTCTCCAATTTTAGAGAACACGAACTTGTACCGGACATAGTAGGCTGGGAGTTTCATTCCCCTATATCACCGGGGTCCCAGTGTCCCCTTCAAAGTTACACCCCCAATGATCAAACATCCTTCCACTGGAGGATGTCCTGGAGACTCCCCCTGGCAGCAACACAACAGGCTTCGGATTGTGCTGTTAGCACAGGGACCTTTGGCAACACGTAAATAAACCACGACATCCTGGGTTCAGTTCCTGACTTACCTCATTCACTGAGAAACAGCAGATACATCTCTTAACCTTTCAGAGTTTGAGTTTCCTTATTCTTTGTGAGAAGGTTCCCTATTCCAAAGAGTAATTGGAACATGGTTTGACACAGAGCTTGGTAACTATAAAGTGCTAGTGCTATGTATGTGCTGTCGTTTATTAACTTAAACGACTTTTGAATCTGAATGTCCTGGAGGGGGGTGGAGAAATCTGTATTCGTAAAGATGATTTTTTTAATCTTTACAAATGATGTTCTGTGCCTTTAGGCTAGGGAACCACCTTGGTGTGGTCCTTGTACCAGTCCCTACATGGCAACTACTTCCCTACTGGAAGCGCTGTTTCTCAGCCACACCAGACTCCTGAGCCAAAAACTCAGGTGAGATCCCCCAATCAAGGTTAACAGCCTGCAGAAGATTCTGAACCAAGGGAAAAATTGTGAACCAGTGACCTGGGGTGTTTATTCTTATTCTACAAATCATACAAATTCATACAAATCACTGGCAGGTCTTGATAAAATTCCAAGGATGTAAAGTAAGGCAGGGTTGCTAAACTTTATGTTTTAAGGAGCTCCTAAACTGATACTACAGTTGCCAGCCCTATTTTAAGTAACAAGGATCTGGAAGACTCCAGCACCTTCCAAGAGAAGGGCTCCAAAGCTTCAAGGCCACCTTGAGGCAGCATTGGAGATTGCAGAGGGCCACTACACACATCTTCACGATGTACCAGTGATGTGGGAGCAAGCATGCATGCATGGGGGTGGGGTCTAAGTTGCCAAAACTCACCTCAGTTGGTACAGTATAAGGACATATGGACTGAAAGGACAGAGGGATGCTATGGTCCTGTCTGGGTTTCTTTTTTTTTTTCTTTTTATCTTTTTGAGACAGGTTTCATATGCAGTCGAGGTTGTTCACTGTAGCTCAGCCTGGCCTTGGACTTGCAGTGATCCTCCTGCCTCAGACTCCTGAGTGCTGGGGTGACAAGTGTGCACCACCACACCCGACCTGTGTTGATCTTTTAAAACAGCTGGAGGCCAGGGTTTAGCTCAGCGGCATAAGTGCCTGCCTGACAAGCATGAGGTCATGAGTTCGATCCCCGGTACCAAAAAAAATAAAAATAAAACAGTTGAAGGTGTGACACTCTTGAGGCTTGCCTGCACCTTCATGTCACAGGGATGGCTCTGTGTGCCACATTTTCCCCAGAGTCAGAAAGGACTTTGACTTCTGGTATGAGGGCATTGCCAGCGAGAGAAGACACAGACACTGCATTCAAACTAGGAAAAGCACTCAGCAAGTGTCTGTCCCACATGTCCTCATTGCCCGGACTCTGTGGCTGCCTCCCTGGCGTGGCCTTACCAGAGATCAGGGTGTTGAGAGCAGGTTCTTGAAGCAAGAAGCATCTATTTGGGTTTTAACGAGATCATTTATTGTCTCTTTGCTTTGACAAAGATGGTAAGTATGATGGGTGAAATATAAGGAGTAATTAGTCCCAGAGGTGAATCCATCCCATATGATGCATCTTTTCTTCCTCCTCAGCCTGCTGAAAAGTCGACTGCTTCCAGATGCGCCTGGTTTCAACAGTAAGAGGAGCTGACTCTCGGACTGCAAGCTCATCAGGGAGAAGCTGGTTTCTGAGGAAAGGTTTCAGCAAGAGAGAAGACTCCTGAATAGAAAGAGGTGAGGTGAGAATGGAGCCACGGTAAAGCTCCAGAGGCCTCTCCAACAGCCTTGACCCCAAGAGGTGGTAGGGAAGGCCTAGGTCAGCCTCCACCACAGTAGCAGTGGCTCCCTAATTAGCTTTTAAGGAATCTGGCAGCCTCTGGAGGAGACTTTTGTGAGGAATGCTGTCCTCAGATCTCACCAGTGCTCTGAAGAGGCCAGTAAGCCCCAGCCCAGCCCAGCTGGGGACTTCCTGCCTCCCCAGGGCTCAGGACAGGCCTCCCTCCACCAACCACATCTGGAGAGGCTGCTGGAGTCCACACAGCAGTCTTTGATAAACACCAGCCACTCCCCCTTCAGGAACATAAGCTCCTTTCATCCCTGCCAGTTGCTCAGTAGTTTGGAGACTTGGAATAGCTGTGAGCTCTGGGGGACTGCAAGAGGCAGCCTTGTAACTTCTGAAGGGGAAAGCGAATGTCGGGTCAGAGAGCTACTTTTTCTCCATGTCCACTCTTTTCCGGAGTTCTCAGAAGCTCGAGGCTGACGAGGAAAGGCAGCCAGAGAATGTGGCCAGATATTCCAGATGTGAGCCTCAGGAGGCTGGGCAAGATGGGAGGCTGGCTGAGGGGTGCTAGGACCTGGGGCCCCCAATATAGGCAGGACAGATGTGTTTCTCCCAGAGAGGCCAGAGAAAGGATCTGCAGAGGAAGGCGGGCTGGACATGAGCAGAGGGAGTGGATACCGAGGCTGGAGACACAGACACAAACCTGACCTGTGGGAAGCTAGAACTGCAGCCCCCAGGATGGAGAGGGAGTGAGAGACCGAGCCGGTGAAGGCAGGCACACTCAGCAGCCTCTCCTGTGGCTGCTCCAGTCAGCAGGCATTTGTTTTCCTGGGTTGCCTTATATACAGTGCTGCTTCGTTTTAGAAACAGAAGGAAAAAAATGAAATTTTAAATTAAAAATTATTGTATATATATTAGTATATTCATCTTTTACCAATAGTGTCTCTCTCTATAGATAGATAGATAGATAGATAGATAGATAGAGATAGATATTCACTGAGGATTGAACCCAGGCATTTCAGAGCTGAGCTATATCCCCAGCACCCACACACACTTCTATTTTTTCTGTTCTGGGGTTATTTTGAGATATGGTTTTGCTAAATTGCCTAGGCTGGGCTCAAACTTTTGATCACACTGCCTCAGTTTCCCACACTGCTGGGATTACAGGCACATGCCACCATGCCCAACTAAAATGTAGCATTTTTCAGTGAAGGAACTTACAGCCACAAAGACAAAAATACACAGGACCCACAAAAGTCATGACATGGCCCAGTGTACAAGACTTATTCTAAGTGCTTTATCTCTACCCCACGAGTCTTCCTGAAAGCTCTTTTGCTTTCCCCACATAACAGGTAAAGGAATTGGGGCCCAGAGAGGCTAATTCACTTGCTGATGGGCTGGAGAGCAAGCATCCACCCATCCTGTCTGGCTCTGAGCTTTTGCTTTTCCCCTGTTCTGCAGAAACTTGAAGGACTTGGATAGTAGCAGTGAGGAAAAGTCCAGAGGGGAGAATGCACCCTGTCTCTCAGCTGCTCTCATCTCCCAGAAGCAGGACCAGGGAGGGCACCACAGCCTCTGACCTTTCAACATCTGCAAGCAGCCGTCATGGTTTGTCTCTAAAGACTCTTGGAGCTGTTCCGCCTGCCTCGGCCAGATGCGTATTTGTGGCTTTTCTCCTTGGCTCCTTTCCCCAGGTTTTCATTCCTTTTATTCTGAGATGGAGCTGAAATTTTTCCAACAGGGCCCATGGTGGACACCCAGAAGTCAGTAGGGAATCCAAAAGGAAGTCAAGGATGGGGAAGAGGGCCAGGAAGAGGGGGGCCAGCCGAAGGAGCACAACACTGCATCCTTTATTACTCACATGTGGCCTGACCACTGATGGACTAGCTCCAGGAAAATCTGAACCCCAGGCTGAGCCTCCCCGGGCTGTCTGAGCCGGCCCTGGATACCCCCACCCCTGCTAGGCTTTTTTTATTTTTTCATTTCATTGCTGCAGAAAGCACTCACTGGCCTTTGCTCCATAGACTTGGCTCTTCTGTTCCCAGAGCTCAGTGAACTTGAGCAGTACAACCTTGACCAAAGCGTAAAATCTTCCTGGTTTCTGGTTTCTTCAATATGCAAACAGCAGGATGGCCTTTCAAGGTCTAGTAGGAAACACAGAAAGCCTGCATTTCTAAACTGGCAAGTTTAGCTGGAGGAGTGAGTGCTGCTTGAAGAAGTGAGGCCCTGGAAGCAAGTGTTCAGTGAAGGCCATCGGGATGCTGTCCCTCTTAGGTGCTGTCACCTAGGACTGCTGGTCTCAGAGGACGCAATGAAGGCTGCTGCTGGTGGGTACAGCAAGAGGCCAGGTGGTCAGTTGCCAAGGGTCAGGGCACCTCTTCCTCAGACACCTGCACCCTGGCAGACCAAACCCAGGCCAGAGCCTCTGAGCATTCCCTCCCGCCCAGGTCAAGGAAGTGTGCTCTTTCTTTCTCCTCTGTGGTTAGCTAAGCTGAAATCTGATCGCGGAAAGTGGATTCCCACTGGAGGAACCTAGCAGGCTGGGCTACAGACACCTCCGGCACTGGCGTCTTTGTCTTGGTGCATGTGAAGGGCTGGCAAAGCAGGAGAAGGAATTAATTGCAGGGGCGGGGAGGAGGAGGAGGGCCCGGTGAGCTGAGTGACACCTGACAGCTCAAGAGCCTCCCAGCCCCCACCCTGGGGTGGTCCTGCTAATCCCATTGCAAGAGGAAGCTAATTACCGCCGTTGGAGAAGGCAGGATAAAAGCATGCAGGGACCCACACCCACCAGGCCCACAGTCATGCTAAATTAATATAATTATATTACCTAATACAGAAATCACGTCAAGAGCTCTGGCTCTCTATTCCAACTAGGAGCTTCTGATGGGTTAGAGGCAACATCTTGGTTTAATTCCCTCTTTTTTCCCATCCCCTTCCCCCCACTACAAATGTCAGAAATAAATGATGGGGACCAGATGTGAGGTTTAGGGTGCACATTTTCAGGCAGTTCTGTGCTAACAGATGCCTTGTATTAATAATGTACAGTTGTGACAGGAAATATGGTTTAGAGTCCTGGAAAAACATGAAAGCTAATTCCATTACCCCTTTTCATGGTGCCTACTTCTTCTCAAATGCTCAACTGGTTTGGATTACAGGGAAACTCTAGAGGAAACACGATGTAGTCTGCAAGGGTGACTTGGCCTTGCTCTCCAGCTTGTCCCTGGGAGCAGCATGCACCTCCAGGCACCTGCAGACCTCCATTCTCTGAAAATAGCTGGGGCTGAGAACATCTGGACCAGGTCATTCCTGTGGAGAGGCCTTTCCAAGTGAGCCTCCTCTCCTGTTCCTGAGCATCAACGATCCCAGCTTCACACACTTGCCTGGGACGGTCCCTTCAATCCTGGCTTCCCCCTCACACTCCACTTGGAGCAAAAGTAAAAACAATAAAACACTTTTATGCTTGAGGAACCAGATAAATCCTGGTAATTGATCTCGGGAGAGGGATTATTAAGGGCTAAGTGCAATGCATTCCAGAATTGGGGGTGTAATAAGCATGAAGCCAAACAAATGCACAATTTGTTATCTGTATTTCATCGCTTGATGCACTGCAAGCAACTGGCTTGGAAATGGTTTTCCTGCAGGAGGGGAGAAGGCACTAAAATAGCTGTAACACATCCATTGACAGTCGCACTCTGTTGCTGAAAAATGTCTGCACTCTGCGTGTCTCGCACTGGCAGGCACACTCAGGAGGGGCAGAATGTTCCTGCTGCGCTCTTCTTAGGGACAGATTCCCCTCCACTGTATGCCAATGTCTAAGGTAAAAAAAAAAAGTCTTTTAAGGTCTGCCCCCTTCTAAGTCTACTTCTAAGAAGAAATAATCAGGTAATCAGTACAGACATTTCACTGCCCTGCACTGTAGCTAAGAAAGGATAATGCAGAAAGAAGGCCGTTTACCAGCTCAGCTGACTGTGACCAAGAATCACAACCATCAAAAAGAATGGCTGGTGTTTACTGATCACTCCCTGTGTCCCAGGCAAGGTCCTTGTGCCTCTGTCATCTAATCCTAACAATGCCTGCTTGTATCCCTAGTTTACAGATGGGGAAACTGGGTTGGAGAGATGCTACAGGTCACAGTTAGAGGCAGAGCCACTACTCAGGGTAAGTTCTTTGTTTGCAAAGACTTTTTAAGTTTCTGTTTTGTTTTGCTTTTTAACAACCTCAACAGTGATTCATCTGGCTAGGTAAGGAAAGTGTGTTGTGAATTATGGGCAAATTCAAATTGTGTCCTGCTTTTAACCAGCCCTTTTCTTTCCCAAGCAGGGCACATAGTTTAGATTTATAATGTATTAATAAACGGTGTCCTGCAGAAGTTTTCTGTTAATGATACCAATAAATCTAGGAATAGAAGAACTACTGAGGATCAAGAATTGAAAGTCCTCACTATAAGCCCTATGTTTATCCTCACTGGTCATAATATTAAAGCAATTAGTAGTCTCTTTGACTCCATTTCTCTGTCTTTAAGGTTGACATGATAATACTCCCCTTGCTTCTGAAGATCATAATAACGGCTCTTCACACTTTTATAAAGCACCAGGCAAACAGTCTTGTGATATTTGGTACCTTCCTTTCTAATCTTCATTTGTCTTAACTATAAAACTGGGAAATTGAATTTAAAACCATACTATTCTACTCCTGCCGGGAAATGGTGCATTCCAAGGACAGGTGCTATTGCATAGTGCAAAGGAGCTTCCCCAGGAAACAGGGAAGCCTTTCCAGAGGGGGCTGAATGCAGCCCTACACATCCACACATGGAAGAGCACAGAGCAAGTGAGATGAAGAATCAGCTCCACCAGATAGCTTAATGGAATTTCTATGAGGTGCTGAATGAGAAAAGACGTACAAATGATCCCACATTTGTAAAATAATGAGGAGAACTCCGCTGGAATGTTTATAGGTATGTATTCCACATAGGATTACAAGAATGAGGAGAAAAATATGGAAAAATATACTCTATATTAATGGCATTAGGATGAATAGAAAATGGGACTGGGGTGATAATAAAAAAAGGAAATGGGGGAGGCACACCGCATTTGAAAAAGATAAAAGAGCATGTATTTGCTTGACATGTGCAATTGTGTAAAGATCTGCATGTGTGGATATGTGCTATTTATAAGTGAATCACTCATAGGTTATTTAAAATACATATTTTTTCCATTTATACCTGCGTCTAGATGGAAGAGATTACTTACATACATAAGCATCATCCTGGTATTCCTTTCAAAGTTGACTGCTTGAGAGTGGAAAATTTCCTAAGGCAGAAAGTTCCCTAAAGTAATTTGGTTATTTCTTCAGTCCTTTAATCATGTTATGCTATATGTTTGCATATGCAAACCCTTTCTCTTATAAAGGAAACTTTCTCAGCATTTACTCAAGCCCTTCAAATACATATTGCAGATCTGATTGCAGACTTGGCCTATGGACAGCAGTCAGCAAAACAAACCTTGCCCTGAGGAGGCTTACCTTCTAGTTGCAGAAGTAGATGATAGAATAGCCAGGCATAAGCTGTACTTTTAATTCCTCTGGAAACTGAGGCAGGAAGATTGTAAGTTTGAGGTCAGCTTTGGCATCTTAAGATCCTGTGTCAAAATAAAAAGGGAAAAGGGCTGGGAATATAACTGAGTGCTAAAGCAGTTGCCTACCATGTACAAGAAGTCCTGGATTCAATTCTCAGTACTGGGAGAAGAAGAAGGAGAAGGAGTAGAAGAGTGGGTTAGCCAGGGATTTAGCTCAGCAGCATAAGTGCCTGCCTTGCAAGCACGCGATTGTGAGTTCGATCCCCGGTACCAAAAAAAAAAAAAAAGTGGGTGATATGAATGACAAACAAAGCAAGGAAAAGGGGTGGGAGGGAGGGGCCAGTGGCCTGCGTAGTAGGGAAGGTGCTCAGGGAAAATCCCCAAGAGGTGAGACCTGTGTAAAGTGAGTCCCTCCCACTAGGAAGAAGGACTGGACCAGCGGCAGCCTGCTACAGGGGGAAACAAGACCAGATGTTCACATCCCTGCCTCAGTCACCCCCTTTGCTCCCTGCTAGCTCTACAGACTCTCCCACTTCCCAGTTTTGGCTTCTTGCTTTTGGTGTGGATTTTCCTAAGTGGTATGAATGGATCATGCTAGGACACTGTAAGAAGCCTCCAAGAGCTTCCCATCACTCAGAATAGCATGGTGAGTTCTCCCTGGCCTGGCTGGCAAGGCTCCTTCAGGCTTATCTGTGCTTCCTCACCAGCCTCCTTCAAGCAGGCCACGCACGCACAAGCTTGGGCTGTGCCTAGGTTGGCCCTTGTCCTATGAGCAGCCCAGGATTCACCCTGGTGCTCTGGTCATAGGTTTTAGAAAACTTTGTTGACTCTTTCTGTTGCTCCACAGCCAAGAGACTGGCAAGTTCTAGCAGGCATCTGATGTTCCAAGGAGACTCCCAAGGCAGGTTCTTATCACTCACACCAGTGACCCTAATCTAAGCCACTACCTTGTCTCCCCTGGATTGCTACAGCCACCCTGGTTGACATCTTGCACTCCATATGCTAGCCTTTACCTAGTAGCCAAAAGGATCTTTTTTAAAAAATACATTCACCATTCAGAAGATATGCCTTGAGCCCAGCTACATGCCAGGGTCATTGGCATTGCTGAAGATTTAGCAGTGAACAGAGTAGAAAAGGTCCCTGGTTTCAGGTAAACAAGGGCTTGGGGAAGAAAATGCAAAAGAATTTTTCTTTGTTCATGTTAATAAGAAGTCAATTTAATTAGTCAATATTATGAAAATATCTGTATATAGATTATCAACAGCCACTGACACTCTATCACTGTTGCTTAAAAAGCTTAATTTTGCAAGTTCAGGTTCAGGATGTTCTATTTTCCCAGAATCAGAATGCTCTGAGTCCAGCCAGTGGTAGATGCCTTGATATATTGCAAACTACAGTATGTGCGTTGTACGTAAGAGCTGGTCTGGAATGATAAAATTCCTAAACATTTGAAAAGTGAAAAATATAATTCTTTACCAAAACATATACATACGAACACTGCATGTGGATAAGATATTGATAAAGCAAGCTTCTCAGGAAAACACATAGAAAAATATGTGGCTACTGACGTGTATTTGTTTCAAAAAGGATTTGAGGGGAACAAGTGCACAGAATTAGTCAATTTTAACTGTCATCAATCACAATTTAACGTTGGCCTTATTCTAAAAGTTTGATTAAAGTCCCTCTTCCAAGCTATCCTTAATTTTTACTTTGGCTATTTGCTCAAAGCACCTGGAGGGCAAAGATTTTGGTTTATTTTTCATTTGACCCCAGTGACTGATAAATAGTCCCTGAAGAAAGAATAAAGTGTTAATGAATGAATGAATGAAAAATTTTCTAAAGAAAGCTTTAATCTCAAATCTCTATACCAATTAAAGTAAATATTGGCATAGAAATACCTTTCTAGCTTTTCATGGGGATCTTGACAAGAAGAAAATGATGACTGCTCTTTCATAGTCAAGAGCTAGCATTTTCTCTGGGCCTGTCAGGTCTTCTTCCAAAATCCCATAATTCAAGAGATTTCAGTTGTAGGAGACAGAGAAGATCATACTCATTTTAAACAGAAATATTATTTAACATCAGAAAACAGCTGAAAAATTGCCGGCTGTAGCAATGATTCCCAGGGATGACATCCCAGGCCCAGCCAGACAGGGGAGATGTAGTCCGTGTGGATGGAGGTGAAGCATCCAAGCGGCCAGGGCCACAGCCAGATCCAAGGATAAGGAACTTGCCGCCACCAAACCATTGCCTCTCGACACCTGCAAGACTACCACAACATTAAAAGGTGCTATAGAAAAATCCAACCATATTTGCTGCTGACCAGGGATGGGCCTGGGCTGGACCCTGAGGTAAGACACACTGGGCAACTGGGGTTGTCTGTGAATGCTCGTTAGCCAAAGCCCCAAGAAGAGGGCCTTGCATGAGTACACACAGTTGGCAGAACTAATTTCCCTCAAGAACCCTCTTGGAACCAGATGTGGTGGTGCATGCCTTATAATCCCAGCACTCAGGAGTCTGAGGTAAGAGATTACCTCAAGTTCGAGGCCAGCCTGGGCTACAAAGTGAGTTCAAAACCAGCCTGAACTGTTTAGTGAAACCCTGTCTCAAAAACATGAAAAGAAAAAAAACAAACCCTCTTGGTAAAGAATGCTGAGAAACACAGAGTTGATTCTACTAGCCTCTAAATTATGGAAGAAAACTACCTGAAAAAAATGCTAACTGGCCACTGGTCACAACCAGTACAACCCTGCCATCAGCAGAACAACAACACTGGTGCAGCTGACACTTACACAAACCAAATGCCAGGGCTTTTTTATTTGTAAACTTCTAATTTTCTAATTATTTATTGTTTGGTTGCTGTTGGGGATCAAACCCAGAGCTTTACATGTTAGACAAGTGCTCTACCACTGAGCTATCCTCCCAATTTAGAAAAATTGTTTTTCCAGATGCCAGTTTAAGGAAAGAAGAACTATTTGTAGCATCCCTAATATACGGTCATCAAACTCTCCCATGAACAAATAAGCACTCCTTTAACAGGGGGAGGAATTACAACTCAGTTAACAGGCTGTCACACACCATCCTTGCTGCAGCTGGAGTATGGGGCAAGGACGAGAGTTAGGTATTTCAATGGGAAAAAGATGAGCATACTAGTCAGCTTTCCTGTTGCTGGACACAATCGCTGAGACTCACAATTAAAGGAGGAAGGTCTAATTCAGCTTATCTTTCACAGGAGTTCAGTCCATGATCAGCCGGCTTTAAGGCAGGAGCATCACGGCAGAAGGTGTGGTGGGGCAGAGCTGCTTAGTTCATGGTAGCTGAGAAGCAGAGCAGGGAACAGCATCAAGAGGAAGAGGTGAGGAACAGGATACAGCACTCCTGGTCATGGCTCCGTGACCACTGGTCACTCCCAGCAATGTGCTCCACCCGTCCACTGGGAGGCTCCTAAGCCAATCAGTTTGACACAATCAAGCTTAACCATCATGAGAAACAGAGACTGCCCCATGTTAGATGGGCCTCTATACTTCAGATGGACTTATTTTATGAACATATGTAATATCCTTCAGCTGATCAAGTGTGGGATGAGGAGCAGAGACCCAGTTTTCCTCTCACTGAGGGGCTCCTGAAAGGGCTGCCTGGGGGCCTGGATCAGCAAGCTGCTCTCTGCTGTAATGCATGTCCAATAAAACACAAAGTTTGACAACTAAAAAAAATAAATAAATACAAACAGAGAGTGGTAATTGGAGAATTCTGGGCTAGCTTTTTAAAAAAAATTATTTAAAGAGAAACAAAAGCATGTAAAGGGTAGAGGTAATACAGAATTCCAAAAAAAAAATAAAAGATAAATAATAAGAAATCACTAGTTAATAAATTACATATTGTCCTCTTACAAATAGTTGTTCAAGTTACAAAATTAAAGCATACAAAGTAGATATTCAAACAGTAAGAGTGGAAACAGCTACACATGCATGAATCTCTGCATGTATTTCTATCCTTTCTGTATTAGAGGGAAAAACAAAACTTAGCAAGACAAAACAAAACAAATTCCTATAAAAACATGAAAACAAAAAGTCATATAAAACGACAGTACAAGGTGATCTACAATGATTACTGTGTTGTTTCTTATTATCCTCAGTAGAATGTCTATATCATCAGGCATAACTGAATATAACAGTATAATTGAGTATAGCAGTAAATAATATTAGCAAAAATAAAACATTGTAGACAGTATAAAACTTCAAAGGCAGGTAATAATCAAACCATAGTGGATATTCTAGTGGATCTTGTCATCTTAAGTGCAGTTGCCTATACTCTCAGACTTGATACTATCAATCATAACAGCTTTGAATAAAATCTATCAATACAAAACAGCAATCTAACAAACCAGATTCGATTATGATCAGTCATGGTAGAACAGTGTAGGTTTTACAGAGCTGTAGATTAACTTAATAGGAAATTAAGGATGATTACCATACTATATCCTGTTATTTTTGGGATTACTGTCTGTGCCCTCAAATCTAGTACAGGTAGAATGACTGGAACAGAATATAATACATCTAAGCAGAGTAGTGTGAGTAATGTGGGTTTTAAATCCTGGTGCACTATTAACAATATAGTGTTTCAAGGCCATCTATGTTAGAGTCTCTAGTTATCCTTCTCTGCCTCATTTCTGCTATGCTATTTTCTGCCTTTGTTTATCTAGTTTTCTCTTCATTCTACTGCCTGCCCCACTCACTGAGGCCTTTCTGCCACTGTTCCTAAAATCCTGGTATTTTTTTCTCTCTCTCTAGAATGTCCTTCAGTATTCTCTGTAGGGTTGGATTGGTGCTCACAAACTCCCCCAGTTCCTCTTTGTTATGGAAGCATCTTGTTTCTCCATTAATTTCTAGTGACAGTTTTGCAGGGTACATCAATCTGGGCTGGAGGTTATTTTCTTTCAGGGCTTGGAATACTTCGCTCCAAACTCTTCTTGATCTGATGGTCTGTGTTGAGAAGTCAGCCGTGATTCTGATGGGCTTACCTTTATAGGTAATCTGTTTCTTTTCTCTGATGGAGTTTAATATTCTGTTTTTATATTGAATTTGTGGTATCTTGATTACTATATGTCTGGGTTTAGATCTGTTTTGGTTGTAGGTGGCTGGAACTCTGTATGCCTCACATAACTGAATGTCATTTTCTTTTCCCATGCTTGGGAAGTTTTCCTTAATTATTTCCGTAAATAGCCTTTATAATTCACCTGTATGTATTCCTGCTTCTTCGTTCACGTTTCTTATTCTTAAATTGTAGATTCTCTTGTCATCTTCTAGCCTTTGTATTGTTACTGCCTGTTTCCTTGTTATTTTTAAGAGATCTTTCCTTTCATCATCACACACTGAAAACTTGTCTTCAAGTTTTGATAGTCTATCCTTAGTTTCTTTTAAGGAGTTTTGCCAGATTTCAATGGAGTTTTTAATTTCCTGGTAGTCTCTTTGAATCTGCTTCATGTATTCTATATTTTCTTTATACTCTTTATCGAATGTTTCTCTCCTTTTTTTGTGTTCCTCCCTTCTTCCGTCTGTATCATCCTGAGAGATGCTTCCTGAGAGCATTTATTACTCTACTCATATCCTGCTTTACCTGATTTGAAATTTCAGTTCTGAGCTCGTCTACAAGGTCCCAAAGATATCTCTTAATGTCTATTGAAGCCATGTCTGATGTTGTGTGTTTGCCGCCCTCAGTCTGCCTTGTTTTTCCTTCTCCTGGATCAGTGCTCTCAGGGTTCTGGGCTGGGGTCCTCCTCCTGCCTCTCTCTCCTGTCATGGCCCTGGCTTCCTCCACACAGGTTACAGTGCAGGTCCCAGCCCCCTTCCCTGTTGGCCACGTTTCCTCCGAAGCAAGCTGGCAAGGAAACTCCGCCCTCTCCTGCCTGCTCTTGTCACTGAGGTATAAGCAGGCTGTGTATGCCTGCCCCTCCCCACTAGGCCAGCCAAACTTCAGGGGCCTTCACCCAGTTAGTGCTTGCTAGGCGCAGGGAATCAATTTGGGACAGCTCATTGGGTCCCAGCCAGGGGCATGGCCCAGTCCAAGCAAATTGCACAAATCTGCTCTGGGGAGGGAGCAACCAACTGAAGTCACTGTGGCTTCCAGTTCAGGCTCCTCCTGCCCAATTCCAACATGTTGCCCATTTGGTTGCACCCTTCCCATGTGTGTGGGGGTCTCATTCCCAGCACTGGCCGTGGATTAATGAAGGTCCCTTCACCAGCTCTGCTCTATGTTGGGCTCACTAACCCCTGACTTCAGCGCTGCTGTGCTTCCTGTGGGTGGCGGTGGGAACGAGTTTGGGCAGCTCTGCCTGCCGGCATGGATTCAAGCTAGTGCAAACTTGGCGGGTCACTGCGAAAATGCCGTGTCCTGTAATTTTTAGCTGTTTCAGTTGTAGTCCCGAAGTATTTAATGAGCTTTTTTATGTTTTAATTTCTTCCTGTGTCAAGAGGATCCATCTCTCTCTGTCTGGGTCTCTCCAGGGTGTTTCTCCCGGGAGGCTCTGTATTTTGTTGCTCACTGATCGGCCATCTTGTCTTCTCCCCTGGGCTAGCTTTTAAACAGCCAGGAATTACAGATATTCAGAGAGAAGGAGCCGAGGACAGGGCAGGGCTGTGTGTGAGGGACAGCAGAGCCCCACAGCTCATCTTTCCTTCAGCACTCAGTTAGGGTCTCACCTGCAGCTGAGCCTGGCCTCGCTGGGTTAGGGCTACCTGGGGAACACTTCCCTGCTGAGCAAAGACCTGCTCAAGGACTGGCTAAGGACTGAGTGGAGGCCGGGGAGGGCACCTGTGGTTTGGTCAATGGCCAAGCAAAGTCTAGCAGGAAGAGTCACAGAGACCCTGGTAAGACAGGGAACACACGGATCGCATGCACAGAAAAGTCAGTCTGGGGAGTGACTCAGCTTGTCCTGTCCTGCCAGCTTCTCCCTGATCTTACCCTCTGCTGCTCTTCAGAGGTGACTGGTGGGAGGAAGAGACTGACATCCCCTGGAAGACTTCTGAAGCCTCCAAAGGAGAGCCTGCAGCTGTCCCTGAGCTCTCCATGGTCACAGATAGCCTGGCTCTCATTCTCTTCTGTGACCTGAGGACTTCTCATCCTGACATAGCCCTGTGGAGGATTTCTGGAGTCAGACCCCTGTCAGAACAAGTGGGCAAGAAAGGCCTCCATTCTGTGCCCACCTTGCAAGCGTGAGGTCGTGAGTTCGATCCCCGGTACAAAAAAAAAAAAAAAATTGACAATACCATGTTTTTGGGACCAATGTTCAAAATGCCAAACTACATAGAGTTGGAAACTGGAGACTTCCTACCATCACCCCAGTACTACCCAAGTACCAAAGCCTTGGGAAAATGAATTGTCCAAGTCCTCTCCAGGAATATGTTTTTAAGACTAAGTCGAATAACTATTAAGTAAAGTTTCTTCCCTTTGGCTGATTCTGTCCATTACCACTGAGACTTATTAAGCACTTTACCTTTTCTGACAAGGATTACAGTATGGAACATGATGAGCTTCCTATGTTCGACAAAAATAGTCACTTCAATTATCATTAGATTCTGAGATGTGCTCTGAAGGTGAAGAAGGAGCATTTGGGACCACAGTCAGATGCTAATGCTGACTTCGACAGCTGGGTGAGGTCTGTGCCTGTGCCCAGGAGCTTCCAGTTCCCAGCCTGCTGTTGGGTACCTGAGACACAGGCTCGAGTGTGTTGCAATGGTCTTCCTTGCCTCAAGCCGTGGAGCAAATCAAAGTACAAACAAACAGCAGGATGGATTTCCCCACTAGAACCTGACAATGACGTTATCTCCTTTGTCATTTCCTATCTGCTCCTGGTAGAGAAGTTTTAGCAAACACACACAGTTATGCTGGGGTGGGGCATTAGCGTCAGGAGTGTTCTTGTCTTACAATTGTCTATTATGAAAACTGAGAAAGGAGAGAAAAGAGAGATGGAAAAAGGAAGGTACTGAGAGAGGGAATGTGGTCTCATCCTTTTGAAGTTTTTGGTTCCAAAGAACACTTTGACAGACCAGTGAAGCCAAGGGGCCCATTCTCTGAAGAGTGTTTTAACTGCATGAAGTACATGAGGTTACTTAGGAAACTGAATTGAGATAAGAGTTCTAATTATGAATTCTGAAGGAGGTCTGTAGAGCCTAGAAGAGCTCCCTTACATTTCTTTTCTCTTTTTATTTTTTTTGGTACCAGAAATCGAACTCAGAACCTTGTGCTTGCCAGGCAGGTACTGTGCTACTGAGCTACAGCCCCAGCCCTCTCCCTTACATTTCAGCCCAAGATCAGGCCACCTTGGCTAACAGTTCAACATGCACTGTCCCTCCCATGAAGCTGCTACAGTGCCTGTCCAAACCCCTCCTCGGGCACACAGCCACTTGAGTTCTGGGAACCGTGTGGGAGGTGTTGCTAGAAACCAATGCATAGGCTTCTTCCTGCAGCTCCTGCTGGCTCCAAGGGAATAGATGACACAGGCCCTGAGGGATATCAGCTGCTTCCCCACAGTACTGACCAGAGTCTCAGTTTTGAGAGAAATCTGTGTCACCAAAATAAAAACCTCAAAACAAATCTGATATCTTTCTCTTGATGAAAGAAGAGGCTTTCTTCATAGATGTCATCACAAAGCAGAAGCTCTTGGCCCTTGAAAGAGGTCTTTGGAAAAGAGGCAAAGGAAAGACAAACTGACAGGGAAAGAGGAAGAGCTAATGCCTTGGTTAGCTCCACCTCAACAGCAGATCCGGAATGAAAAACATGCAAGGGCCAGATATCTCATCAGCTTTAGTCCTTGAGTGCTCTGTGAAAAACTCTGAAACAGGAAAGGTGCTGTCAGGCAGGGTCCCAAGCCTTCTGTGATTCCAGTGTCTCAGCCTCACAAGTATGCAGGAAGTCCCAGGGTGCTAGGTTCCCTGTGACAATCAACTCAAAAAGAGGAAAAGCGGCTTTTGGCTCATGTTTTCAGAGGTTTTAGTCCCCAGATGGCCCAATTCATTTGGGGCCCCTGGGAAAGCAGCACCTCAGGATGGCAGGATTGGCTAGCAGATGAGCTGCTTATTGCTCGGTGACTAGGAAGCAATGACCTAGCTCCCTCCATGGGGTTCCACCATTGCCCAATAGCACCAGAGGCTGGAACCCACTCTTGAACACATGGAAGATGCCTAAAACACAAACAGTAATACTTAGGTTGCCTTTGCTGAGACCCTGTATCAGAAGGGAGCCACTGTAGTGACTGAAGGAAAGGCTCGCCTGGGCATATTCTTGCAATCCCAACTACTCTGGAGGCTGAGATAAGTGGATTGTAAGTTTTAGCTTGACTTTGGAAACTTAGAAAAATCCTGTCTCAAAAATAAAACTATAATAGGACTTGGCATGCACTCAGCATTTCTAGGTTCATGCTGCAGAACTACAGATAGAGAGAGAGAGAGAGAGAGAGAGAGAAAGAGAACTTGGCCTTCCCTATCCATCATGGTGGACTATGGGAGAAGAGCCCTAAATTCCAGCCAAAGACCCAAGACTTTCTCTGAACCGATTAAAGTGAATGGAGCCACTTTAATTATTTCTACCATGGCTGGAACCAAAATAATTCCTCTTCTATTTAAACCACATGTCAGACTCCAATGCTAAACTGCACTTAGCCTACATTTGTAATTACTTCCAAAATGCTTGGGCCGCTTCCTTAAGGAAGATGGTGTTGTCTCTTTACCTCCTGTTGTGGTTTAAGGTTAAATACGATATGTCTCCTACAGACTCACATGAGGGCTTCATCCCAGTGCACTACTATTCAGTGCACTACTGTCCATAGGCCTAGTGAGGTAGTGAGGGCTCTAAAGGCACTGATCAGTTCATATCACAATGGGCTGTCAGGAGATGAGACCTGGTTGAAGGGAATGGGGCACACGGCATCTCCTGGGGGACAATCTCTTGTCCCCAGCCTCTTCTCTGGCTTTTTCCTTTCTGTGGCTCTGCTTCCTGGCCACCACAGAGTGAGACACTTTCTCTGACACACCCCTTTCCATGATGATCAGCCTCAATTCAGCCCCATGGCAATGAAACCCGCTGACATGAAATTTTCAAAACCATGAACCAGACTAAACTTTCTATCATTAAGTTGCTTTTCTCAAGTATTTTGTCACAGTGACAAACATCTGACTAACACATCTTGCTCTAGGAACAGTACTCTATCTGATCCTTGGTCCAACACAGAAAGACTGAAGAACTCCTCTAAGATGACAATAACATCTAGAATTCCCATGCTCTTAGAGGTCTATACCCTAAAAAGTCCACTTCACTTTATGTACATTTAATAATTATTATTTTTGTCATAAATAAATTATCATAACAAAATTAGTGCACTGTGTTAATAATTTATTTCTGGGCAGTGTGATTGGTGGTGACATTTACTTTCTTCTTTAGACTTGTATGTTATTTTTCAAAATTGTCTAATAAACCAATATTACTATGGCAATCAAGCAAAAGAAAACATATCTTAAAAATACCAACTCTGCATTGAAGCTGCAACATCTCATCCAATTCATTGACAAAGGCAAAGAAAAGAAGTCTGTGTTTGTTAAGACAAGGGGACCACAAAAATTTAGATGAATCAAACAAAATTCTTTGAAAGATGCAAATTACAAAAATGTGGCTGGTAATACAGCTTAGTAGTAAAGCATGTGCTTAACCATGTAAATCACTGGATTTCATTACCAGTATATATATACACACACACACACATACACACACACTCTCACAGTGCTCAGGCTCAGGAAGAAGCAATTTGATTTTTGTTTTACCTCTGTAGTCACTGGAAAAGCCCTTAAAAATTTTTTTGGCCTACAATCAAAGACTGTAAGTTTTGACTAATTAGTTCCCATTTCTGATTTCCTATGTGTGTGTTATGTACTCTGAACAATGGTACTACAGACAAAGGGCGAGTGCCTCTCAGAAAGAGAAGCATTCAGATGCCCACCTAGCCACTTAGCTCTTGGCAATGTTGGGACTGTCTGGACTACAGAGAAACACTGGTAGGTTTTTGTTTTGTCCTTAATAGATGCAGGCACAGAACTGCAAGTCAAGCTGCAATCAGGCTCTGTAGTTTGGAATGGTCATCCTCATCCTCACGGTGGAGCACAGTGCTTTTGCCACCCATTACAAATATGCAGTCATTTAGCAGATATCCAGAGGTTAAATATTACAACCACCTTCCCCCTTGAGGGTGGCCTTAACTAATGACAGTTGATCAGGCTTTCCTGCTTGAGTTGGGTAGAACTGACAGGCAAAAACTAGGGTGCCCCTGGGGGTTTTACCTTATCCAATGATTAGGCTAGACTGTGTCACTCTTCCTTTGGAGTCCAATGTGAGTTGATTGAACAGGGAGCTGGGATTCCTCCTCCAGATATCTGAGGGCACTCAGGAAATCTTCAGGGCATGACTTCCTTTCAGGACCTAGAAAGGTCCTTGCTCCATTTGCAAGGACCATGACTGATGACAAAAGAGGTCAGCATGGTCAGACTTCCTGGCCAGTGAACCAGATGCTACAGTAAACAAAAACATCAAAATATCACCCAGGATTTGGAGGCAGATTTACTTACATCAATGGACACTGACAAGGTATCAATCCTTATAAAAATGTTAGGCCCTGATCCTTGGTAGTTTGAGGTTTATGTGGCATAAGCAAGCAGGAAGTACTGATGCAGAGTATGTTATGGTTTATGTCTGGATGTCCCTCAAAGCCTCATGCAGTTTTGGATGGCAGACCTTTTGAGGGTGGCTGAATCTAGAGTTTGTGACTGGTTCACTATCTAGTGCTGGAATTGGTAGTGAGTGCTTCACCTGCCCTGGGGTAGGTAACCTGCATATAACATGAGAGAGAAAGAGGTTTTCTCCTCCTTTTTGCCTTTTTGCTCTTGTCACTTTTGATATCTGCCTCAGCTGCCATGCACAGCTACCCCTAAACCATGCCACGCTGCCTAGCTCATCCTAGAAAATTAAATGACTTAATGAAATCCTATCTCAAAATAACAAAAGAAGTGAAAACAATAACAGTGAAAAGGTTCAGGATTCAATCCCCAGTACCATTTAAAAAAAGAATTCTTTACATATTTTGGATACAAGCCTCATAACTTATTTTTCATATTGTCATTTGAAGAAAAGTTTTTAATTTTGATGTGATTAAAAATCTACTGACTTTTCCTTTTGTTGCTGGTGCTTTAATATCCTACCTAAGAGTTTGGCAAATCCAAGGTCATGAAGATTATCTGTAGCTATATTTTTTCCTGAGAATTTCATAGTTTTAGGTCTTACATACAAATCTGGGTGCATCTAGAGTAAATTTTTGAAGATAGTATCAGGTAAGGATCCATTGTCATTGTTTTGCATGTGGCCATGGAGTTGCCCCAGGGTCATTCACTAAAGACAGTCCATCCACCACTGAATGGACTGTTCAATTGATGCATTGGTTTCTGTTTTGCTAATTTTATGTCTACTCTGGGCCAGTATCACAATCTTTGTTTATTGTTACTTTATAGTAAGTTTTTCTATTGGAAAGCATAATTCGTACTTTGTTGTTTTTTTTTTTCAAGATTGTGTGGCTATTTTTGGGCCTTTTGCATATCTGTAAGAATTTTGGAATCAGGGTGATTATCAATTTCTATAAATAAGTAATGGCCCAAATGCTGTAAATTATCATTTGCTTACTAGACATTTGTAAATTTGTTTCTTAAACATTTCTTCATTTGCTTTATGCTCTTAGATTCATTTCCTGAGGGCTTTTTTTTTTTTTTTTTTTTTAAGACAGGGTTTCACTATACAGTTCAGGCTGGACTTTAACTCGCTTTTGTAATCTAGGCTAACCTCAAACTCACAGCAATCCTCCTGCCTCAGCCTCTCAAGTGCTAGGATTATAAGTGTGCACCAACACACCTTGCTCCTGAGCCTTTAAATATTTGAGGCCTTTAAAAATAATTTTCACCAGTAAAGAATTATGTAAAAAACTCACTAAGAGGTGGACAACCCAATGTTGATGAAAATATGGAACAACTAGAACTCTAAAATACTACTGACAGAAATGTAACATAGTAAACACAAAGTAAAACTGGTTGGCAGTTTTACAAAGTTAAAAAATTTCACCAACCTGCTATTCAACAATTACATGTGGAGAAAGACCAAGATAGTGGAACAGCAAGTAGCAGAGAAAACAGCCTCTTCGAGAGTTGCCATCCAGAAGATGGAATACAGCATCATGAGGAAGATAAGGAGGGAAGTGAGTCCACTGGACTAAGGAAGAATCAGAAGCTTGAATTAAAGCCTGCAGACAGGGTGAAGAGAAAAACTTCAATGAAGAGGAAGGTGGTAGCCGGCGATGCCTTCTCCCTGAGACAGGACACACTGAGTGAGAGTGGTTTGAACCTGTAGACTCATGCTAACAGTGACAGCTAGAGACTGTGGAGGTCCCTTCAGAAAGACGAAGCAGGAGAGGGGAGCAGCAGACACTGAGGACTGCACTGGCTGGTGGTGAGTGCAGAGGACTTGAACCTCCCACAAGAGAGAGAGATTGGCCAGGAGCCATCTTGAGATGGGCTGACTGAGCTCAGAACCCAGAACTTCTGTCAGCTCCATCTAGTGACTCCTAGCTGGGCTCAGAACCCAGAAATTGCTTGGGCCATGGAGAGCCTGATGAGTCTGGTCTCAAGGCCTGCTGAGATTCTTCACTACCACACCAAAAAGCTACTACTGGATTATTGGGATAGGTCTGCATGAACTGGGACTCTGTCTCCACAGGTCATCTACTAGTGAAACCAGAGAGAATCCTGGAGGTGGACTGTTTGTTTTAGCTTTTTCTTTTTTCCCCCCTCTTTCTCTATTTTTATATGAATGTGAATGTGGTTCCTAGTCTCTTTGTGGGTGCGGTTCTGTTTTGTTCTTCCTCTTATTTCTTCCATCTCTCTTTTCCTTCAGTTTTCTGCATTAATTTCTCAAAGTTGGTGTGATCCCTCTTTGTCCTCCAACTTTACATCAAATCTCTTCCTCTTCTTCCACTTCTCTATTTTCTCCTTAATCCATTTTAACCCCTGAAGGCAAAATTGTAGGACTTATACACAAAGAACTTATACACTGCATATAATTTTTGGGCTTGTTTTACATTTTGTTATATAATCTAGTTTATATGATTAAAAGTTGCAAAGTAAGGGTTAGCTCAGTTTGTCATTTTCTAGGCTGTGTTTGATGCTATTGGTACCACTATAGCCAACATTGACATAATTATTCTAAGCAGCTGTTGGTCCTGGTATTTCATCACTGATATTGAGTAAGGGCCACAGAAAATACTGTGGCATATTACCAAAGAACCAGGGACTAGGCCAAACAAGCAACAACTTCTCATCTCGAAAAAACTGAAGAGGTAAGACAACAACAGACTCAAACCCCAAAACCAGCTATACCTGGAAGATACCTCAGAGAAGTGGTCATCACCTAAGGGTCCTAAAAAACAGCAATAAAGCAACCCACCATAGGCAACTTACAAGGATCACCCCAGAAATTAAACGTAAAAAAGAGAGAAATAAAATGAGAAGACACTCAAACAAAATGACTAAATCCCAGACATTCAGTTCACCAATGGAATATCCAGGGGCAATGAGCTGGGACAATCTGAAAGCCCTCCACCAGGCCTCTCTGAAGTGGTAACAACAAAGCAATTGAATGAGACTATGGAAAAAATGAAATCAGAAGTAATCTCTCAGATAACTACAGTGATTGCCACGCTTAGAAATGTCAGAGCAGATACAGACAAAAGAAATTGGTAAGATTAAGAAAATTATGGAAGCTCAGCATAGGAAAGACATAGAATCCATAAAGTAGATTCAAGCAGATATCCAGGAGAGCAAAAACTTCACTGAAAATATTCAAAGCAGATTAGGCCAATGTGAGGAAAGGATCTCAGATACTGAAGACAGGCTTATAGTTAGTGATCAGGAAAACAAAAATTTCTCAAAAATAGCAAGGGACCATGAGAAATCAATCCAGAAGCTTCTAGATTTTACAAAGATAAATAACTTCAGATTGATTGGCATCGATGAAAACTCAGGAGGTACCACAAATGGCATTTTAAAAAAATGTTCACGGGGGCTGGGGATTTGCTCAGCAGCACAAGCACCTGCCTGGCAAGTAGAAGGTCATGAGTTTGAACCCTGGTAAATCCCCCCCGCCACTAAAAAAAATGTTCACAGACATCAGGGCAGAAAACTTTCCTGGCAGAGAAAAAGAATTTGACATACAGATAAATGAGCTATATAGAGCTCCAGTTAGCAATGATAAAAAAAAAAAATCTACATCCAGGTACATCATAGTCAAGATTCCAGAAATTCAACTCAAGAATAGAAACTTAAAAGCTATTAGAGAAAAGAAACAATTCATCTATAAAGGAAAGCTCATCAGAATCACAGCTGACTTCTCAGCATAAACTCTAAAGTCAAGGAGAGCTTGGAGTGAAGTACTCCAAGTTCTAAAGGAAAACAACTTTCAGCCCAGACAGATGTACTCCACAAAACTATCTTTCAAAATTTATGTAGAAATAAGACACTTCCATGACAAAGAACATCTGAAGAAATTTCCAACCACCAAACCAGCACTCCAAAATGTTCTAGAAAGAGATAACAAGGACTACAGCTTTATGAACCCCAATAGAAGAAATCTACCAGGGAAGGCAAACAATTAAAAGGAAGGGAACAAAAAGAGGAGGAGCCAACAACAGGAAAATAACATGAAAATGATAAGTCAACACATATCAGTTATAACCATCAATTTTAATGGTCTCACTTCACCAGTTAAAAGACACAGACTGGCAGGATGGATCAAGAAGCAAGATCCAACAATATCCTGCATACAAGAAACACATTTAATTCAAAAAGAAATTCACAGACTGAAAGTCAAAGGATGCAAAACAATACTTCATGTGACAGGAACCCAGAAACAAGCAGTGGTTTCTATTCTATTTGCAGATAAAGTAAATTCAAAGCTAAGACTGATTAAAGAGATAAAGGTCACTACATTCTCATAAAGGGAACAATCCAAAAGAAAAAGATAACAATCATAAATATACATGCAACAAATACCAGTGCATCCAACTACATAAAACAAATGGACATGAAAAATCAAATAAGACTTAATGCAATTGTATTGGGTGACCTCCATACCCCATGGTCACAAAAAGACAGATCAACTAGACAAAAAATCAATAATGAAATATTAGAACTAAAGCAAACTTTTGAACAAAGGACTTAGTAGGTGTCTATAGAGTGTCCCACCCCACAACATCAGAATACACATTCTTCTCATCTGCACATGGACCATTCTCCAAAATAGACCACATACTAGCTCATAGAACATGCTTAAGTAGATACAAAGGAATTGAAATTATCCCAAGCATACTATCAGACCACAGTGCAGTGAAATTGGAAATTCATGGCAAAAGAAACCACAAGAACTTCATAAACACATGAAAATTAAATAGCATCCTACTAAACAACAAATGGGTCACAGGTGAAATTAAAGAAGAAATTAGACAGTTTTACAGTTGAATGATAATGATAGTACAACATACCAGAACTTATAGGACACAATGAAAGCAGTCTTAAGAGGGAAATTTATATCAGTAAACACCCATATCAGGAAAACACAGCAAGTGTATATAAACAACTTAATGGTGAACTTCAACTTTCTAGAAAAAGAGGGGCAGGCTAAACCAAAAACTCATACAGGAAAAAAATTTTAAAGATCAAAGCAAATATTAATGCATTGGAGACTAAAATACAATACAAAGAATAAATGAATCAAAGAATTAGTTCTTTGAAAGATTAAACAAAATTTACAAACCCTTATCCAACCTTATAAAAAAAAAAGCTAACACTCAAATCCACATGATCAGGAATGAAAAGGGTGAAATCACAATAGATCCTGTAGAAATCCAGAAGATCATCTATATCTACTTTGAAAACTTGTATTCTAATAAGATGGAAAATACAGAAAAAATGGATAGATTCCTAGATACATATGAATTTCAAAGCTGAATCAAGAAGATATAAAAATCCTAATAAAAACTCCAATATCAATCAATGAAACCAAAGATGTAATTAAAAGCCTATCAACAAAGAAAAGTACAAGCCATGATAGATTCACTGCTGAATTCTACAAAACAAAACAAAACAAAAAAAAAAAAGAGAGAGAGAGAGAAGACCTAATATCATTACTTTTCAACCTTTTTAATGAAATTAAAAGGGATGCAATACTCCCAAATTCACTCCTGGAATCCATTATTACACTGATACCCAAACCAGAGAATGACTCAACTAAGAAAGAGAATTATAGGCCAGTTTCCCTAATGAACACTGATGTAAAAAATTTCAATAAGATACTGGCAAACAGACTGCAGCAAATCGTCAAGAAGGTGTACACCTTGATCAAGTAGGATTCATCCCAGGGATGCAGGGATGATTCAACATACATAAATTCATAAATGTAATATACCATACTAACAGAGCCAAAAACAAAAATCATACAATCATCTCAACAGTTGCAGAAAAGCTTCTGACAAAGTCAAGCATGCATTCATATTAGAAATCCTACAGAAAATTGGAATAGATGATCTTTATCTCAATCTGATAAAAGCCATCTATGACAAATCAACAGCCAACATCATACTAAGTGAGAAAACTGAAATTTCTCTAAAATCAGGAACAAGATGAAAATGTCCACTGTCTCCACTCTTTTTCAACATAGTCCTGGAAACTTCAGGCAGAGCAATTAGACAAGAGAAAGAAATAAATGGAATAAAGATAGGAAAGGAAGAAATTAAACTACTGTTATTTGCAGATGACATGATTCTCTACACAGAAGACCTCAAAAACTCTGCCAAAATACTATTAGATTTAATAAGTAAGTTCAGTAATGTAGCTGTATACAAACTCAACAATCAAAAACCAATAGCCTTTCTTTATACAAATAACAAACTCACTGAGAGAAAAATCAGGGAAACAACACCCTTTGCAATAGCATCCAGAAAAATGAACTACCTAGGAATCAATCTAACAAAGGATATAAAAGACCTCTCTATTGAAAACTACAGTATTCTGGAATAGGAGATTGAACAGGATACTAGAAAATGAAAAGATATCCCATGCTCTTGGGCAAGAAGAAATAATATAGCAAAAATGGCCATACTTCTAAAACTGTTATACAGGTTCAGTCCAATCCCAATCAAAATTTCAAAAGCATATCTCACAGAATTAGAGAAAACCATCCTAAAATTCACCTGGGACCAGAGGAGACCTAAAATAGCAAAGGGTTATTGTTACAAAGACAAGTCAGGAGACACCACAATTCCTAACTTAAAATTATACTATAATGCTACTGTGATAAAAACAGCATGGTGCTTGAAAAAAAAACCCTGAAGATTAATAGAACAGATATAGAAGATGCAGAAACAACTCCAGACATACTAAGCCTCCTTATCTTTGACAAAGCTGCCAAACACACTCACTGGAAGAAAGATAGCCTCTTTAACAAATGGTGCTGGAAAAACTGGCTCTTCACATGCCAAAGATTAAACATAGACCCATATCTTCCACCATAGACTAAGCTAAAATCAAAATGGATCAAAGATCTAAATATTAAAGCAGAAACATTAAATCTGCTTGAAGACAGAGTAGGCAAAATTCTTGAAGACACTGGTCTAGGCAAAGACTTTATAGACAAAACCTTTATCACACAGGAACTATCACAAAGAATCCAAAACTGGGATACCATTGTATTGAAAAGCTTTTGCACAGCAAGAGAAACGTCCAACAGAGTGTAGAGATAGCCCACCATGTGGGAGAAAATGTTTACCAGCTGTTCCTCAGACAAAAAAAAATCCGTTCTCAAGATTTAAAGATTCAATCAAAAAATGTGCATCAGATAAATACATAATTCTCAGGTGAAGAAATACGAACAGCAAATAAATATGTGAAAAAATGTTCAACATCACTGGTCATTCGAGAGATGCAAATTGAAACAACACTAAGCTGCCACCTCACTCTGGAAAGTATGGCTAGTATGACGCAATCAACCAATAATAATTGCTTGATGGGTTGTGGGGAAAAAGGAACACTTCTCTACTGTTAGTGGGAATGCAGACTGGTGCAACTACCATGGAAATCAGCGTGGATATTCTTCAAAATTCTAGTACTAGAGTTCCATTTGACCCAGCTATTCCCCTTCTGGCTATCTTCTCTAAAGAATTAAAAACATCATACCACAGTGATATATGTGCACCCATGTTTATAGCAGCACAATTTGTAACAGTTAGATCTTGAAAACAACCTAAATGTCCATCAACTGAAGAATGGGTGAAAAAGATGCAGTATTTTTATACAATGGAATACTACTCAGTCATAAAGAAGGATAAACGGGAGACTTTCATATGTAAATGGATACAACTTGAGACCATACTCATAAGTGAAATAAATCAGACACACATGTAAACATCACATTGTCGGGGAAAATGGTGGAACAGTAAGCAGCAGAGTAAATAGCCTCTGTAAGAGAAACAGTCCAGATGCTGGAATATAGCATCATGGGGAAGACAAGAAGGGAGGAAGTAGGTCCCCTGGATCCAGGAAAAATCTTAAGTGAGAACTGAAGCCCATAGAGAGAGTAAAAACGAAAAACTTAAGTGAAGAAGAAGGCAGTAGCTGGCAGTGCCTTTGCCCGTAGCTGGACCTACTGTGCAAGAGGAGCTGTTGGAACCTGGGGACACATGGTCACATTGACAGTGATGGATAGTGATCCCAGAGGCCTCTGCAAAGACACATGGTGGTGGAGGGGAGCGGAAGATGCAGAGGACTGCCCTGGCTGACACTAAGTGTAGAGGACTTGGTAGTGCCGCTAGAGAGTGATTAGCCAGGAGCCATTTTGGAGCCAGGCCAGATAAGCCCAGAACCAGAGCTGAAGCTGGATCCCTAAGGCAGCCCCTAGGTGGGAGCAGACTGGTGAAATTGTTCAGACAGAGCTTCACTTCCATGTGCATTCCAGCAGCCATCGCTGAGCTTCCCTGCCAGTAGCCAGCTTGGCCTGGAGGTGGCAGCCAGTCCTGCCCTGTGCACATTCCACCAACCATCAGGGAGCCACTGCAGGCTGGGAAAAGCAGCAGACAGCCCTGCACTAGCTGGTGGACCCAGTGGCCACCACCAGATACCTGTAGCCAGCACTGGCTAGAAGAACCAAACAGTCTTGCTTCAGAGAAATTGTAGCCAATGCAGAAAGAGCCTGGGACCCCACTATCCACTTGTCTGGAAGAACCCAGGAATATGTCAAGATCAAGAGGCAAAAGACAGTCTCTGGCCTCCAACCCAAGCCGAGCTAGTCCAGGAGATGTAAGCATGGAAGAGATCAGGAGTTGTACACCTGAAATTTTTGAAGTGATGGCAACTGAAGAAACAAGAAATTAGGAATTTATGACTACCAAACAAACCCTAAAAAGTATAATGAAGAACATTCTAGAGAAAATTTTAAAAAAAAGACCATGGTTCCCGGAATAGCAGCAGAGGGGGATCACTAAGTGGGGCAGACAACGGAATGGAGGGGAAAAGTAGGCCACCAACAGCAGGTAATAGCATGGCAGAGACGAGGCAGAGCACGTTGGCCATAACCACTAATGTAGACAGACTCAATTCACCAATAAAAAGAAACACAGGAAGAGTAGATCAGGAGACAGGAGCCATCAATATGCTTTATACAATAAACACATTTAACCTGAAAGGGGGTTCACAGACAAATTCAAAGGAGAGAAAACAACGCTGCATGTGACAGAGAACCAGAAAGAAGTGGGGGTAGCTGGCAGAGTAGATAAGAAAGACATGGCATTTTTATACAATGGAAAGCTACTCAGCTATAAAGAAAGATAACCTTGAGGCTCTTGTAGGTAATGGATACAACTTGAGATCATGCTTATGAGTGAAATGGTTCCCAATCACATGAGTAAATATTGTGTTGTCTCCCTAGTATAAAAAGCTAAAGGACTAAGTGGGATCCAAAATGTACAATACATACTGTGAAAGTGAAGGGGGGAGGAATTGTCTAAAAAGGGAAGGCAGTGGCCACTGGTAATCTGTTATCATGATTTGAAACCCATATTGTTTTCATTGTTCAGTTTAGTTTGGTTTTATTCTGTTTCAGTTTGTTTAATTTTATATTTGATGGCATGGACAGTTATTTCAAAGATAACAAAATATATTATGGTAGCCATTATTGATTTCCTATTAACTTCTTTTGAAGCCCTGTATAGCTTTCATTGTTTTGTTTTGATAGGTTTTATTCTATTGTGTTTTGTTTGATTGTATCATATCTGATGGTATTGGCAGCTACTTTTAAGATAACAAGAGGCATTATGGTAGCCACTGTTGTTTTACTATTGTCTTGTTTTGAAGCTTGTACTGCTCCTATTGTTTTGTTTTTATTAGTTATTTTGTTTGATTTTATTATGTCTGATGGTATGGGCAGTTCTTTTGAAGATAACAAGAGGCATTATGGTAGCCATTATTGATGTCCTTGTATTTTGTTTTAAAGTCATGCACCATATTCATTGTTTTAATTGACTGTATTCTATTTTATTTCACTTGATTTTATTCTCTTCAAAATAAAAAAAAAATCATATTGTCTCCAGTGTAAGAAGCTGAAAGGAACTATATACATATATAGTTATATATATATTTAAGATAGTTATACTACTGATTCTTTGAGTTCACTAAAGAAAAAGATTTGTGCTTGTATTGTTCAGACAATTGAGTCCAGGTGTCTTGTGCTTTGGGTGAGTGATTTGGGGATTACAATGCTCAATGTATGTACCATTGTTGTTGCCCCAATTGATGTGTTTTGAATATTTTTTATCTTTGAAATTAAAATGAATTTTTAAAAACATTTTAAAAAAAACAAAAAAATTACACTTATACATATTTAGCCAAGAAATTAGTGTTTCATATAAGAATAGTCAGGGTGCCGTGGATTTAGCTCAGTGGCTTAAGTGCCTGCCTAGTAAGCACAAGGTCGTGTGTTCAAATAAATAAAGGATTAAGAATAGTCAGGGTGACTTTTTCATAATAACCTGAAAATAACACAAATTTCAGTCAATGAAAAAAATGCATAAGAATAGTGATATATGTAGTCAATGGAATACTACTCAGCAACAAATAGTAATAGTTACTGGTACATGCAGCAAATAAAGGAATTCAAATTACCACATGACCTTGGACAAATTACTTAGCTTCTCAGAGTTTTTATTGCCCCTTCTGCAAATGGGATTCTTGTAGGTTGACGTGTATCTTCTTAGAAATTGGTTTGTTGGAGTCCTAATCCCCAGTACCTCAGACATCATATTTGGAGATAGCGTCTTTAAAGAGGTAGTTAAGTTATAGTGTGTTGCATGGGTTGCCCTGATCCAGTATGGCAGATGTCCTCATAGGAAAAGGGGATTAATATAGTATTGTTTTAATCTATTAAGGGAGACATACATTCAGACATGCACATACACGAAGACTATATAAAAATATGGGGATAAGTGGGCCATCTTCAAAACCCAGAGTGAAGTTTCAGAAGAAACTAACCCTGCCAACACTTTGATCTGAGGTCTGAGTTGTGAGAATATTGGTTGCTGTTGCACTGGCATGACACAAGTGGAAAACTCCACACCTAAGCAGGTGTGATGGCAGCTTCAACAAACTACTGCAGCGACCACAGTTCTTGTGGATGGAACTCTTGGGAGGAAGAAATGAAGTAACATATGAAAGGTACTAAGCATGGTGCTAGGAACATAACAAATGCCCAGGCAAGGACAGCTTAATACTACTCCCTCTGTAGGTCTGGACACCAGGTGGAGTGTAAGACACACATCAGCTCATACAAACAGACCCAAGTCTGGGGAGCAGAGTGGGAGAGTGTGTGTGTGTGTGTACACCCCTGTGCATGCAGATAGCACTGCCTATTAACAAAGGCACTGTGTCAGTCTTGCCCATGCATCTCACAGAGCCAGGAGCAACCTGGAGCTTTCAGAAGGTAGGAACCCTGCCTGGGTCACCCATATCATAGGCAACAAACTACCCTGGGTAATTAAGGACATTTTGCTGAAGCTCAGTTATGCTCACTGGCTCACAGATTGTCCCTGGAGGCTTTCATGCTACTAAGGCAGCCTTAGTAGCTGTTACAGAGACTGTAGTAACCAGAATGCAAAACAGTTACATACAATACATAAGACTGTAACATATCAATTCTGTCTGCAAGGGTTAAGACTCAATGGATTAAATGGATTAAAGAGAAAACAAAAAAGTGGGAAAAGAGAAAGAGATTACAAGTAGGTTGGAGGACAAAGATGGATCCCACCAACTTGGGAAAACTGATGCAGAAAACTGACGGAAAAGAGAGCTGGGAGAGATAAAAGGTACAACTGAACAAAACCACACCCACAAGGAGGTTAGGAACCACACACACTCAAAAAAAAAAAAAAGAGAGAGAAATAAAAAACAAACTGAATAAAACAAACAAGGAAAGAAGAAAAGAAAAACAACAACAGCAGAACAAAACAAACAAACAAAAAGTAGTCCACTTCCAGGCTTGTCTCTGGAGTCACTGTAAGATAGCCTGTGGAGACAGTGTCCCAAATCATGCCACCCTATCCCTGCAAGCCAGGAGTTGCTTTATGAGACAGAGTGGTAGATAACCTGAGCAGGCCTGCCCTGAGACCGGCCTCATCCGGCTTGCTGCAGTCCAAGCAGTTTCCACCCATCTGCTTGCTGCAGTCCAAGCAGTTTCCACCCATCTGCGCCCAGCCAGGAGCTGCTACAGGGAGCGGAGCCTGTTCTGGTTCCCGGCTTGTTCAGCATGGCTCCAGCATGGTTCCTGGCCACTCCCTCCTTCCCAAAGGAGGACCAAGGCCTCTGCACTCGGCCCCAGCCAGCGCAGTCCTGCACCTCTGCCGCCAGCCCTCCACCGCCAGGCCCTCCACCGCCAGGCCCTCCACCGCCAGGCCCTTCTGCGCAGCCGCCGCGCCAAGGCCTCCTCCGCGCCGGGGCCTCCTCCGCGCCGCCTCCCACCGTCACCGCGGCAGCCCCGGGTTTCAGCAGCTCCGGGAAGACGCGCCAGCCACTGCCTTCTTATTCACTGAAGTTTTTCTTTTTACCCTCTCTCAGACTCTCCCTTCTGTCTTACCTTCCTCACCACGGTGTACTCCCGCGTCTAGCCGATGTCTCTCAGAAAGGCTGTCTTCTCCACCGCTTCCTGCTCCGCCACCTTCTTCTCCACCGCTTCCTGCTCCGCCATCTTCCCGGAAGTCCTGGAGTGACCGTAGAGCCTAGAATAGGTGCTAGGTTGTCCTTCCGAAAAAGGGTACGACCCAGTTACCGAGCCCGGCACACCAGGACCTGATAAAAACTACAGGGAGCGGAGCCTGTTCTGGTTCCCGGCTTGTTCAGCATGGCTCCAGCATGGTTCCTGGCCATGCTGGGGAGCATTTTGGGGAGCATTTTGAAGAGTTGAATCCCCATCAAAAAGCCCAAAATGCCCAAAATTATGACAAATGTAGTGGTTCATTGATTGTGTCAACTTGAGAAGTTTAGAAGCTTAACTAAATCAGCTTAGCAATTCTACACTGTAGGGTACAGAGCCACTGTGGAGTGGCTCATTACCTGGATAGCATAAAAGGAAAGAAGGAAGGACAGACAGGTTCCATTCTGCAGAGGAGCTCCAGTCTTCACCTTCAGCTTGGACATTGTCTCCTGGCTTCCAGATCAGACTTTTCAGCTTCTGTTTCCTTTTCCTTGTTACAGAAAGACATCAACAAAAGAGAGTGAGATGAAAAGCAACCAGGTGTCTACTGCATTTTATGGTTGAGGGAGCTGACATCAAAATTTGGAAGGGTCAGTGTCCTGCAGGTCATACGGTTCTGCTTCATTTTCCACGAATATAAAATATTTCAAGAGTGAAATGTGTTAATATATGCCCAGCACATTGTTTTGCTATTGCAGGTTCAGCACCTCTAATGTGAAAATCTAAAATACCCCAAAGCCCCGAATTTTTTAAGCAATGACGTGACACCAGTGGAAAAATTCCTTGCTTAATCTCAGGTGATTAGTTGTTCTCTAAATACAGGCAAACTAAAACTATCATATGAAATTACTATGTGTAATTACATATATATCATATACATGGTGTATATGAAATGCAAATGAACTTCCTTTTTGGACTTTGGAATTCATCATGTATATGAAAGTATTGCCAAATCTGAAAACATCTGAAATCCTCAACACTTCCAGTCCAAACATTTTGGATAAATGATACTTCGCCTGTCAGTTATTATAGCATTATTGTTAACGTCTGTTCCCCAAGAACATCTGAAAAGCTCATACCTTTTAGTTTACATATACATAATCCACCTCCTCATAGAGAACAGGAGACACAAGAGCAGAGGGGAGTTGAAGCCAAAGTCAGAAACAAGCAGCCAAAGGCGCCTCCTTGGCACCAAAGACTACCAGACAGCTCCCCCAATCTGGAGCCCCCATTCTGCCCCTGGTCAGCCAGGACTAATAGAATGCAGAAGGTAATACAATCCCCAGGCTCTGGATTCCTGGAGGATCCTGGCCAGGGGCTACTGGTAGCTGGCAGGAGGCCGGAGGTAGGAAGGACTCTGATAAAGATCAAGTGCCCACAGCCCTCCCATCTCACCCCAGGCGCCTCCTTAAGCCTGGGCTCTGCACAGATCTGTAGATTTTCTTCAATTGGCTGTCTGGCTTCCTGGGGAGAGAGAATGTTCAAGTCCAGAGAGCCTCAGGAATAGTCTAATCAGACCCATGTGTGGAGAATACCTCTGTCCTTGCCTCTTGTTCCTGTTAATTCTGTTCCTACTCAGAGTAGACAGGAGTAGCCTGACGGGGAGAGTAATCATGGTCCTTTCCCATGGTAGGCATTAAGAGACTTCCTTTTTGTCACTTGCGTGGGAACCAGAATCTAGACAAGACTTGTGTTCCTCATTCTTTCTTTCAGGATCAAAATGGAGGCGACCACTAAAATATAAGATAGCTGGGATAGAGAGGAAAGCAGAGTCAAACACACAAAGCAGCACACAGGTCCCTTCGTACCCCAGGCTGGCAGAGAAGGCACTGCATACAAAGTGCACACAAACACAAATGGCAGAAACACAAAGCAGTCCCCAAGAAGTAAGAGGAATGCAACAGAAACACACAAACCAGAGCATAAACAGAAGCAGCCGACCAGAGCTCCAAGGGGTAGCTACAAAGCTTTGTTGGGCCACTGTCTCTGACAGGAGAGAATGGTGGGGGAATGTGTAAAAGTCCCTTTTTGACTCTGGGGAGCCAAAGTCCTGGCAAACCATGGTATAAATGCCCTGTAAAGTCACTGTGAAACTCAGATTAGCGAGTGTTGAAACTTTGCTCCTTGCTGAGGTACAATGTTAGGTCTTTGTGAGCCTTAGGTCACATTTTCACCAATGGATTAGCATATAATCTTGTTCCAGGATGCTTCCGGTTTATGTGTTGACACTGAACTCCAGCCAGCAGTGCTGTCACCAGTGTGGCCCAGAGTGCTTCTAAAAGCTTCTCTTCTCTGAGGAATCATCATACTCTTCCTATGCTTAGGAGCAAAAGACAACCCTTCAGCACTGTGTTTGGGGAGCATTTTGAAGAGTTGAATCCCCATCAAAAAGCCCAAAATGCCCAAAATTATGACAAATGTAGTGGTTCATTGATTGTGTCAACTTGAGAAGTTTAGAAGCTTAACTAAATCAGCTTAGCAATTCTACACTGTAGGGTACAGAGCCACTGTGGAGTGGCTCATTACCTGGATAGCATAAAAGGAAAGAAGGAAGGACAGACAGGTTCCATTCTGCAGAGGAGCTCCAGTCTTCACCTTCAGCTTGGACATTGTCTCCTGGCTTCCAGATCAGACTTTTCAGCTTCTGCCTTGGATCCTTCACCTTCCAGCATACATTCTTCAGTCTTCTGTAACAGACCCATCAGTCTCTTGATGCGGACTTGCGCGGGACACTGCAATGAACTACAGACCTTGGATTGAATCCTTTGGCCTCTGGCTTCTGCACTCGTCCTCATCTGACTCTTTGGCTGACCATAGTAAGCCTGTCTCGTAATTTCTTAAGCATTGGGGTATTTTGTGTTATATCCGTCCCTCGAGTAAAACCCTGACTAATACACTAAAGCAACTACAGGAAACAACTACTCTTGTTTGCATTATAGCACAACAGCTGACATTAGAAGGCAAAGGGTCTTTGACCTCAGCAGGGAACATGGATATTGTGCTGCTCAAATGTTCACTGCTTTGTGTAGGTCTGCAAAAGAGCCCTAACATCTTGCAAAGTTTGATCCAATATTACCAAGAAATTTTAGTGACTAAGCAAATTCACAATTTTGGAGTTTACAAGCCATGAGGACTTACTACACTTTGTCCCATTTACTTCTAAGCATTTTACTTGATAGATTTTATTATCATTCCCATTTTAAAGACTGGAAAACATGCCCAGATGATTTTATGATTTGCACAAGATGATACAGAGCTCCCAAGAGAAGTTTGTTATGTCCAGCCCTAGAGTGGATACTTTATGGAGCAAGAATCCTGAAGTCAGATAGATAAAGGGAAGAGGGGAGCTCAGGTTTCGAAAGGTAGGCACCCACATAGACTCAAGAAGAACAACCTGGCTGTAAGATCAGAATGGAGTTGTACAGAAATCAATAAACTATCCAAAGAAAGAGGCAGTTTACTGGGAGAGTGAAGGAAATGCTTTACTACAGAAGCAGAGCTGTTGGTTAAGGAGTGGAAGCTGGAAATGCACAGACACCTATATTCTAAATTTCTTCCAAAACATTTCAGGAGTCCAGGAAAAATCCATTCAGGCACCTTGCCAGTCACACTGGAACTACAGTCCCTTCCAACTTCTGAGTCTTAGGCATGAGTGGTCAGTGCAGACACTGGCCTCAAAAAAGAGAAGGAGCAGGAGAAGAGGGAATGCCCTGCTCAAGTCCTATCATGGTCCTCACGGTCCTCAGATCACTGTTCACCCCACCCAATCTGACTTCAGCCCCCTTTCTGAGTACAGTGAAATCATTTTCATGGAGGTCACCAATGACCTTCATGTTACTGCATCCAAAACTCACTCTTTTATCTTAAGTAACTAGACATTTAGAATAAAATGTAATTATTAAGTCAGGAAATTTGTCCTTCACTACTTCATTCCAGAACCCAGGACGGTCTGGCACAATGGGAGCTTGGTAACACACATAAGGGAGTGAATGAGTTTTCTGCAGCAGCAGTCTTGTTTTCCTTCTGTTCTTAGTGTGTCCCTTCCCTCTCACTTTTGTAGACACCTTGTCTTCATCATACCATGTAGAATCACCACAAACCTCCATCCCAGGCTCTTTTCCCTTCTCAGCTATTCAAATGCTCCTTGATTTATGACACAGCTGCATCCAATAATTCCACTGTAAATTGGAAATATAGTAAGTCAGAAATTAATACATCTAACTTATCAAACACCTTAGCTTAGCTTATCCAACCTTAAAATGTGCTCAGAACATTTACATTAGCCTACAGCTGGGCAAAATTATCCAACACAAAGCCTATGTTATAGTGAAGTATAGAATAATTTAAGTAATTTTAAGGCAATTTTTAAGGATATATGCTGCCAAAGCAAGTACTTTTAAGGTAATTTTTAAGGTGAGAAAGAGAATAGTTGCATGTCTATGCTTTTACACTGTTATAATGTTTAAAAATTATAAATTAAACTATTTTCTTACTTTTAATTACTTTGTTCATTATCTTTAATTACCATCTGTGGCAGACTGTGTTAGCCAATCTCTGTGTCTACCCCACTCTGTAACTAATACCCTTCCAGCTTTGTGGAGTCAAAATTTCCTCTCCATGAATCTGGATGACAGATTATGACTTCTTTGGTCAAGGAGACATGATAGAAGTGACACTGACTTTCAAGTTTAGGTCATATAAAGGGTTCCATTTCTCCCTATCTCTCTGTCTCTCTCTCCCTGTCTCTTGTTATTTCTCTCTTTCCCTCCCCCTCTCCATCCTTCCCTCTCACTTCTTACTTTGACAACCAGTGAGTTCAGTTGTGAGAATCTCAGGCCCCATGTGGTCTCAGCCAACAGCCAATGTCAACGTCAGATGATTTCAACTCCCAGCCATTGAATCTTCCAGCTGACAACTCTAACATTTGTAGAAGAGAATTAAGTAATTTCCTCAGTATCCTGTCCAAATCTCAACACATCCAAACCATAAGAGATAATAAATGATTGTTGGTTTATGTCACTAAATGTTGAGGTCATTTGTTACTCAACAATAGACAACCACAATGCCATTTGTATGCTGATATCTCCTACATTTATATTCCCCATCCAGTCTTTTCCTTTGATCTCTAGATCCTTATACACAATTTCCTGTTCATCTTCATCTGGATGTCTCAGAGGAGCTGATTCCATCGTGTCCAAAACTAAACATGACTTTCCACAGGTCTGATCCTCTGCCAGTATTGCCTTTCTTAGTGAGACATTCTGCCTTGCTTTCTCAGTAAGTGGTTTCCTTGATCCAGAAATTTAGGAGTATCCTTAAATTTTCCCTTCCCCCCTCAATCCAAAACAATTCTCATCATTCTTATCTTAGATGTGTTCTTACAACCTCTCTTCATTCTTTCTATCATCCTGGTCCAACCTACCTTCTCTCCTCATCTGCTTTTATACTGTAGTAGCCTCTCATCTCCCGGGTGTAGACTGATTCTCTGATTTGTTCTTCATGCTGCAACAGTGACCCTCTTTACAACACTTAAATGACTTCTCTTGCTTTTAAGATCAAGACCAGAATGCTTTTAGCATGTACTACAAAGTCCTGTTAGATCTAGGACATGCCAAGATTCTCAAAGGTCACACTTCTTTCCTGAGTCTCTGCTCTGTACTGTGCTGCTCTGTGTCAATCCCTGAATCAAGACCAGAATGCTTTTAGCATGTACAACAAAGTCCTGTTAGATCCAGGACATGCCAAGATTCTCAAAAACCACACTCCTTTCCTGAATCTCTGCTCTGTACTGCCCTGCTCTGTGTCAATCCCTGAATCGAGTGTTTTTCTCCCATTGGTGGGTTGTGCACACATGTTCACCTTCTTGGGAAGTGTCCTCTGTCCTCTGTCTTTTCCCCAGGTAATTTCTATTCATTCTCCACATCTTAACTTGCCTGAGGAACTCTTTCCTGACTCTCCTCCCACTCAGTACAAGAGCTCCTGTTACATGCTGTCATGTCCCTATGGGCTTTTAAACCACTGCATATCTCTAATTGTACATCATCTGTGAAATTATTTGGTTAATGTTTCCCTCACAAAAGCAAAAGCTCCAGGTCAGCAGGAACCTTGTCTGTTATGCCCCTTGCATCACAGAAAGACATTCTGCAAATGTCTATTGTCTGATGGAGAGAGTGCATGCAAAGTCAGGTACCACACAGCAAGACTGAGGGCCAGGAACACATATCTCAGCTTCATGAGCCCAGTGGGCAAGGGACATATTTTTGGGAACTACATAGCATCCTATCCCTTTCCAAAAGAAAGATTTTTTTCCCTAACAGAATATAAAATTTCTTCAGGTTTCAGGTTTTCTATCCCAGCATCAGTGTGGATTGAGGGACCTTGATTAAACTATTCATAGTGATCCCCATGGCCAGAGTGGATTTAGGAGCAAGCACCATACATAGGCTAAGAGGGGTTATGAGGCAATGAAGGGAAAGGAGGATGCTCTTGGGGGAAGATGTAATACTTGGAGCCACTGCAGCCTCTTGTGGCTCTGAGAGAATAAAAACCCCATAAAAGGCAGAGGCAAAGCCTGCTAATAGAGAACCCAGATCCTGAATGAGCAAATAAAATAACCTGTGGGCCCGGAATTGCTTGTTATATGGGATAGTAAATTTTTCCTTATTGTTTTAGCCAGAGTTTCAACAACACTGCTGCTAACATTTGGGGGCACATATTTCTTTGTTGTGGGCAGCTGCCTTGTGCACTGTAGGATTCTGAGCTGAATTATGGTCTCTATACACAGATTTAGGTCACATCCTCCACCCCAGCTATGACATCCAAAAATGTCCCCAGACCTTACCAACGTCTTCTAGGGAATAAAAGTCCCTCATTGAGAAACAATGGTGTCAATCAACACATTTAAACTTTTCTGTTAGCTACAGACCAAAGCATCTTCATTGATGGCACCTTCATTCACTTTGTTTAACTGATCTTTTTTACCTTTGCACGCCCTACTTGCTTCCTGCCTCAGACCTGCTCATGCCTACTCCCCATTACACCTGCCCCCCGGTCTATTTTGGCCCTCCTCCCTCTGCTTCATACTGTCACCTCATACTCATTGACACAGGCCCAACCTCTGCCATCAGTGTCTCCTGCCACTTGCTGTGGAAGCTGGCGGCAATACTCTCAGTTATGCGCTCCTGATGTACTACTTGGTACTGTAACAAAACACCCAAGACAATAAACTTATAAAAGAAAACAGTTATCTGGCTCATAGTTTTTGAGGCTTCAGTCCAAGGTTGGCTGGTCCCTTTGTTTTGGGCCTGGGGCAAGTCAGTGAATCATGGCAGGGAGTACATGGTGGAGCAGAACCATTCACCACATGGTCAATGGGGAGAAGAGCACAGGGAGGACCCCAGTATCAGCTTCAAGCCCACATCTCCATGTCTGGATGACCTCACTGTAGGCCCATTTCTCAGTATCACCAAGCTAGGGTACATGTGGGCCTTTGGACAACATTCACAACCTAAACTATGGCATTGATGTAGCTCTCGATTCTTCCTCAGACTTCCTCAGGATGAGGCTGGCAGGAAGTTTCCTTCAAACCCCTGCTACTAAGATATCATAGTTACTTTTTCTTTTTTCTTGTTGCTGAAACAAAATATTTGACATCCAAAGTTTTTTAGCAAACAATTCTTTTTTTTTTTTTAATTGGTACCAGGGATCAAACTCATGACCACACGCTTGCAAGGCAGGTGCTTATGCCACTGAGCTAAATCCCCAGCATTTGACATCCAAAGTTAAAGGAGGAAAGGTTCATTTAGCTCACAGTTTGTAGTGGTTTCAGTACATAGTCAGCTGGCTCCAAAGCAGGGTGGCACAGCACAGGCCTATCTCAGAACAGAAAAAGTTTATGGCAAAGCAGAGCAGGCAAAAGGCAGCAAGCAGCAAGCAGCAAGCAACAAATGACAGCTCTCTTTCTTTACCTTATATTTTATCCGAATTACCCACCCTTAGGGCAGGTAGCACTCACACCTTCATCCCACCATCGCATCCTTGTCCCTAGCATCACACACCCTAGATCCAGGGACCTCTGAAAAGTTCCATCTATGACCACATGAGGCTTTGGGGCACATCTAGATATAAGCCATAACATTTCCCCTGTGGCAGTAGCCAAGCTTCCCTCTCGTTTGGTAGAGGTCAAGTGTCTATAAACCCAACTTCCCTAGGATGCTGCCCCCAAATATTCATGCACATGTCTTTGTCATGGGCAGCTGTCTTGTGCAATATAGGATTCGTAGCTGAATTCTGCCCTCTGCAAAAAGCATTTAGTTCATCTCTAGGAGTTGCCAAGTTCCTAACAGTCTTTAAGGTACTTTTTTTTTTCTGGTACTGGGAATCAAACTCACAACCTTGTGCTTTCCAGGCAGGCTCTTATGCCACTGAGCTAAATCCCAGCCCCTCCTAACAGTCTTGGCACTGCTAAGGAGTCCAAGTCCAAAGTCTCCTCTGAGATTTAAGGCAAACTCTTAGTTGCAGGCCCTGTACAAATGAAAAGAAAGTTAAACACTTCCAACATTCAATGACACAAGATAAACATTTCAATCCAAAAGGTACAAAAAGGGAATACAAAGGAATGGCAAAGCAAATCCAAAATTCAGCAGTGCAAACATTAAATCCTGTAGTTCCACATGCAGCACTGGAGGCAATCTGTGGCAAGATGTGAGCTCCAAAGGGGCTATGTGGCTCCACCACTACAGGACTTCTGGTGGCTATAGTTCCACAGCTTCTCTTTTGGGCTGGCTCTGCTCCCTCCTTGTAGTTTTCCTCAGACGATCCATGCTTCTGGTTTCTTCAACTTTATGGAGTCTTCACTACACCTTTGGCTTCACACAGCACACACACTGCCCTCTCAGGGGCACACTGCCTGGCCTCCCAGGTCTTCTTCTGAAATATGGATGGAAGCCTTCTTACCTCCAGAACCCTTACATTCTGCATGCACCTAAAACCAGCATCACAAGGATGATGCCAAGGTCTGCCACCAGATGGTCCCTCTTTTGTTCATAGGGGTCCAGTACCTGTAATCCCAATCCTGAGTAATAACTTCCCTAGGCAACTGCCATTCTGGATCATAGTGCTCTGGGGCTTTCTTCTCAAAGCAAAGTCTTTCATAGCACTCACACTTAATGGTAGGGCATCCTTAATGCTACCTAGGACTGTGCTAAACCAATCAGTGGACTAATGTAGTGATCATGCACCTTTAATCCCAGCAGCACACACTTTAGCTTCAACCACATCTAAAAAACCCACCTATAACCACCCGAGGCTTTGGGGTGACATCTAGACACAAGCCATACACAAGGCTCTTTTCCTGTTCCTCTCTTCCTAATACCTACCTTTATTCATCTACCCAGCCATCCAGCCAGCCACTCTCCAACACATCTGCACACCTGCTTTTCCCTAGGAGTGGTAGGAGACACTATGTAACAAAGGAATTAAGACTTGTCAGTAAAGAACAAAAAGCATACTGTCTGGCTAGGAAGACAATTACTAAGCCAATGAGAAGTACTACAAATATTGAAGATACCTAATCACCTAAGAAGAAATGTGTTTTGACACCCCAGGTAACCTTCACATTAATTAGGTATGCAAGATGATTCCTGGAGTGGGCCTGGCCGGACGGGGTCTGCCGATGTGATCAGCCTGGTTCCAGTAACTGGATGCACTGGGGAGAAGTAAGACAGCCTACATTTAACTGTGTTAAGTCAGACTTTTCTTCCCCTCTGCACTTTTCTCCAACTGGTCTGAATTAGTGGGGTTTAACTGTTTCTATTTAAAGAAAAAGGCAACAAAATATTCAGGGTGTGCCTCCAAAAATCTTGCCAAAAGACACACACACATACACACACACACACACACACACCCCAACTCCATCATCCACACACTCTGCCCTCAGGACACAGACACAGTGACACACACTGTCAAGCAGTTAAGGGAAAAAACAGAAATCGGCTCTGTTCAAACCCCTTGATGCTGTCTGTGGAGAGCGGTGGGAGGGCGGGCGAGAGGGCTTTGGTGAAGAAACTGCTCCAAGCACAACAGTAAAGGTCTGGCCCGGAGATTCTGGATTTCCTCTGTGGTTCTTTCAAAGAATGAGCCTCTGGTGCTGTTTGGCTGGGGGACCAGCACTGGTGGGGTGTGGCCTTGGGCCCCTCTCTCCCTGCACAGTAACTCCATTGTTCAAACCTTGAGGCCGATTTATGGAAAGAGGCGGAATGTTTATATAACTGAGTCTGCTTTAGACAAGTCGCTTGAAAGGGGGGAAAAAATGAAGGGTGGAAGGAGGCCAGTCCAAACAAGGTCTTTCTTCCTTTCTGGACACAGATGTTGGAAAAAGGAGGAGAAGGAGGGACAGAAGAAAGTCAAGAGGGAGGGACAAAAAAGTCAGGATGAGGAGTGCCAGTGCCCAAGCTAGCCAGAGACAGCCACGGTCTGTCTCTGTGGCAGGGCCAGAGCCTTGCTGCACAACCTTTACTTTTGGAAGCGGCTGTTTAATTAAATAGGTCAACCCCATCAGGGGAACTGCGGTGTGGGGCCTGGGACTCATTAGCCTAACATGGGTGGGGTGGGGCCGGCCATTGGAGTGGATCCCCTGGTGTGCAGAGAGGGGGTGGGGGCTGGAACAGGGGACTTCTTTACTGCTCCCCACAGCCAGGCCCCAGGCAGCTGGAGCTGCCAGGAGGGCTGGACCACAGATGGAGAATGTGCTTCATTAGGCAGGAGCACTCCACAGGCTGCAGGCCAGGCAGACTGGAAAAATCACAACTGCCAGGAGCGGGGCTTCTCAGGGACAAGTCTCACCCCTCCACCCAGCCAACTGGGGGCTAATTAGGAGAGCAGGCTTCCTACCTGTGCTTTGCCTCAAACCCTGGGAACTCACACTAGGCACTCAGGGCAGGGGTGGTAGCAAGGAGCAGATGAAATCTTTGTCTTCCAGGGGCTGGGGATTTAGCTCAGCAGGCATAAGTGCCTGCCTGGCAAGCACTAGGTCATGAGTTCGATCCCTGATTCCAAAAAAAGAGAAAGAAATAAAGAAAGAAATCTTTGTCTTCCAGAGGACAGGATTCCTGTGTTTGGGAACCCACCTGGGAGAAGAGAGGTCTTTTGCTGTTGAGGATGCCCAGTTCTACATTTGGGAATCCCTAATGGATAGCTTCTGATTCTGAGATGGCTTGTCTGATGGGAGAGGCAGGGCTGTGGGGAATGCAGCACCCCTAAAACTCCTATAAAACTGATGTGGAAACAGGCCATAGTGAACTTCACACAACACGAGATGCCCTGGGCTAAGCACTTACCCAGACTGAAGCACAGAGCAGGCTCAGTTTCTGGGGAGGAGAGTTCTAAGAAGCCGGGTGACCATGGCTGGTCTGAGGCCACAGCCTGAGCATGACCGTCTGTGGGAGCAGTAGAAGGCCTGCATCACTGGCCTCTCATAATAGGCGAATAAAGATGAATCGCCTGACTGCATTTCCCCCAAGGGATTCAAACACAGCCTCTGGGACTGTTGGGTCACCCTGCAGTGACAACTCTGTTAGCCTGTCTTGCAGGCCAGGGACTGTTGGGTGTCTCCCAAGAAGAAGTTGACCATGTCACTTATCATCTAGATAGGAACACTTTGTAGAGGGAAAGAGGTCTTTGTAAGTGTTGTGTGGGGTCCACAGGTGGAACCTAGGTCTCTTCCAGATAAGCCAGGACCCTTGGCCACCCTCCATCCCTAAGAGTGTGAAGGATCTGGGTGTGTGTATGGCTCAGGGCAGAGAGAAACCAAAGAATTTGCTTCAAATGTTCTCCTCAGTGCCCGAGTTTTGCAAGAAGGTTTTCAGAGCTTCAACTTACCTGGAACAAAATCAGGTTTATGCCTATGGAGTTAGCACAGTGAGGATTTTATTACATTAAATAAAATGTGTACATGTTGTGCATGTGTATTTATAAGTTATATATGTATATATAGAAATATGCAGCTATGTCTAGATAGAGATATATACATAGATAACATGGAGGTCTTGAGACCCGTGATGCACCATGTTGGACCTTGGGAAAACAGGCAGCCGCCAGCATGCCGTTCTGGTAAGGGGCTGTGGCCTGGCAAGCTGCGGCCACCCCAGGGCCAGAACCATATCAGTTTCCTGAGATCCGCAACACACCATGTTGGACCTTGGGGCGCTGGGAAAACGGGCAGCCAGTTCACCCCTCTAGTGGGTGGCTGTGAGCCTACCAGGATTCAGGCTAAGAATCAAACATCCATCCATCCATCCATCCTCCATCCCCAAACCCCGCCCACCCACTAAGCAAGTGAGAGCCAGAGATCTGAGCATGTCTTGTGAGTTTGACTATAGGCAACATAGCAAATAAGGGGGATTTTCTTCTGCCATCTCTTTGAAGGCAAATATTTTTATCTCTGTTTTGCTCTGTTCTGATCAATGGTATTACTCTATTCAATATTCTGTTTTTATAATTTTGGTATTTCCTTCAATATTGCTCTACCTGATTGAAGGAACAACTATTGTGAAGAAAACCAAATGTACTATTGTACCTATTGCTGTTGTCCCGGTAACCTGCTGTGAGGTTCTGTGCCAATTTCACTGCACCACCTCAGTTGGCTTTGTCCTGTCTTGTTCTGCTGTATTTTACTACCTTCAAAATAAAACAAAAAATAATAATAAATAAATAATTTAAAAAGTAAATAACAATAACAAAACAGATCAGTAAGGTACTAAGCAAACTGAAACTGATATAACTAAACAGAAATGAAGTTAAAAAGCAAAAGGAGGAAAAGCAAGTGCTCTAAAGGATATAACTGCATGTATACTGAAGGGTATAGGATTGATAATTATGTTGCTGTTTTTGTTGGATCAGAGAACAGAACTGTCTGCAGCCTCACTGTTTGAATGTCTACTTTGTATGCTTTAATTTTTGTAACTTGAACAACTACATCCAAGAAGACAATATGTAATGTATCAGCTAGTGATTTCTTACTGTTTATTTTTTTTTTGAAATTCTGTATTGTTTTTACCCTTTTTTTCCATTTTGCTTGATTTTTCCCCTCTATTTAAATAAAATTTTTAAAAAACACAGTAAGCACCTCAGGACAGCATCCTCTGCACATGAACAGAGACATATGTTATGTATGGTTATCCAAATCTTTTCTGTACCCTCTTGGTATCGTGATAGTCCTTCAGAATATGTAGCCCATCTTCCCAGTGAAAGGTAAAGCCAAATAAAACTACCCCTGTTTTCCAAGTCCCTACCTGCCAGGACTGATCTAAATCCATCTCCCTACTCAGCACAGAGTTACTGGGGCACAGGGAACAACAGGCAGGAGGTGTCCCCTGTTGCAGGCACCAGGTCACAGCAGACAGTGTGGCTCTGCATATCAGCCTAGAAGCTAAGCCTAGAGTTGTGTTTTTCAGTTCTCTGAGTGTCCTGAACAAATCTCTTCATGCTTAAACCAGATGGGAAAGATTCTGGCTTTTTACATTTGCTTTGTTTTATAGAGAAAGACCCTGATCAATTCAGACGATTCAGCAGCAAACTTTAAGGAGAATTTTATTATAGTCAGACGGTATAAGGAATATGGAACTTAGTTCCAGAAGACAAAATGAAAGCATAACACAAAACCACCCCCATTTCCCTGCCCCTTCCTACCTCAGTCTCTGTCCACTTTCTCCTCCCCTTACCCTTCCCTGCTCCGCTGTCTCTGGCATACTGCTACTGACCTGCATCCTTAGACTGCTGCTCAGAAGAGGGAGCTCAGGGATCATGGTCTCAAGAAGTAGAGTGACATCTAGAGTGAGCCTTAGCTGTGTTGTGCAGCCAGCTAAGGGTAAATCTACAGTGTCACGTCCATGCTACGTCTTGACCTTTCTGAGGAGAAGCCTGGTGCTTCCCAAGCGAGTACTCCCTGGCATCATGACCAACTCGGGCATCTGTGGCCCTCACCAAGCTGGTGTAGGGTAATGGCGCAGTCTTGCTCAGAGCTCAGGTGCACTTCTGCTCCCAAGAGAGCAGAAAAGGCCTAAAAGGGCCAATTACTGGCCCTTTTAGAGTTTTGGATTCCTGATCTGTCAAGTGAAGAGACTGGACCAGACTATGGGTTCTTAGCCTTTGGGTATCACAGACTCTATTACAAATCAGATCCTCTTCTCCCATCCATTCCACTCTGTGCTTAAAAGATGAGGTACACATGATATTTTCTGTAAAATTCCAAAGAGGTCATGGACTGTTGAAAGTACTCAGTAACAAGATTCAATATTGTCGTGTTTTTAAAATCATATTCCCCAAAGGATCTATGTCTCCGAATTATTCCAGCCCTGCTCTAAGGCCGTGCTTTGTGTGGTGGCTCTGGAGAGCCCTGCAGGTGAAGCCCACATGCTGGTTTTAGCTCTGCCCTTGGAGATTTCTCCTACAAGGCTCAATTTTCATACATGGAGAAATCATGGTACTAGCACCTGCCCTGCAACCCTATGGCATGGTTGGGAGAATCCTACCATGGTGGAGGTAAAAGGTTTTATTTGTAATTTGTAGCGTTTTATCAAAGTGAGAGATTAATGAGCCCGTTCCCTTTCTCCTTTCAAAGCTGGGGGCTGGGGCCAACATCAGGCTGGAGTTGACAGCATCTCCGGTACCACACCAGGGCCTGAGAACCAGGTCTTTGTGATGTTTCTGTCCCCGTGCAGAGGCCTCTTTGAGACCACATCATGTCCTGAGGTTCAGGGTTCATGAATGTTGCTCCTTGAAGGACTCTCAGCTCTCTGTAGCACCCACCTTTGCTCAGCAGGCACGAAGACCCTGGCTGCCTGGGGGCATCTGCTACCTTCTGTCCCCTCTCTGGGACAGTGCTCCTCCTATTCATCCATTGCTCTCCCACAGAAGAGCAGACAGCAGTGGGGGAAGGGAGGGCATGGTAGGACACGGTCATCGGTCCAGCCTGTGGTCCTTGAAACTTGGGGTTCAGAACACGTGAAACCAGTACTCACTCCCCCTTTAGGGTGCTCTCAGATGAACGGCATGCAGAGACAGACATCTGCAGCTGGATTAGGGGCCGCAGACATGTGCCAGCAGTCACAATGACCTGGAAGGGCTGTGCCTGTCCCAGGCCTGGCCCGGCTTGCATGGCACCGAGGCACATCAAAGGAGGAAAGTGGTGGAGACAGCAGTCATTTGGGCCGGTGGCTCACCTTCCTGCCAGTGCTCTCCCAGACAAGACCTTACTTGCCACCCACATTCTCCTGCTCTGGTAAAAAGGATTAATAGCTCCTCACCTGCTTCCAACAAAAGCCCTCATGCCCCGGGGGCATCACTGTCGGTGCCCCTTCCCTACCCCTTGCTTGCCTAGTCCTGGCTCTATGCATTCTAGCCAGTCCCCTCGCTCACTCCTGGCCTCAGCAGTGGGGACCAGAGCTGGCCCTCCTGAGACTGATGCTTGGGTGCCTGCGAGTTTTCACTGGGTATCTGCAGAAGCAACAGCAGCTTCCAATGCCGTTCTGTGTTCTCACAACCTTGAACTTGAAGGCTGGACTGAGGGGCCCCAAAAAGCAAGAACATGGTACCTGGATGGAGGGAGGATAAGGGATGTGGCTGTGAGCTGCTTGGTCCTCTGGGCAAGAGATCATGGGAATCCATACTGACCTGTCCAGTATGACAGCCACTAGCCACAGACAGCCCTGAGCACTTAAAATGCACCTTTATCAAATGATATGTGTCGTAACTGTAAAGCAAAACAATATCAGATTTCAAGCTTAGTGTAAAATAGGAAAGAATAGGAAGTACCTTGCTCATAATTTTTATGTTGGTTATGTGCCGCATTGGTGATATTTTGTATGTTCTAGGGTAGATAAATATACTATCAAAATGAAGATCTCCTGCTTCTGTGAACTTATTAAATGCAGCTTCTATGAAATGTGTCATCATGTCCATAGCAACCATATTTTTATGGGACAGTGATGGCCTAGCAGAAGCAGAGACCACCCAAGGGGTCACCTGTGGAGAGGGCCTGCTATGTCCACCTCTCAGCCCTCACCATGAATAGGGTTGGGTAGGAGCTCCTGAACACTTGTCTGGGAATGAGACAGCCCTGGAGCTAGAACCAGACCTCCTGACTGATTCTCCTGCTCTGTCCCTTAGGACAGATCCGCTGTGACCCTCACCCCAGGGTTGTGCCCCCACACCTCTGGGGCCTCTACCTCAGGGCCTCAGGGCCTTCACACTTGGACCCACAGGAGTGCCAGGGACGAGGGGGCCGTGCTGGTCTGTGTGTCTTTCTGCCAAGAGGGCTCTCAGAGCCTCTGTGCTCAGAGCAGAGAAATACCCTTCCAAGGCAGGGCATGCTCTATTATTTATTAACCCGGAGGAGGCCTGCCCCTGCTGGCCTTCCAGCTGGTTAATTGGATTCCATGACAACTTTTTAAAAAGGAATGTTCTGAGGAGCAGCATTGTGTCCTGCCCCAGGGGTCCTGTGTGGTTTCCTCCTCTCCTTGAAAACGCAGCCACTGCGTATAACATGGGGCTTTAATCATACATGTCTGGGTATCTCCAACCCCAGTGGGAGCTGTGGTGGGGCTGACACAGCCACAGATGCTCTGGGAAAGGAACTAAGTCCCTTTCTTGGTTGCAAAACAACCTCTGTGCTTGATATGTGGGTACTGCTCGTTCATTTGAGCACTGCTCCTGCTTCCATTACAGCCCGGAGTAGGAGAGAGCAAGCTGCTCATCTGAATCTGAATGGTGGGATACACAAGGCCTGCTGATAACAGCTATGATTAACAGAGGCCTTTGCTGCAGCAGTTACACTGGGCTAGGCAGCTAAATGTGTGTGTCATGGATCTGCTCACTGGCCCTTCACTTACCTCAGCTTTGCTGGGGTTAAGGTTTTATCCAGAGGATGCTGAATGGGGCAGAAGGGACCCCACCCACCCTCCACGGACTCAGCACCACTCATGTCCCATGGTCTAAACACACAGAAGGAGGGTGTGAGGCCTGTGACATCTGTGTGTGTGTGTCCAGAGCAGCACTGTCAAGGCTGGGCAAGAGTTCAGGGTGTTGGATTTGCTGGTGCCCTCTTCTAGACAGTGGGATTCTTGCCAGAATGGGAGAGATTGAGATTTAGATCCAAAATGTCCCCCCAAAGTGTTCAGGGGTAAAGCGTTTGGAAGGTGTTTGGGTCATGGGATGTTCACTCATGAATTCAGAGCTGAAGGTGCTGTTAGGAGGTGGGGCTGACTGGAGGCAGGGATCACCGAGGGTAGCCCTCGGAGGGTCCGGTGCCCTTCCTGGTTCTTTCCTTTTGGCTTTGTTTCATGGTCTTCATGGCCAGAGCAGCTCTCCTCTGCCAGACCTTCCCACCATTCCCATCATTCCTTCCTGCTGTAGAGTCAGAGGACTGTGGACTGAATCCTCTAAAAACGGTGAGCCCAGATAAACTGCTCCTCCTTTAAATTATGCACAGTGTAGAGTATTGTGTCCAGGCAATAAGAATGTGCTTAGAACAAGTGATTTACAGGGAGAATGAAGGTTGGAAACAGGGAACTGAGCCCAAGGCTGAGGTCTCTCTCCTGCAGGTTCTGACAAAGTGCGTAGAGTGCGTATTCATCTATAACCTCAGTAAGAGGTGGTGGGCTCCAGAGGGAGGGCAGGGGAGGGAGCCTGGAGAGGGGGGTGGAAGGCAGGCCCTGAGGCACTGGGGATGGGTGGGGGCTTTGGATCACCAAACAATCCCTTTCACTGGGGATTCTCTCTTCATGGTAGATTTGATAATACTCCTAAATTTTTCCCATGTCAACTAGGGAATAAAGTTATTAGTGCCTGGTGTTGCGGAAAGCGTCTTATGTGCAGGATCCACTCACACATCTGAGTAACATGATGCAGGTATCATCTTTAGCCTTATTTACTCAAGAGGAAATCAGAGCTTAGAGAAGTCAGGGCGTTGGCTTCAGATAATGAGGTTGTGTGAAGCCTCTGTGACTCCAAAACCTACATTTCATTCTCACTTTATAACATTTTTCTTTAAAAAAAGAATCAGTCCCCACTGCCTACATAATCGCTATGATTCCTGTATGAGTTCATGGATCAGGCCTGTAGTGGCCTTGGAAGGCTCCTGTGAACTGTGGACCTGAGGGAGGTGACTTTGTAAGAGGTGGGGGGAGGCTGTCTCGGGCTGAGGAAAAGGAGGGATGAAGGCTGAGGGTGGAAGGTTGCAGGCCAGCAGGAGCTGACACGGAGTAGACAGAGGTGGCTGGAGTGGAGGTTCCCCACAAGAAGGGAGTCTGAGCTGAGACCTGGAGGGCATGGAAAGGCCCAGGAGTGGGGCTCAGTGCACCCCATGAGGCTGGAGCCCTGGGGCAACAAGCCAGAGAAGGGCTGGGGCTGGTAAGCTTACAGGTGCAATGGCAGAGTCACAAAGGTAGTACCTTCCTTCTCTGCGGTGTCTTGGTAACTAGAGGAGAGGACAGACAAGAGAACAGAGGGAGGAAGGAAGGTGACTGGAGACTACGCTGGAGGATATGGACAGAGGAGTCACTGCCCACAGCTGTTCTCTGCACTAAGACAAAGCCCAAGTCTGGGGCTGCGCCCACCCACTGAGCGCAGGAAGGGGCAGCCATGACTTGGGGGTGAGGTCTCTTCCAGCTCCTCTCTGCCCCCTGCACAGAAGAGCTGAGACAGTCCCCATTTCTCCAGTCTCTTGTTTCTCTAATTTTATGATTGTATGAAAATAAGGTTCCCAAATTGCCTTTAATTAGCTCTAATAAGACAGCCTTTTTGCTAATTAAAACGATTATTAAGAAACCATTTATTGAGAATGAACACAGTTGTTAGAACCTGCGAGAATTCTCAACTCTTAATAACAACGGCAGCCACCACCAGCCCCACCAGGCCCCAGTCCCCCGTTGAGCGCTCAGATGTTGGTGCTCAGGTCCAGGTCCACAGTTCCGGCCCTCTCCTCTTTCCAGGCTCTTCGAGGACGGATGCTACCTGGGAGCCAGCCCTGGGCTTCTCAGGGTAGAATCTCTCCTGGGTATGGAAGCGCCGGGTTGACCTTCAGAGGGCCTGTGCTATGGAGCTGGGCCGGGTCTGCAGGCAGGAGGCTGGGCCACCTCCGAGGCAGTGCTGTCCCAGGCCTCGGTCCCAGCCTCTGTGCAGTGAAGAGGTGGCCTGGGGCCCCAGGGGCTCGGTCATGCAGTCTGGGCAATGGAGCTTGGTGCGGTCACAGCCGGGCGGCTCTTTCCACCCCTCCCCTCCCTCTCCCGGAGGGCTGCCCAACCGAGGCAAGGTCTCCCGCAGCCGAGCGGCTCGGAGACTCCCAGCTCTACCGGGGGAAGCCGGGGGCGGCCTAGGGCGCAGAGTTCCCGGGTCCGCGTACCCGGCTGCGCGCGGCCTCCCTGCTCCTCCCCCTCGCCCGGGGCTGAGCAGCTGCAGACAGCTCGGGTGACGGCGGGCGCTGGCGCAGTCACTTTCCTCCCGCGGGGAGGGGGCTGGGCGGGATCCTGGGGCCAAAGAAGAGGATCTGGGGCCGCGCCCGCCGCCTCCCCGCAGTGCTTCCGGGGTGCCAGTCCGCTCGAGGTCTGGCAGCGCCTTAAAAAGCAGTGCTAAAATATATTTTAAAATAGTACAGTGGAAAGAACACAGCCCTGGGCTCCACCTCGGTAGGGGCGAGTTACGGGCTTGGTGACCTTTTGTCACACCTGAGCTTTCCTTTCCCGACAGCTTTCCTGACCGGGCTGTTGCACGTCTACACGGACGGGCTGCGATTGCTCATCAGAGGCTGGGGCCGGAGCGCTGGTGCCAGCAGCGAGCCGGGACCGGGGCTTTTTCCTCCCACTCTCGGGCAGGGCCACCCCATGGACCTTTCCGTCCACCCGCGCGCTGGGCGCAAGGCCGAGGCCGGCTGGTCTCCGGCCTCTGAGGAAGTCCGAGGGGAAGCCAGGAGTGAGAACAGGTGAGGTGCGAAGAGCCGGAACAAAGGGGCCTTCTCGGGCGGGAAGGTCCCCTCCGGCCTGCAGGTGAGCGCAGCCGCGCGCGTACACGCACTGTTCACACTCACGCGCGCGCGCCCCGTCCTCTCCCCGCCACCCAGCCAGATCGCTCCGGGGGCCCGGCCCGTGGCACCCGAGTCTCGCCGGGCGGACGGGGTGCGCCGCAGCGTGTGACACTGCAGCTCCGCAGAGCTCCGGGCGCTCCAAGAGCCCCCGCCGCTCCCGCCCCGGCTCTTTGTTATGCTAATTCCCCTTCCCAGCTGGTGCCAGCTGCCTGCACAATGAGCGCCCGCAGCCCTCGCCAGCCCGGGTGTGGGGGCGGGGGAGCGGGGGAGGCACCTCGCAGGGCCCCGGATCCCAGCCTCGCGCAACCTGGGGGGGCCCGGGCTACCCCGGAGCAGCCCTGCCCGTGCCCCTCCTCCGCCTCCCAGCCGCGCCCCTCGGGCCTGCAGGGCATCGCTGATTCATTCCAGTGGCCCGGGCCGCCCGCCCGCCAGGTACCAGGGCTTGACGAAAAGTAAAAGCTCCTTGGCAGCCCTGGAGTCGTGCGGATGAAAGGGAGCAGCCGCCTCCCAGACCACACAGCTAATCCTCCCATAAACCTCGAGCAAACAGGGAAGAAGAGAACAGGTCGGCTACAGATGTGGAGCGCAGCCTCCGGGGATCCCCAAATTAAAACTCGTGCAGGGGAAGCACTTGGACCACCACCAAATGACACTAATTGGGTTATGGGACCATAATCTTGGCTGGTATGGAAAACAGAAAACAGTTATAGTCACAGCTGCAAGGACTGTCTTCATAAAACAAGGGAAAGTCGGGCTCTTTTATTGCGCATAAACGGGAGAGAGAAGCAGGTTCCCGGGTCCCCTGCCTGCGCGGTGCGGGCAGGCTACGGGCTCGGAGCTGGGTCTCGCGCCAGGACGCGCGCCGCTGCGCCCCGCGGGCTCCGGGGAGCTAATGGGCTGGAAGGGGCGGGCGGTGCGAGCCCGGGGTGGGGGAGGCGCTGGCGGGGGAGGGGAGAGGAGCTCCCAAGGCTGGGGCGCTACCCGCAGGAATGCACTGCAGACAGACAATGGGTTAGCACCCTAGAGCCAGGCAGTCACTTTGCAGAAAAACTCAAGAGATTTGCTCTTATAAAAACGTTCAGAAGCAGTTTCTGTTTCCCGCGCTTTGCGGGGTGGGGCACCCTGGGGAAGGAAAGGAAAGATTTTTAGAAAATTCAAGTAAAAATATTGGGGGAGGAGCAGGGATCGTGGAATCTTAGGTCATTTGAATCAAGAAGTGTTAGAGCCAGAAAGGAATGATTAGAAGCCCTTTGAGTCCAGCCTCTCAGTTTAACAAATGGAAAATGAAGACCCAGAGGAGTCCAGGGGCCGCTCTCAAACAACTAATGGGCGGCAGAGCAGGGCAAGAATCTAGCGTTTTCATCCCTAACTTGCTCATCATTTTGCGATGAAGACAGCAGTCACCTGGCCAGAAACCGATACTACGGACTCTAAGAAAATAGGCAAAAATTTAGAAAATTGTAGGATGATTGAGTTAAATTTTGTCTGATCTATGTAACAAGAATAAGAGGTAGAAATGAATTCTGAACCAAGGGCCTTCACACTGAGGAGGCCCTTTTTAAATTTTGAGACAGGATCTCACTAAGTTGTTAAATTGCCCAGACTGGACTCCAGCGTGTGAGCCTCCCGCCTCAGCTTCCCAGAGTGCTGAGGTTACAGGAGTGCACCACCATTGCTCAGCTGGAAATGAACTAATTCCATAAGTTCCACCCCAGAGTTCTTCCTAGTATCTATTCAGCCACTATGACACCCAGGTCAACAGGTGACCCCAAGATTTACTAGGTTCTTTCTGTTCAGGAACCAATACTGTTTCCAGACAGATTCCATCGAGTATGGTCATCTTGGCCAAAACCAGCTGGGTCCAGGGCCAAGGCCGGACAATTGAGAATCCTCATTGATCTGCTTACTGGTTGGAATCCTACTCACTAGAAAATTAAAAGATTTAGTTCAGCTGCTAAGTGTCCAAACAGTGAGAGGACAGTGTTTGAAGATGGCCAGCCTGGGAGCCACCCTTAGCCAACTACTGATACCCATCACACAATTCCAGAGCTTGGTAGGGTAGGAGGAAAGCCTGACCCCAAGAAGTCCTGGGCCGCCGTAGCACACTGCAGCCTCTGCTTTCACTACATGCTGGTGCCATCTCTGATTCTCCAATCTCAAGGTTCAGCTTGCTCTCATTTCAGGGCCTACGAACCAGCAACTATCATTACTTCGCCTTGTGGAATACGTGGTAGATTTTTTTAAAAATGAGGAAAGATGGAATGGAATGGAATCCATGTTTGATACCATTAGTTAAGCTGAGTTTAAAGGTGACTGAAGAGAAATGAGAATTTGAAGTAGTTGATCTTCAAGCTTAAATCTTAAACAGAGAAACTAGTTACTTTATGATAGGTGAAGCCCTTCAACTCATGCTTATCTAAAAAATTTTGCTTTGGCTTTCATTATCAAGTAAAGGAACGCAAGAATAGTGTTGTGTTTGAATTTTTAACACAATTGCATATTTTCTTGAGTATACATGAGGTCTAAGAAAACAGATCAGTAGGGTCTCTGGATTAACTTGAACTTTGACAAGATGAGGAGATTTGTCAGAGGTTTAAGAATTTTAGTCTTTTCCTTGTGAGGAATGCTTCTTATTCTTTTCAAGCATTCATTGTTCTAGAAGATTCTATCATTGAAACAAATTACATATAGTAAAGATAAGGCTATCATTTTCCCAGAGTTCCTTATCAGTTTATGACATCTGTCTTAACTCAGAGTTGATTTAATTCCAGACAAAGGTAAAGAATCTGACATAGGTTCTTCAGTACAACCACTTTCAGATTTCATGATTTTCAATAAGCTTTTTGGAACATTAAACATATCCCACAGATGCAAATGACTATGGATCAGTGTGAAAGCCCTGGGCCCCCAGGTTTGGTGCCATCCTCTAATGAATTTCGAGTGCACTGTGTAGAATCTAAGAGGCTGAACCCTCTCCACGAAAAGGAGGACCTGGCACTGCCAGGCTGATCTGAAGGTCCTGCGGGGACCACAGTGGAGAATTTACTGAGGCTCACTCTTCCTGCACACCAGAATGGATACTCACCCACAGGCATGCTACCTCACTGCAGTCAGCAAAACCAAGAAACTGGGAAGGGACAGCTATTGGGCAAGGCCAGGGTTGCACAGCCCTAGCTGGGCAATCTGACTCCAAATCCCACACTTATAACTCCCTGCTATATTCCAATCTCACCATAAACCAATACCTTCTATGCCTCATCTGGAACAGGACATAGGTGTCTTGAGCCAGTTCCTGTACCCGATCACAAAGATGCTTTGGTAACATCCATGGACTTGGAGGACAATGAGTTCTCCCAGCTCCAGAATTTATCTCTTCCTACAAAAACATCTTTATCCTGGCTTAATTAAGAGAGTTGACAAAAGAAAACAATTGTCTTCTTTATACCTTTTCAGTCTCTAGACTTCTCCTTAAAGGAACCAGCAGCACCATATTTCTCAGTCTTCTTTGACTCTACTCAGAGGTCACAGCGCCTGTGTGACGCATTCTCTGTCATTCGCACACAGGGACGCAGTGAGTTTGTGATGGTGCATGTCTGAGAGTGGCCTGCTCAGCTCCTGAATGCTGCAAGGGTGCACGGCATTGCCACAGGTGCATTTTGAGAGCTGCTGCAGACAGGTCCAGAAGCATCCGGGTCTGTGTGAGATCTTACACTGGAGGACCACAGGGCGGAGGCCAAGATTCTGCTGCTCCTGTGGGATGACCCGGGTGGAGGCAATGTCTGCTGAAGGGTGGCTAGTGAGCACAGGCAAAGGGTGCACAGGCCCCTGCCCCTCAGAGTTCAGGTATTTTCTCATCGTCTTAGGGATGTTGGTGGGGGGCAGCACCACAACTTCTGTCTCTGCAGATTCTTTTTCATGTGTGTCCTGCTCCCAATAAAGCATTTTATAAATTTGTATCAATTTAAGGAAATAGTTATGAAATGAAGTTGAGAAATACGGGAAATTTCGTGAAAAACGATGAATAATCTCTACGCATTCTGTCAGTTTCACTGTGGTCAAAAGCAGGTGTTTCCAGGCTTTGAATAAGCAGCTTGCATATTCAAAATTAACAAATTGGATCAACATTAAGAAAAAAAAATTCAACTATAGGCAGCCCACCGGAGCACTGTTTACCAAAAGAGCAGCAGCTCGTGGCAATGGTTTGCAAACACCACCAGACTAGCTGTGTAAATTCCCTTCGTTTAGTCATCCTTCTTCAGCCTGTCACAGACACTGAAGAGAAACAGGAAATTACAGACTATTTTAAACAGCATGTTTTATTAAACTCACTTGCTGATGCACTTTGTGGCAGGATGCAAGACTCAAGTGTTCATAACTTACATCTTTGCCAGAGTGTTTCCTAAGTGAGTTCTCCCAGCTATAAGATGGTATGTACCCAGGCTGGGAACAATCTCTAAACTAGCAACTGTTTCACCCCAGGTCATGTAGCTGTATCACATAAAATAGAGAGGTTTTAGCTATGGGAAGAGAATAGACTTTGATTGTGTACTATAAAAGACTCTTCGTGTGTTTATTTGGAACCACAAAATCAAAACATGGCAATCTTAAAATGAATTAGTCGAAACCGTCTCTTACTTCAATACTGACTTCATTTTTCTCTTCGTGGAGCAGTTCCGCATCTGATTTAAACCATTGCCGGCAAAAGCATGCTGAATCATTTGAAAAGGCCAGCGCAATTGGCAAGGATATGATAACCTTAACTACAAATGAAAAGACTTCAGATGTACAGGGCTGTCATAAACATGGATTTGAACAACTAATTATTTCTAGAAATGTTTCCTGCTCTCAATGTGTTTGAGGGATGTAAAAGCCTGGTGGCATCACGTAAGAATCCTTCTATCTGTGTCTGACATTCACTGTGAAGCTCATGTCTGTTGAGGCTCGGCTCTTGGTTTCTGCTCCCTGATACACAGAAAGGAAGTAATCAAATGGAGTTACAATGCAAGTTCAGGATTAGAAGGCTCACAGCCTTGCTTTTACAGAGCTAAGGACGAGCTCTAAAAATATTTTCATTTACTCGCTTCAGCATTTGTTTAATAAAATAGCATATAATATGTTCTAAATGTCTTTTGCCTAAGATTATGCCAAAGATGCTTTTCTCTAAATAGTGACTGTCACACGGTGACTTCTCCCTTCCTCCCTCATCCCCATTCCTGCATGCTGTAGAGAGTAATATGATTTTAAGAGGGAATCATGTAATGACATCTTCGTCCTTGTAAAGGGCCTTTGCCACAACAGTTTACAATCGCTCCCTTTTGGAAAGGAAGGATCAGGGACCGAAGGTTAATGGTTTGGTTAAGGACCCCCACCTAGATGAGAGGTAGCAAGAGAGGAAATCTTGGGGAGCAGGGCCACTTCCCCAAGTGGTGATGACCCTTACTTAGCTTTCCAAAGTCTGCCTTCTGCCATAGGCAGCTTTTCTTGAAGCACAGGACAGCCAGGAGAGAAGGTGCTCCTCACAAGCAGGTAGACGGCAGTCTCGCACAGCGCGCTTTGCTCACTGTGAAGGGGTGCGAGGCCGCGCGGGAAGAGCTCGTTCTGTCGGGAACACGGATGAGGGCAGGCAGGATGCGGCTCAGGGGCAGAGCATTTGCCTAGTGTGAGCTCTGGGTTCTGTCTCCAGCACTTGAAAGGAGACTAATGCTAGGCACATGGGCCGCTCCGGTGCTAATGACAGGAGAGATTTTGCAGTGTGGCATTTAGAGATTGTTATTATTTTGGTGAAGAAAAAGATTTTCTTTTAGTATGCTGGAAATGTCCCAGAAACAAAGGGCTGATGACTAATGATTACAGACTTTCATGCTGCTGATCCAAAGGCACCACTTGCCTTGCAAAGAAACAGTGGTTAGGGGCTCTGCTGAGCAGATGCAGGGGCCCCAAGGGCCCCGAGTGCTGCCGAATGTCACCAGCACCACTGTTTTACAGCCTTGGCCATCAAGAACACGTTATCTGGTAATGCCGGGGGCTTTTAAAAAAGCAGAAGGGCAAGCCCTTTCTTTCACGTATAAATCTCCATCCTCATAAGAAGAAGGCTACATTTGGCAAATTAATGAGCTTTCAACTAGCTTCCTCCCTTTATCAAACAATATATTAGCTTCTAAGAATAACATTAGCCCAGAATTTTGTGGATACTCCTAGCTGTCATCTATGGCTGTTATAACCATATGGGTCACCATCTTAATGAGTTGCCGTATCATAAAGGAACCACCAAGGGCTTGATATTTACAGGTTTGTGTTACACAGTTTTGTTCAGAAACTTTCCCAAGCCAAAAGTCTTTACATCAAGGTATAACCTTATCAACCATATCGTGTGTTAATCTTGTTTCTTAATCAACAGAAATCGAAACCTACAAACTGGGCCCATTCTAAGACACCGGCCTTTTAAATTACTCCTTATTTCAGAAACTACTGTGTGAACACTGTCCATTAAGTTTCAAGGTGTTTTGAGTTTTTTTAACCAAAACAGAGACTAATGGAAAAGAGAAACAGCCAATAACCACTAAAATAAAAAGCTTAATGAATTTTCATCATTTTAATAAATATATATCAAGAAAACCTCACTTTATTACAACACATTCATATACAAGCATCTATCATCTAAATTTTCAACATCAAATGTTTATCGAATATTGAAAATAAAGGACAAAACATTACTAGACTATTGAGCTATAACACAATAACATGTTTTAAAAATTGGTCCTTGTGGACAACTGTCCAAATGATCCTACTCATACACTGTATGAATGAGACCTATATTTAATATTAATAGCAATAATAAAAAACTTTATCTTGGAGAAACTGGGAGGACTTTCCTACTTCCTCCATTTGGCATTTAGTTTCTGTGAAGTAATGTATAAAGAGACCCAAGTCAGTCAGTAACCTTGGCAATGGGAACAGTGTGGCAGGAGGAGCTGGCTGGCGTGGGGGCTGCCCAGAGAGCCACCCTGGACACTCTTGCAAATGCAGAAATTCAAGACCTCACTGGGAAGAATGCTGGCCAAATGTGTAGTTCCCAGTTACAGACCGAGTCCCATTTCTCCAAAATAACTTTCCCAAAACTAAAATCTTTACATTCTTTAAGATAAACCTTATTGATCACCACATCATTTATTAACATTGTGCTTCTTAATCAACAGCAAAAGTCATATATAAAAAACCACATGCTTTTATAATCTAAATGATTGAAATGATGCAAAACAGATTAAAGTATAATGCATGCCACGGGGTTCATGAACTTCATTGGACAAGAAAACAAAACAAAACAACCCATTACCCAAAACTCCCAGACCCCAGCAACAGACTGTCGCCATAGAAAAGCTCAGGTAGCTAGTGCTGGATCCTAACAGGTCTCTCTATTGTCTCCTCCATTCCGATTCCAAAAATGCCAAACCCAAAGCAACTGGGCATCAAAAATAAAGGAAATATAGAGATGCTGAATCAAAAGTTGAACATAACAGTTCAAAGTTAACGGTTTCCAAACCACATGGATCCACCCTGTGTTTCTTTTTTCTGTTTGTTAAATCCCTGCTGTAACTCTGATTTATCCTTAATTTTCACCTTGGCAAAAATTAAGATAAAGTAAGGCACCAAACATCGCCCTGTATTCCTCCTCCTTCAAAGCCTCCTCACCCATCCCAGGCAAGCGGGACCTCAGGACCTCACAGGGAATCTCCTGGGCACATACTGAGCGCAGCCCCGGACAGGTGCATTTCATTGTGTACCATCCCATTTCCATGCCTCACACAGAGACTGTTAAATACAGATACTTAACAGCACCATCAAGCAATCTAGCTCCCTCCCTGTCTTCAGTCTTTTGTTTAGAAAAAGTTACTGTATCCCACTGAAGCAGCAGACATCTTTGCCAGTTACACTGTGTGCTTATCAAGTAACCACCTAATCAACTGGCAAACATGTTGAACCCCCCCCCCCAGTGACAGGCTCCTGGGGGCAATAGAAATATCACAAGGGTACATTGTCCCCAATCTAATCTAGTGACCTTTCCTTTTTTGTAAGAAAACTAAGAGATACTTTGAAGCATAGGTTGACTGTTTTCTTGGTAAAAATCACATTTATAAGTAGCTCACTGATGCCTACTGTACAGATGTTTCACACAATCTGCTCTCCAGGCATTGACACGACACAGCATGTTCATGGCATAATTTTATCCGTTGTACAAAACTATAAAATCCATTCAAAATAAAATGTATGAGAGCTAACTGATCATGCTGTGCATGCTTCCAAGTTTTGGTGAAAAGATGGCTCACATTTTACTCGCTTTGCTGCAGCACAGTTTGTTACTTGGTAAAGGTTCCTTTTTCCTTAAAGACTTCTTCCAAGACTCACTTATATTGTTTTTTTCATTATAGCCAGTCTCAAAATAATCATAAAATTGGCCTTTGCACTCAAAATCAAGGTCACTGCCCACAGGTTCATGGCTGAGGGGGTCACCATCTCTGTTAGCGTTGCTGCTCACCTCCTCCTCATTTAATTTGGCCTTTTCCTGAACACCAAGTGACCTGACATTCGTATCAAAGATCTCATTGGCAGGTATCCGGCCATCACTCTTGTATACAGGTGCACTGCCTACATCGAAATCCACCTGGTGGGAACAACTCGGCACAGGCAGAGGGGGAGAGGAAGAGGAGGAGGAGGAAGAGGAGGAAGAGGAGGAGGAGGAGGCAGTGGAGGCACTTCCGACACTAGCATGGACAGAAAGGGGCAGATTTAGGTAGTGGCCTCCACATTCTTGGTAAAAGCAACAGGCATGGAACTTTTCGCACTCCTCTTTGTCCATGCGGGGTCGTTTTCGGTAAGGACAGTCTTGAGCCATGAACCACTCTTGGGCAGAGGCGCTGCCGAAAGAGCAGGCAGGGAAGCACCAGTTACTCTGCATGATGATTTCGCCATGGATCCTCTTCATCAAGTTGTTTATCAGAACGGATCTTCGGAGGTATACTTCAGGGTCATCGATAAACTTTAGCTTTTCTAAGGACATATAAAGGATGTGGGCTCGTTCCTCAAAAATTGAGATGGTCTAGAATTCAAACCCAAAAAAAAAAAAAAAAAAGAAAAGCTTAGAAAACAGACTGTATAAAAATACCACCACATGCGGCAGCACCCCAGAGTGGGAATGTGCTCTTGTTTCTCCCAGGGGACCACAGAAATAGGCAGAGCCCAGTGCTGGGGATGCTCTCCATCCTCACCCAGAAGAGTGCCCACCGCATTCCTGACTCACTGGTGCTCAAGCACCAGGGAATCCAGCCCCAGCCTAGACCCCAGGAAAGACAGGACAGGCTGTCTGATCTTTCCTGGGCTGGTGAGGGAGACGCTGGGACACATAACAAGTTCAAGCTGCAGTCCAACTAGTCAGGAGAGCAGCTATTTTGGAAAGCAAAGAACAGTGACTAGAAGCAGAGAGAAGGAAGGATTCTGGGTGCTGATTACATTTTGGTTCTTGACTTGGATATATTGACATGGGTGAATTCATGGCTGAAATTCATCAAACTGTACTTTACATGTACTTTTTAACGTGCATGTACATAAATACATAAGCTACAGACATATACACTCATGTACTGAGTGTACAGATTCCAAGTTGCAGATCTTAATGGGTATGCTTCCAAGCTGGTCTCACCATTGAGGAGTTTGATATTTGGCTTTTATGATTGTCCTTCTTTACTCCTCTGGGTTTCATACTTTCAATTATCCTTGCTCGATAAAAAGAGAACAGTAATTAATGAGCCACAGACCCAGTCAGGATCTGCAGTTGAAGGACCAACTTATGGAGTCAGGCAGAAGAGATGTACTCCTGAGCTATCTGATCCATTACCATGTGGTGGTTATGCAAATCCATCAGCAACTGGGAAACTGCACAGCCACAACAAAAAAACCACAAAGAAAATAAGCTGGAGGTCAGCACTTCTAGGTCATGAAAAAAGCAAACTGGTGGCATGACCTGCGAAATGTGGGTTAAACCACTGCAGACTGATCAAGGCAGAGACAGACAACTGGGCAGAGGTAAGCTCAGTACTTGCAGTGTATGCTGCTGGCTTTTTATGAACAGGGCAAAAGCAGCATCTGCAGGATGAGGTGAGTGGGAGAAAGAGGAGACAGAGAGGGAGCTTTACTGAAACTTCTCTAAATTTTGGGCAACTATGGTCTGGGTCTATACCCTTCTTGAGCAAATCAACAAACTGCTTTTGAAGGAAGCATACTATATATAAGGAAAAATAACTGTATGTCCAAAGCTTAGGTGCCCAGCTCCACAATCCCATGCTCTTTCCCTATTTTCTTAGTACGTGTGCAAAAGACAGCTTTGGTCTTTTCTTGGGAAAGAACTCTATATTCTGAGAAACCCTAACCTATATGAAGCATGTGTTTGCATCGCACACACACGTCCAAGGGATGGTCAGTCCCAAGGACTCAGGAAAAGCCTTGGGAAACCACCTTGCTGGGGGCACACACAGAGGTGGCACTGGCCCCTGGAGGCAGAGCTGTGGCTGGGGAAGCGCGTCAGGAAGGAACAAGTGCAGTCCCAGCACACGGGCCTTAGTGCAACTCGTGAAATATTAAGTCACACATAAAAAAGACACTTGTTGGGTTATATAATTTTGTTATTTCTGGATAGAGTATCTCTTTCTGGTTCTCTCTTCAAGTACTTGTGAAAAATAACATAGAACTCAAAAAAGTGACAACGATTAATGTGGTTCTACAAAAAAGTGTCTCATTTTCATTGCTCTGGGTGAAACAATTTAATTTTTTGGAAGTGGATCAGGCAACTGTTACTAAGTATTTTAAACTCTTAATAAAAATAATGACTATTAAAAAAACATACTTTATGGCTACAGCTGCTGAGTGGTGGGTGAAAATCCTCTTCTTCCACATACTTCCTCTTGAAGTATGTAATCTTGGATGTTGTTATAGGATTTGAAATTCCCCTGTAATGTGACCCTGTGGTAATAAATCAGAAATGACAAATGACATGCGGTTTGCCAGAGGTTCTCCAAACAAAATACTTTCATTTCCTTTCTTCCTAGAGAATAAGTTGGCTACATCTTTGTCTGTACATGCAGTGATTAAAAATAAACATTTATCTTAGTAGTGGCTATCATACAAAATTCTGTGATCCATGCTAGGCTGGGATTTCTAGGCAATTTCAAAGGAAAATGCCATCTTTCAATATTTACTAAATACAATCATAATTCTGTGTACAAGCAAATAGCAAAATTTATAATAAGAAGAATGCTAACAGCTTGGAAACAGTATCAGTATTTATTCGAACTATTTCATTTAATCCAGACAATGTAACACCACTGTTCACATGGAACCACTGATAACCAGGCCACCTTAAAATACTATTATTGGCTCTAAGTAGTAAACAGATGGTTAACTGCACATTGGAGTTAAAATATTTCTTTTTTTAAAAACACAAAATTTAAACATTTAAATACAAATTCTGTGTAATTAAAGTCTCTTTCACTCTTCAAATTTAATGGTGACTGTGAATAAATCGGGCCTAAATTTTAAAGATCACAGTTTTTACCTTTTTAGCAAAACATACTTTCCTGAATTCTTGCTTTATATTTCAGTTCCTTTTTAAACAATCTCTTTCACTATACAAAAACCCAAAGGAACACATCATAGATTATAAGAATAATCAGAAGGAGCATATTTCTGTTTTCTTGGCTTTGCTTTTTTTCTCCCCTTTTTTAAACCCTACTGAAGCCAACTGTGAGATACATAAAGAGGAGAGGCACATAGCTGCCTGCCCAAAGGTCAGAGTCCCTATAAAGATTTCACTGCCAGCCCACCAGGGCTTGTGCAGCTCTGAGAGAACAACTCAGTTCTACAGGAGAGAAAACCAAAATCCAACCTCTAAAAATACAGAGCCCTGACTAACGCGCAGGCACAGGTAGGCACAGGCTGGAATGCAGCTCACATCCCACCCCACGTTTCCCAGGAGCCCTGTCTGGCTAGGAGAGGCAGCCGGGGAGCACGAGCTCTCGCGGTTCAGAAGGGCGCCCCAGACAGCACCTCCATCTGTCTACCAGCTGGATGCAGAGGGTAAGGAAGGTGAAGGGTGGTACCTGCCAGGGGGGGTCCAGCCCCTCGGTCTCCCTGCAAAGGAGCCTGTGCTGGCCCAGGGGGGCTCGGGCCTCTGTAGCTCTCAGCCTCCCATAGTGTTTGGTACCCAGCAATTTCATCAGCTCCTTCTGAGACAATGGGCTCACAGAATCTATTCATGGACAGAACCAGAGTCATCTCTGACAGCTTCAAATCTGGAAAAAGAAAAGAAAGAAGGAAAACAGCTCTAATCAAGAGCAAGCCAGGAGACAGCCTTGGCGGCTTCGTTTCTGCGCTTTGAGAAACTTTTACTGCCTCCCCCTCCCCCTCAACCATTCGATGATTTTTTCCAAGCAACCTCAGCAAACTCTTGCTGCTATCAGCTCAGCTTTTTAACCTGCATTTCAGGGTGGCTCTTTCGAACCCCATCTTTTACTGTTCTCAGAGTCCCCTCATTTTCCTCCTGACCTTCCTGCAGAAAATGTGCCGTTAAGAGGCAGGGCCAAAACTCTTGCGCTTTCTTTCTATTAATAAGGCAAAATCAATTTTCTAGTCAATCCCCCAGGAGCCTCCTTGGATGAAATCTGCTAATCAATCAAAAGAAAAGGGCATGGGAGGGGGGGCAGAAACCCCCACCAAAATCCCAACTGCTACTCGGAGTGCAGCCTGTCCCAGGCCCTGTCCCCTCCTCCTCTGGCTTCCGCAGCCAGTTCCTCTATAACGCCCCAGGGCTTCCTCCGCTTTCTCTTCCCAGAGCGAGGCAGACAGAGACACTTGGTGGTGGTTTCCACCAGCCCTGATCAGCCTGCACTGGATCTGCCTCCAGTCAAAACACTGCGAGATGAAGACAGAAAATTGGCTCCAGTTTCCAGCCGTGAGCTGCAGTCCCACAGGAGCCAAGCACAACATCAACGGGGCAGGCGGAATATTAAACAGGAGCCAGGGCTCCAGGCCGGAGGCAGCCAGCAGCTCCCCACTGCAAAGCCCAGACAGACGGAACTTTCCAAGAGGCAAACACATGGCTGCCCTGTCCTGGCTCACGCCCTGCCCTCTGGTCACACGGTGGGTGTGGTAGGGTGACCGTGTCCCTACTCTGTGATGCTTGCAACAACACCACCACAATGCAGGAGTGTGGCCACTTCTAGGAGGCTCAGTGTTCTCACTTGGTCCCACACAGGAGTCAAGGCAGGATCAAGGGTAAGCTGATGGGAGTGCATGTGTGGCATCAAAGCAAAGACCTATGGGCCACAGACCTGCGGTGGCAGCCCAGCAGCCGCACAGCTCACTAAGTGCCAGTTTCTATAGGAGACACAAACCTGCATTCACTCACTGCGGTTTCAAGAACTGTCACAGAAGTGATGTCAGGCTTGCTTTCTGAAGATTGATTGTCTTTCAAATACACACTAAGGGTCTAGTTCTTTCTTTCTTTTCCAAATTATACAGCTTTAATGTTTTGGGGAAAGGGAGAATCCATCATTGTCTTGAGGGAGACTATTATTCTCTACATGCTGTAACAAGGGTCCACTTCTAGGCACAGGCGGGAACAATCAGGTATGAGGAAATAGCTCCATTAAAGTGACAAAGTCCTTCTGGCTAACACAGAGCTCTTGGCAGCAGGGACTCAGTCTCTCACCAGGCCTCTGCCTTCCCAATCACTGCAGACAGGCAAGGTGTCTGGGTTAGTGGGTAGAATTATGACCTAGTTGGTTTGGGCTGCCCCTAAAGAGACACCGGCAGGGACTTATTACAAGAGGAAAAAAAAGAGAGAGGTTCAAACAATTCTCTCTGACTTTGTAAAGAAAGAGTGGGAGATGCCATTTATTTCTGAATCAACCAAGAAATTCGGCCTCTGTTGATTACACTACACCATTCTGTCTATCACCCATCAAACTGCACCACAGCAGGTTTCCTGGAGACGCTCATGAAATAGTCCAATTTCTTAAGAGACAACTGGATCAGGAAATGCTCTTGCCAGGAGCACACAGACCATAACTTTTTATCAGAATCAGTAGCTCTCTCTCTTGCACTGATGACAATCGCAGTATTTCCCAGCTTGAAATTTATTCTCACTTTTGTGCTGGCTTGTGGAAGACCAAGCCTTTGTCTACTGGAACTTTTACTATATATTTTTCAAGAAAAGCAGGTTGACAAAAACTCATGCCCTTTGAGAAGGAAAAGCCTTTACAGGCCCCTGACAGCAATTACCTTTTACACTAAAACATTAAGGGGCCCTATGCTGTTTTATGTTGGTCAGAGTTTGTTTATCTTTTAATGACGTGTAGCTTTTTTGGCTCAGAATTTCAGTGTTTCTATTTGTCAGTATTGTTTCCAGCATATGAAATCTCATCATTATCCATTCGAACTTGAAGTGTGGCATAATAGTTTTTATCTTGGCTGTTTCTTTTGTTTACAACATCTAATTTCAGTAGTTTTTCTTTTTTTGAATTGAAAACCGTTACACACAAAACCCTAAATGAGAGAGGTTGAGTTCTGCCAGTGATTTATTGAAGTCTGACTAACACATGAATGAGTTGAGGTTATTTGGGACTGGGGAGGGGATATTGTAATTGAGTCTTCCCAGGCTATTTAAAACTTACATTGGGATGTTAACAAATTGAGAAGGCAAGTTTAATGTTCATGAAATACTGCATAGCACTAAGCACCCGTATTTCACAGGAATCTTTATTCCAAGTTCACTATTCTCTGTATGAGGTTTATATTATAATTCTGCTGTGGAATTCAAACTTCATGTCCAGACTGATGTGCTATTAATACTAAATAGAGTCACAAAGATTCATACTATGGCAAAATTTTTTTTGAGCATCAGAAGTGAGCAATAAAAAAAGACTGTTAAAGCATATTTGTGCACAGATTTCAAAAATTTAAGAAGCCTCAAGCCTTCATCCTCAGGCTTCCTGCCTCCTTTGTCACTCAGGAGGCTGCTAGGGAAAGACACTCAAGCATCCTTAGAAGATAGAGGGCGAATGAGTGTCCCCAGCACACCGTCACAGTAAAGTTAGCAGGCATTTCCATACAGCTGGGTTTCTCGGCTAAGTCGGGCTTATTCTTAGCTTCACTAGGATGCTAAGAGAAGAAAGTGGCTATGGTTTCAGTCCCGCCTCGAATCTAAGGGGGCCCTGGTCATATTTAGCCTATCCCACCTCACTCCCACCTGACACTGAAGAATACAGAATTGAAGAATATTTTATTAAGAACATTATAGCAGTTGGACGACTGATTCAACTTGGAAAGTGTTAAAGGATAGGGCAGGCTAATTTCCAATGCACTCTTGACACGGCCGGTCTTAAATTCTCTGCCCAGGTAGAATCAGGCCCTGACCTCAGCGTGGTCCCTAACAAGATCCCAAATGCTTGCCCGCTGGTGGTGCTGGAGGTAGTGCTGGAGGTGTGGGTTGGCAGGACAGAATCTTTCGACCCTTGTAAAGAGAGTCGTGGCTTCTCTGCCCTGCAGTAGTACACCTGTCCGCCCTGGGAAGCACCTGAGACACGCAGTCAAGCGGGGCCTGGAGCTTTAGGCTGTGTCCTGGGTCTGGGGTGCCGGTGCTGGGCCAAGCAAGGCCGAGGGGTTCTGGGGTGCGAGCCTGCGGCGGCTCTCCAGCCAGGCCCGGGGTGGGGGTTGCGGGGCTAGGACGTGGCCGGCCTATCCCCCGCGGGCAGCCGGGCGGGCTGCAGGCCGGCGGCTCGGGAGGGACACAGCCCCGGGCCTGGTGCGGTCACCCCGGCCTCAGCCGGACAGGGCAGCGCCCGGGCCTCAGGGCGTGAGAGTCGACACCCCAAGTGCCTGGGAACAAAGGCAAGTTGTCTGCGCGGTGCCCGCGCCCAGCGCCTCTTCTGGAAAATGATCTATTCTCCGTCTTAAGTTTCCTTCTAAGGGAAACAAACCCCAAAGGTAGGATTCCAGGGCAGTGACTCACGGCGCGGGCGGGCTCGGCCAGGCTGCCGGGCCCGCGCCTCCCACCCGGGCCCGCCGGCTCCTCTCGAAGTTGCGGCCAAGCGGGCGCGCGGGGGAGGCGCGGGCAGCGGGCAGCGGGGTGAGCCGGGGACGGGGCGCCGCCGCCCGCAGCGCGGTTCTCGGCTCTCGGCGGCCGGGCGGAGCGCGGGGGCGGAGCGGCGGGACCGAGGTGTCAGCGCCAGCGGCCGCCGAGCTGCTTCTCCCACGCGCGCCCCTGAGGCCGCCCCTTCCCGCCCACCTGCCCGGCGCCGCGCGTCCAGCCCGGGCGCGCCCCTCGCGCAGGCCCGGGACGGGGACCAGGCGGCCGGCGGGCTCCCGGGTCGCCCGGGCCCCAGGAAGGCGCGGCGGCGAGCCCCAGCGGTGACCCGGGCGCGGCCCCAGGAGCGCGCAGGGCCCGCGTGGGTGGCCCCGTCCCCGGCCGGCTCTTACCGCGGGGTCCGCGGGCGGCGGCCGCAGCTCAGCTCCGGGGCTCCGCTCCGGGCGCGCACTCGGGTCCCGGCGCGGCCCGGGCGGCGTGGCCGAGGGTCCCGGCAGGTCCCGCCGCCGCGCTGCAGACGGTTATGGTAATGGGCGGCTGCGTCTAGCGCGGAGCGCGTGAAACCCGACAATTCCGTTTGCCATTTCCCCGCGGATTTCCGCGCAGCGGCTCTGCAGGATGCCCCCGGGGCGAGCGAGGGAACATGACAGCGCCGCGCTCGCCTCCTCCCTACGCGCCCGCCGCCGCCGCGCCTCGGCACGCGGGGCGCCCTCCCTCGCCCCGCCAGCCCGCCCCTGCGCTTCCCCTTCCCTCTCCCTCTTCCGTCTTCCCGCCCTCCGCCCTCCGCCCCTCCGCCCTCCGCCCTCCCCTCCCGCGTGGTGCCCGGGGACGCGCGGGCCCAGCTCCAGCCCGCAACCAGACCCCACGCGCTCTCGCCTCCCGCCCTGCGCCTGGGGCCTGGCCCCAGCGGTATTATGCATCCACTGTGCAATCTTCGGAGACGCCTTGCCTTTATTTGGCTTAGTTTTGTTGTTGTGTGTGCTCGTGATCAAAAAAAAAAAAAAATCCATGCCTTTCCCACCCTTTGCAACAGACTTTCTTCTCTGCCACAGCAAAGGCAGACGAGAAACAGATGTCTGTGCAGGACCGAGCAGTTACCCCCACGCCGCCGCCCCTATCGGGCCCCGCCTGGGTTGCACATGGAGGAGAAAGCAGCCTTGGTCCTGCGGCAACTTGGCTGGGCGATTTCCTCGGGGAGAACCTCCAGGAAATAAAACGTCCTACAGAAGGTTGTCCTGGGTAGCATCACATTATTTTGCAGGTAGTGATTTTCTCCTGTGTTGGACTCCATTGGAGTTTGGTTTTCGAGACAGTAATTCATAACTTCTGTTTCGGGACCCCTCCCCGGTCAAGATGGATCATTTCAGGTGTAAGGAACTGGAGCTCAGAAGGCAAAAGACAGAATAGAGTCTGGGGAGGGCCCTGCACCAGAGGGTTACAAAGACTAGTGTTTGTTTACTGCTACTATGCCAGATGTGCTAAATATAACATTTCTTTAAAACAGAGATCCTCCGACTGCGAGAAGTCAGACCTCTAGCTGGCTCCCTAGGAGTCCAGAGCCGCAGACGGAAATGGGGGAAGGGGGGGGCAAGCTCAAGGAGTCAAGGATGAGGATTAGCATCTGCAAATTGAACTCTATCTAATTTGCATGTGTATTTCTTAGAATTGTAATTAAATTTATGTAATAAATGTTTTCCATTTTATTTGTACACTTAAAATTTGAGTGACTGACATACAGTTAAGTGAATTTCCTTTTTTAAAAAAAATAAAGGCAAATGTGGTTCATTTAATAAAGCACCAAACAAATATTAAGCATAATTAGAACTAATCTATTTTGAAGGTGTTTTTGTTGAACTTTGTACATTAAAGACACTCAGAGGTTTTAAGAGTATTAGGAAGCTGAAAGAAGGCAATTATGCTGAAAACAGACTAACCCAACAGACTACCAGGAGCTTTATTTCATTTTTTCCAAAAGACATTCCAGGGTTGCATGCTTAAAATTGGGAATTGAGCATCCGTCTTGGCTTTATTCTAAACCATGCTAAATTGCCTTGGCTCACACACGACGTAGGCCATTATGACAATGCTGGAAGAACTGTAAAGATGCCAGTTTTTGTTTTGTTTTGTTTTGTTTTTTGCAATCAATGAGAATCACATCCAAATTAAGAGTAGAATATAATTTCCATTTGGGTGGGGGAGAAAGTCAAGGAAAGACACAAGGGCATTTAAAGCAACATAAGTACTTGAAAATCCAAATCAGTATCTAAAACTGGTTATTTTCTAACTCGAAGAACCTAAATGTGAGGGCTTGGAGGCATGACTTATTATTGTTTTTATCTCTCTATATTAAAGTTTTATAGCATTTAAAGGACTATGGGGAAATACCCCCACACACACTTGGCTGTGTTAAAATACATAAAACCAAAAGGAGCAAATTAAGCATAAAATTGAGAAATAACACAAGACTAAGAATCTGCATGCACGGCACTGGTATCTATGGTTCTGTGTCTCTGAGACAGAGCCTTTTGGGAAATTGGCATTGTCCCTGGGTGGAGAGACTCTTAGCTTTAATGGTTCAACAAAATGACATCGAAACATAAGAAATGAATTGTAATTCTGTCCTAGTTACTTTTTTTGTTGCTGAAACAAAATACCCCACACCCGAAGTTAAAGGAGGAAAGGTTCATTTGGCTCACACATTGTAGAGATTTCAGTCCATAGTCAACTGGCTCCAAGGCAGGGAGGCACATGACAAAGAAGCATCATAGAGAAGAAACCGTCCACAGCAAGCAGGCAGGTGACAACAAGCAAGCAAGGAACCTTAGCAGCATTTTTCTGATCCTTTTATACTCTATCTAGGCTACCAGGATTAGGGGGGTACCAATGAGTGGACTGATTTGGTAATCACACATCCTTAGTCCTAGCACCACACTCTAGATCCAGCCACCTCGGAAAAGCCCCACCTATGACAGCATGAGACTTTGTGGGGAAGTCTAGGCACAAACCATAACAACTTCATTGCACCTTTGCAGTTCTGAGTAGGAACCTGAGACATGTTAGGTTAGCATGGTTCCCTGCCCTATTTTTAATCCCAAGCTTAAGGTTTTCTGAGATTCAGTGCCGAACTGCTGACAGTGGCTATATATCCACAAGTAGAAAAGGCAGTCAAATGTCTGTACAATGAGAGATATCATTTAATATGTTAAGGTAAGTGGTGACTATGACATGCAGAAGGAACTACGAATCAGTAATGAAATGTTTGGAATGAGAGATGCTCATGAGTTACTGTTCAGCTGGGAACTGCGGTGTCAGTTTTGGGATATGTGTGCATGTGTGTGTGTATGTAAGGTTACAAGAGAGAGGTAGTCTTGACTATAACAGTACTTTGAAGCTACAGATTTGCCATGGGCAGCAGTTGTTTTCCTTCACTTAACAGTGCCAGGCTTAAAATTGCTGAAACCTATTTCACAAAACCTTTTTCTCATTTGAAAAGGAGAATTCACAAATAAAATCTGACTTACTCAGATTGCTGTGGTCACAATACCCATTTAGATGAATAAATCTGAATTAATGGCTTTTAAAAACACAACCATTTTAGAGCATATGGCAATATCTTGCAGTTTTTCTTCTCTCATTCTCAAACCTTCTACAGCTAGACTTTCTTAACCTGTCACTCAGTTCACGTTGTTCCTTTTAATGTCACCAGTCACCTCTACATGCTGAACCCCAAGGTCACTCCTTGGTTCTCATTTTCTCGGCCTGTAGGCAGCCTTTGAGCCCGTTGCTCATTTCTTCCTCTTTCAAATACCTTTGATCATGACTTGTAGGGCAACCCACCTTCCTACCTTGCTGACTGTTCCTCCTAATAGTTACTTGCTCAAGACAAAAACTTTGGAACCATCCTTGACCCTTTTTTTTGCTTTCATCTCCTTGATCTAACACATCAGAAATTCCTCAAGACTCTACCTTTCAAATTTCTCTGAACTCTGATCCTCTCTCAGCATTGCTGCTACTTCTCTGGTCCAAGCCATCCTTACCATCCCTTGCTTGGGATATTGTAAAAACCTCCTAACTGATATCCTTGCTTTAGTCTTTAGCCCTTTCTAAGAGTTCAACCTTGTCTCAACAGCCACTCATGTCAGTGCTAAGACTTTCTGAGGGGCCTCATTTTACTCAAAACTTTACAATGGGCTACAAGACCCAAAGTCTGTTTATCTCTCTCGCCTCACTCTGCCTCCAACCATTCTAGCTCCTCTGGCTTCTTTCTGTTTCTCTGGTTCACCCTGCTTACCTCAGACTTTTGCACTAACAGATCCCTCTGTGTGGAATGCTCTTTGCCCCAATACCTGCACAGATCAATACTCATCTCTCCCACATCTTTGCTCAAATAGCACTTTAACAACGCCTAACCATTCTGCTTACAGTTCTAATAATTTGCCTCTATATCTTGCTTTACTAGTATCCAAGAGACTGGGCAGTCTGCTCTATATTTTATGTACAGGTTCTACTTATCATTTTTCTTCCATCACTACATAGTAAGGGCCATTATTTTTTTATGCACCCCTGCATCTTCATCATCTTGTGCAGTGCCTAGCACACCAAGCACTCTCAGTAAGTATATTAGTTAACAACTGGTAGACAGTTTCATCTTTTTTATAGCAATCCAAACAAATCATGCTAAAATACAGCTGCTCTATTCTAGTAGTGTGTAGGATAATCGGTCAGTCCATTTTATTACCAACTCATTTGCCTCTTCTAAAATATCCATCTGTTGGATGTGGTCCTGAAGATGTTCCCCGAAGAGTTTCCAGTGCAATGTGTCATCCAGGGGATGCTGTTGCTCTGAGCCCACTCTCCTCTTCCCCAGAGCATGGTCCTACTGACTTAGACCTCTTTTTCCCCAGGACCCTATCTAGGCACTCTTGAAACAGCCAGGACCATCTTCAGGACCATCTTGCTCATCCTCCTTCAAAATTTATTCAGAAACACTCCAATAATTATGTACTTTCGATATGCAGGAATTGAGCTGTGCGAGTGAAAAGGGAATGAGTGACACTGTTCCTAGACTGCGGAGGGGTCTGCATGGTGAGTAGCATGGTGAGTAGTGAGGACAAGCTCAGAGGCAGGATTCTAGTTAGTTTTTCAGGACATAGTAGGTGCCTGGGGAGGTTAATGGTGGGACAATCACATCCCCGTGGGGATCTAGAATTGCGCTGTAGTCAGGGTGTGAAATCTGAAGCTGACCTTGAAGACATGTATGTCTCAATAGTCAGGAACAGGCAATGAGTGAAGAGTATTTCGAGAGGAAACAACTTGAGGTTGGAAAGCAAAGTGCGTTTTTGGAGGAGTGTTAGTTCCCAGTTCTACTAGCGGGTATGAGAAAGAAGCAGGAAGATGGTCATATCAATATACATGAAAAGACCATAAGCAAAATGTGTACAAAAGGTTTTTGAGCTGAAGAGTGACACACTCAAGGGCCAGCTTGGAGAGCTTTGCTGGAGCACTAGATGGGCAGGTGGAGGGGAAGCGCCGGCCTGCATCCACTGTGGGTGTGCAGAGCTGCGATCTTCCGGCTTAGTCAGCGACTGTGGGGAAGAGGAGGGGGAATCACTTGGAGGTTGAGACCTTGAGGCTAAGTGAACTCTGAACAAAGGAGGAGACACAGCTTGAAGGACAACGGTGCACTGACTCTGGGTGAGCTGAGTGTGAGATATTCATGGAACAGACAGACGGGGATCTCCCCTGGACAGCCAAATGTTCTTGTCTAGCTAAAATAATCCGTGAGAGAAATATAAAAATTAAAACTACTTCAGGCCTTGGGATGTAGCTTAGTGGCAGAGTGCTTGTGTAGCATACGCATGGTCCTGGGTTTCATGCTCACCACTACAGGAAAAAAAAAAAAAAAAGAAAGCATAATTGTTTCAATTCACACTGAGGTTGAAGTCTTAGGACTTGATGAAATGGTTGAAGGCTTTTCAGAGAATTAAAGAGCTAAGGACTAGATCAGCATCTTAAAGAATCTGGTAATTTATTCAGAGGTGAAAATGACATTTTGGGCTTAATGTGGGAACTCTCTCAGGGATATTTGTATTAATAGTGCATGAAAACCCTTTTGGCATAAACTTGAAGGAAGAGATGTGAAGGGTGGGTGGAGTGTGTGTGCCATGCCATCTCCTCTCTCCCTGGGAGCAGAGGACACAATGCAGTAAGGTGGTGTACTTCTGCAGGCAGCTGAGTTCACTCAGGTACCACTGCTGGTAGAAAGTGATTTACTTCATGAGATATTCCTGAAATAATCCCTGAAAAGATGTAGATCATTGATAATTAGCTTGGAGTGTTATCTCTCTCCTCTCTTGGGGATATTTGTATTTTAATAGGAGTATGATAATGCTATAAAAACTTTAAATTCATTCATAATTAATAACTTGATTTCAGATGTAAACCAGATCAGTAAGTATTATTTCAGAATAGAGATCTCATAACATATATGGCCCCTTGCTCCAAGTACTATGTTAGGAGACCTAAATTAGTGACTAGGTAGGAATGGTTTACGGTGAACATACCAATTAATTATGTATAGAGAAGAGATCTTCCAACATGATTGGATTTTTTGATTAAAAATTCTTTTGAAACTCTTTTAATGCTATTAATATTGGATTAACCAAAAGAGTGTTATGAGCAGTAGTCCATCGATGCCAATAATCCTCTCGAGACTTCTAGGAAAACATGAGCAGGAGCTAGGCATGACATTTTGGGGGAACCTGGACAGCTGGAGAGAAGAGGGAGGAACCCTGTCTAGGTGTGCAGGGACAGCACTTGCTAGTCACACATATGGGCAAGGGCAGAGTGGCCCAGGGACAAGGACACTGCACAACAGAAGTCATATCTGAGCTCACAAAGAAGTTGTATCTGAGCTTACTAGGAAAGATGGCGTCAGGAGCACAGAAAGTGGAAGGGGCAGTTGTATGTCCAAAAGGTGGAGCGTGTGTGTGTAACTCACACACACAAATTGGAGGCACAATCAGTACAAAGCCACTTTACTTAATGAACCAAGATAAAAAGTAAGTAAGAAAATGGTGAGAGGGCTATCTTTTGAGAATGTCACCTTTTTGTTCCTTTTCCTTCCTGGGAGATTTTCCACCCTCTACGCTCTTCCTTTCCTTGGGAAGGGCCTCTGGGGCTTTCTATAGTTTCCTATGTAGACAAATGTTGGTGAGGGTAGGAGGGGGTACAGGGGAACAGCAGCAGACACCACAGCTCAGGCCTAAATCGGACTCTTGCTGTGCAATGCAAGGGACGTCCAAAGTTATCACTTTGTTATTTTGTGACAAAAAGGGGCCATCTGTGGGGAAACTGCACCTACAGTTTTATTTAAAGCCTTTTCCTTTTCTCTATGATCATCTCAACATTGTTAGAAAACAGGTGGACCAGAAATTTCAGGAGGCTTCATGTTAACAAAGCAGAAGCTACGTATACACACACACATATGTATGTATATATGATGCTGAGTAGTCTGTCAGTGTAGTAAGTGACCAGTGCTGCATTGGCACATGGAGAATTAATCCAATGTGGTTCTTTCAGGAACTGGAGGACTTGTAGATAACAGCAGTGTTTATTGATCTCTGTTGTCACCTCAAATGTATTTAATTTCTGGAAGTATTTGTACCTTAATGTATAGCTTTTTTATAAGACTAAAGCTCAAAGATTTTTGATAGCTCATGAAATATATTTCAGTTAAGTAATAATTTGAATATATAAAATATAGAAATTTAAATGTAGTCCAAATTATATATATTAATATGAATATTAATAGGAAATTTAATTAAATACTTCAATCATATTTAATACTACATTAGATTTAAGTAATATGCTCTTTCTTTGATGAAATAAGGATTACTGAGTTCAAGTGAGATGTGTCTACTTTTCACAAGCAGGTTTGATTTGCATAGGCTAAACGTGTTATAGTAGGGAGGTAGGCTAAGCAAATCAGTCCGCACATTTAAGACAGAGTGAATGGACTGACAATGTCCATAGATAGTGTCAGCAAAAGGAACCTAAGGAGTCAGGTTCTGGCAGAGAGGGTGGGGTGTGTAACCAGGAGACAGCCACCGTTGGCATTTCTTTGTCTTAGGGGAGTAAGATGTGGGGGCATGTCAAAGTTTACAACAAAAAGTGCTTGTGTCCTCGGAAAGATGCTCTTATATTTATTTTCCACAATGCAGAGGGAAAAGCATGGAGTTCGGGTAGAAAAAATGGAGAAAGAGCGAAAGGGAGAGGAGAGAGAGAAAGAACCTGCAGCAGACATCACCTGAGTGGGAAATTACACACCCTGCGCACACAGGCAAGCTCTGCACACGCACGCAGGATTCATCTCTGACAATTTAATTGTTTAATGGTAGGACTAACAAGGAATCCTTTCTAAACTAATGGCATAGAAAGGCTTCCGAGTGAAGTGAATATTCCTATGCATTTGACGGGTGTTTCCCATTTGTGCAGTTCTGCCCTAGCAGACTTTCAGTGTTTGACGGGGGAAGCAGGAGGGGTGGTGGTGTCTGTGTAATAACAGAATCTGGAGAATGTCTTAGCATGTGACCTCAGCCACTGAAACAATCAACCTGAGGCCAGGATGGGCACCAGACTGATTGCATCAGTTGCAGTGTCTTGGCTTGCAGTCCTGAGGATTTGGCTTCCTGGCCCAGAGGCTACAGAGTCTTTGCTTGCTTGGTTGTCTGCTTTCTCAGATTTCTCTGCATCATGGTTTGGCAGCCGCTGTGCTGAGGCTGCAGGACTCATGTGTGAACACTCTGCTACATACAGACACATGTGATGCCTCGGATGCTGTGGTGTGAATCCTCACTCATCCTCTTCTTGTATTTCCTTCAGATTCCACCTTGTTCCTAGGCCTTCTTGGGATCACTGACCCACTGTCCAGGCAGCATCCATGACAGTGTCTACTCCTTGCAAGAAAAATCATGTCAAGGAAGATAAAGCTCTCAGCACAGACCTATCATGTACAGTGTGGCTTCATTCTTATATTAATAAAGTATACATTTTACTCTGGTTCTTGGCTTTGGTGATGATTATGGGGGTGTCATGGGCTGCATCAGAGAAGCCAAGAGAGGTGCTGACTACAGTGGAGAAGTCACTTTGCTCAGGACCACATCTCCCTTGGTCGTGAAGGACCAGCAAGTTGTGTTGGCACCTTTTGTCTCTGTTTTTCCATCAAGGAAAAGGCTTAGGAAGGCAGAGTTGGAAATGACAGACAATTTTTAACCCAAGCTTTCTATCCACAGCTCTGGTTCTTACTTCTGTTATCATTACTTATTCATAGACTTTTATTCCCAAATATCATTACCCTTTACAGTAATAGGATCAGCAAAGCAACCACTTAAAACAAAACAAACAAACGGAACCCACAACCTGCAGTATGCAAATGCATTTCCCATTTCCCGCACCTCTGCCAACTCCTCAGCTCTCCCTGCCCACCCCGGGGAGAAGCAGTTCTTTTCTGTGTCAGTATCTCTGCTGCTTTGGAAATGCAGAGGAACAAGGGGCTTGGCAGGGAGGCACGGGCAATGTAAGGCAACAGAGAGGAAAGGGAAAGACAAGGGAAAGGGGTGGTGAGGGAAGGGGGCAGAAGAGGAGGATTCAGGAAATGTACATTACATATGCACATTCAGTTTCAGCGCTGGGAGGCCCTTCTGGGACAGACCCCACTTAATTTATAGCCTCTCAAAAGGATGACCGTGTAATTATTCCCTCTCTACTAATGATAGCTATAGTGTATTGAGGACCTACTATGTGCCAGGTGCTTTTTACGTATTATTTGGCTGGCACAATTTTTAGAAGTATGATTATCTCCATTGTGCAGTTAAGGAGACCATGGCTTAGGAAGGCCAAGTGACTTGTTTAAAGCAGTGTGCCTTACTTTCGTGGACCTGAAATGTGAACAGAGATCTTAGAAGTCTAAAACTTGTTCTCACAACCACTGCATTTGTCTTTTGTATTGATTCCTACTGTGTTTACTGCTTCATATTCTATCCATTCATTTACCTCTCTATACATACATTTGTTCACCACCTTGATCTGGAAGTAATTTAAGACGTGTAAATGTCTTGGAGTTAAACATGTACCTAAGCAGCTTGCATGTGGTTAGTACGCACCACAGATTTGGTTGACACAGAAGCTCAATTGTCAAGCATTCAGAATTCTTGCCCTGTGGAGACTCCTCGCTTTTTTTTTATCTTTAGAAGGAGGCCAGCCAGGAACTCCTGTGTGGCTTGGATATGAGGACAAGAGGCCAATCTCTCACATCTCTCTAGACCCATGCTTCTATAAAGGACTGGACTGTCACACACTATGGGAATTATTTTCTCCTCAATAATCAATCACAGAAATGTAAAAAGTGAATTGTCAGGGGTGGGGATGAGTTTACTATGAAGGAACCTGCACACAGCACCTCAGCCCAGTGATGAAGGTCAGCAGTGACACCTTAAGTGGACAGTAACCCCACTTGCTGTAATGTACTGAAAACAGCACTTCAACCCAGCATCTCCCTCCCCAGGACCCTTACCTCCAGTCTAATCATGAAAGAAGCATCAGATGAGTCCCCACTGGGGGACATTCTGCAGAATACCTGCCTAGTGTACCTTGAAGCTGTCAAGATCATCAAGAACAAGAGAAGTCTGAGAAATCATTATAATCAAGAGGATCTTAAAGAGACAGGATAACTAAACGTAATGTGGCCTCCCTGGAACAGAAAAGGACCTTTAATGACAACTATGAACATTTGAGTATGGATTTTAATTATAATGTGTCAATATTGGCTAATGAAGATGTTAATAATAGGGGAACTATCATGCAAGCAATGTGGGAACTCTGAATTCTCTATTTTCTGTAAATCCAAAACTGTTATAAGAAAGGAAGTTAGTGAAAATATATTGGCATGCATGAGCACACCACACACACACAAACACACACACACAGGCAGGTGAAACAGTCAAGATTACTGAGATCCAGTGGCATAGCTAGATACAAAATATATGTCCCTGTCTTGAAAGTCAATCCAATCGAGATGATTAACTTTTCTTGAATTAATGCAATTATGTTTCTCACTAATCTCTGGAGTTTTAGGGTTGACTTTTGAATATCTGAAGTTGCAGAGGAAGTGAAACATCCATTCTGTTCCTGGTTCTCCACAGATAATTCTTGTTGAATGCATGAATGTCATTGCAGCATATGCTCACAGAGCTTTTCTGGCTCCAGGATGCATATAAGTCAGCCTGGGTTTCACACCCTCCGCCCACAGTCCCTTGTCCAGCATTTCACTACTCCAAGGTCTTAGGCTCCTTCTTTAGAAGCTGATCACATAATGATCTCAATTCCAAGCTCAAATGCCACATCCTGTTTGAATCACTATGTACTTACTGGTATTTGCCAATGTCTTATATGTAGTAACACCAGAGACTTTATCATCAATAGAAATCATAGGTATGTACATATCTCATTTGGGTCATTGTAGATTGTTTACCCTCATCATTGCTGTGAAATTAGGGTAGTTTTTAGATTTGCTACTACCTTAATACTCACATAAATAATGAGGTACATAGGGACATATCATGTGTTACTATTACATCATTCTATTTTAAATCTTTTTTGTTTTGTTTTGTTTTGGGTATTTTTTTTTTTTTTTGGTACCAGGGATCAAATTCATGACTGTTCGCTTGCAAGGCAGGAGCTTATGCCGCTGAGCTAAATCCCCAGCCCTATATCATTCTATTTTAATATGATCTATTTCTTTTGTAATTCTATGTTTTCTTTGCTTCTTTTTCTTTTTCTCTTTCTTTCCTTTTTTTTTTTTGTCTTAGTAAGTTGCTAAATTGGCCAGTCTGGGCTCAAACTTGGGATCCTCCTAACTCGGTTCCCAAAGTGCTAGGATCTCAAGTATGTACCACCATGCCTGGCTCTCCCTAGAGTGTTCTTTAAAATTACATTTGAAAACTATTTTTCTGAGGAATCCAAAGACTTCTTTATATTCTGAAAGAGGCTCATGGCACAAAAACTGCTAAGAAGCCCCAAGGTAGTGGAAAGACGCTGGTCTGAGTCATGAGTCATGTGCTCCCCAACAAATTCACCTCCAGGATCCTCACTTTTTTCAGCAGCGGTAACTCTATAAGAAATCATTGTTCTTACTCGTCATGTTTGGCCATTAGATAAAAATGACTTTTTACTGAGGTTTTAAATGTGGTTCATTGTGAGGAATATTTTTCACTCAATGATTTAGATCATGGTTATGAGCAAAATGAAATGGAAAATTGAATCAATTCTCTGGATAATAATTCATGCTAATAGGTTCCTACATTTGTCTGCAACATCCAGATAATCAAAGAAAAATGCTTTTAACTTGAATTATCAGCGTAGCTACATCACAGTTGTCAACTTTCCTTTGAATGCACAGATTCAAATACCAGATGGAAGTTCCTGATGACATGAAGAGGGACAGGGTTTTTTTAGGATAGAGATCATCTGAATATGAACATTGAGATAGTTTATATCTTCCGGAGACATCCATGGCTTGCTATGCGTTGAACCTGCTCACAACTGATTAGAAACTTTTTCAATTCCATTTGTGTCCACAGATCCTTAAGCCAAATGGCGTTCTGTACCATACATAGGTCTCAGGACAGTGTTGTCTAGATCAGAGCCTTGGTGGTTTACCAGCAGCAAAGTTTTAAATAGAAAGGCAGTCTTACCCTTACCTTATGGTGTACAGATTCTAAGCAGTCTTTTAAAGAAATTTACAACTTGTATGGTTTCGATGTGGTTAGTCTCTCAAGGTTCATAGCTACTCCCAGGGCAGTGTTATTAAGAGATCATGGAACCTCTATCAGGCTAGGCCTAGTGAAAGGAAGACAGGTCAGGGGGCACTGCTTTTGGAAGAGATTAATGCCATCTCGTGAAGAGTTAGTTCCTTGACAGTGAGTTGTTACAAGAAGATTGAGTTTGACCCCTGAAATGTGCCTGTGTCATCATCTTCTTTTCATACCCACTTGCTCACTCTACCTTGGCTTCTGCCATGTTGTGATGTGGGCAGAGGCCCTCACCAAAGCCAAGTAGGTGCAGTTTGTTTACTCTTGAATCTTAAGCTATAACATAAAAGCAAGAACGCTCACATTCTAAGCAATGAGGTTAGGACTTCAGCATGCAAATGTAGGAAGAGGGAGGACACAATTTAACCCACAATGCATTAAAGGGCTTGCACTTCTTGAGAAGTAGAGATGATGCCCCAAATCTCCAATGCTAGTGTAACCATTAACTTAGCAATGCAATTAACCCACTTTTCTTTCCATTCTTAAAGTAACTTGTTATAGCAGGGGTTCTGTATGTTGATGTTTCTAATACTGAGAAGGATGAATATATCTACTGTGGTCTTATTCAAAATGTATTTGAATATCTCACTGTCCTCTATAACATGTTATGTTCTCTGCAACATAAAGGAGATTTACACCAGTAACTCTTGGTTAAAATGAAGCTGACTCTACTGTGGATGGGTCAGCCTTATACTGTAGCTTCTCATTCTCTCTGGGACACTGTGGTCCTGTTTAGCACCTGATTTGAGGATGAAACCTTAATAATGGAGTTCATGCTCTGAGAATATGTCCAAAGCAGGGAAATGGTCCCTCAGACCAATCTTTCATTGAAATAAACTGAATTAATGTTTAACCTGATCTAAATTTCAATTCAAAATTAAGAAAGAACTTCCCCTTTATTAGTATTCCCAATTTTTATTGAAGATTTCCATACACACAGTGCGAAACTTCTATAGTGTTAAAGTTAAGTCTTAGAGCTAAAAGCAACTCTTTCCCTCCAACTTTCCTTGTCCCCAGTCATTACTACCCTGAAATGATCATTCAGGACACACTTTGGTCTTTCTTTTGGGGTTTACCTTTGTATGTCCAAGGTACCTAGAATGCTAGAACCTTTTCTTTGGTTGTCATCTTTTATTGACTCCTACTAGGTATGATGAACCTTGTGTTCTCTTTTAACTTTCCTCTTCTTCTTGTGTTCTGTCATCTTCCTAACACAGTTTGTGTTTGGCAGCTTTCTGTTGCTAAAACAAAATATCTGAAATAATTAATTTATAAGCCAATCATTAATTTGGCCCATGATTTTAAAGATTTCAATCCTTGATATTAGGCCTGTAATGAAACAGCACACTGGCAGGAACACACAGTGGGGAAAGTTGCCCACTCAATTGGCTAAGAAGAAAGAGGGTGAGGAGAGGGCTGGCTTCCATGGTGCCTTGCAAGGGCACAGCCTCAGTGAATAAAACACTTACACTGGGCCCCACATCATAAAGTTTTACCCACTTCTCCATAGTTATCCTGAGGACACAGCTTTTAATAGATGGGTCTTTAGGGGATACTTAGGACAACCAGACCCCAGCCCCTTCCTGTTAGCACCATTCACAGGCCACAGGGCAGACAACAAGAAGCTGGCCACTTTCTGTGAGTCAGCACCATGCACAGACCATGGGAGGACAACCAGATGCCAGCCCCTCCCAGCATGTGGGCTGGGAAACAAGAAGAGCCAGGATTCCCTCCACACACATCGTGAGCAACCAGCTGACCTGGAGAAACGCAGGCTGAGATGATAGCTATTGAAGTAAAGTACAATTGAATGCTTGTAGTGTTTAGTGTTTCATTGATTTTGCAGGCCTAAAGCCAGAAATCTGATCATCTATATAGAGGATAACAATACACAGTATAGCATCTATGGGGGATGTTGCTGTATTATATTGCTGTAAAGTCCTGTATTATTTTCATTGCTTTTTTTTTTTTTTTGGTTTTATTCCATTTTGTCTTGTGTGATTTTATTATATCTTATGGCATGCACAGCTATTTCAAAGATAACAAGATATATTGTAGTAGATATTTTTGATTTACTATTATCTTGTTTTGAAGTCCTGTATTGTGTTCATTGTTTTGTTTTTATTGGTTCTATTCTGTTCTATTTTGTTTAATTTTCCTATGTCTGATGGTATGGGCAGCTATTCTGAAGACAAGAGGCATTGTGGTAGCTATTGCCGATTTCCTATTATCTTGTTTTGAAAAGCTGTATCACTTACACTGTTGGTTTTGATTGGTTTTACTCTGTTTTATTTTGCTTGATTTTATTCTTTTTAAAATAAAAAAATTATAAAAAGATTTAAAACTGTAGTTGTAACATGATTTCAATTAGGTGAATATTCAGTGTTTGGATTAACATGATATAAATATTTTTCATATTAGATATGTAGTTTCCTTTGATTTTGTGAAAAAAATTTTAAGATTAATGATTGTCAGTTTTTGCGCACTTAGTATTTTTATGTCTATTATTAATTTCCTCAAAGCCTAAGGTATGAGTATAAATCCTTCAATATATTCAAACATAGTCTCTCTCTCTCTCTCTCTCTCTCTCTCACACACACACACATTTACTCTCTTTTGGAATTATCTGTCTTGGTGGATGTCTAGTCATGCCGCATGTAGCCATTTTTTTGGATCTTCCATTATCAAGATGGAGTAACTGCTGGATGACAACTCTGCCTGAGAGCAGTAGCAGCTATAGCTGTGCTAACTGAGGAAGCTGCAAAATTAACTTTAGGGCAGCAGATAGAAGTCTTGACTCCTCCATCAGGTCAGAGGTATTCTGGAGACAAAAGATTACTTGTGGTTAACAGGGAAACCAGTTAAAGGTATGAAGTCATGCTGAGGTTAAACACCTCTGAAGTTATTACTAAAATCTTGCATTGCTCTGAATCCTGCCTCTTTGTGATGCTTACAGGCCCAGCAGTTTGCCACTTTCATGAATAAGTAATTTCCCAGGCCTATGCAAGCAGGAAGGACATCACTGACATCCCTTTCAAGACCTGAGGAGGTAGGGTTCACTAGTGGAAGTAGTTTTGTCCAACAAGAACATTAAAAGGAAGTTTGTCAGTTGTCAGTTCACTACAGGTCATTGAACTTAGACATCTTCTTTCAGGAACCTGTGCTCAGAAGGCAGAGCTAATAGCTCTTACTCAGGCATTGATATTAGGAAAAGAAGGACTAGCAATTAGTCCACATACTATCATGTGGAGGATTTAAGGATCTAATTGACACCTTTACTGGCTGGACTGGACTTTCCCTACCCCTTCAGATTACAGAGGTAGTCAAGTTCCTTCTTAAAGAAATCATCCTCAGATTTGGAATACCCCCTCCAGAGTGACAATGGGCCTTCTTTTACCATCTCTAATAACCCAGAAGGTGGCAGAAGTTAGAAATAAAGTATCATCTCCATTGCACCTGGTGACATCAATTTCTGGAAGGTTTTATCCTGGATAAACTTTGCCAAGAGATGTCTGAATCCTGTTTCCCATTGTTAGCAATAATATTCCTGAGGGTTCATAACATGCCCCCAAACTGGGCTATGTTTGAGTTCATTTGAGATATTATACAGAAGGCTATTTCTGTTGTTTGATAGGATAGTAGACAGACAGTATCATATCTCGTCAATCTGGGCCAAGTACAACAGGCTACCCAAGTGTCCTGTCAGCTCCTGGCCCAAGGGGGAACCACCTAGCTTCCACTATGGAGACCAAGTGCTTGTGAAAACTTGGAGAGAGAAAAACCTGCTGACCAGTTAACACCAAAGTGTAAGAGCTGCTTTTCAGTGACCTTAGCCACACCCACCACAGTAAAGGTGGCAGAGATAGATAACTGGATTCATCTTTCTCAGTTAAAGCTAGTCCTACTTGAACTGTCTAAAGAACGAGATCACCCAAGAGAAGAAAGCTACTCCTGTGAGTCTCTAGAAGACTTGAGATATCTCTTCAAAAACAAGGCTCCAGTGCTGCTACAGATAAATAAACAAGATCCTGCTAAGGCCATGGTTCTCAGACTCTTGACAATTTACCTTGCATTCCTTTATGAAATATATTCTCCTCCACAGAAGCATGGAAGTCTGACCTGCTCCTTGTATCTGGGCAAATAGTAAAGTTTCTTCCTCCCACCAAACAGGCAGCGCAGTGGTCACTAACTCTTTTCTCATTGCCTTCTGACAGGTTTTTTTCTTTAACCCAGCCAGTGAGCTACAACACCCCAAAGTAGAGAGTACATAATCCTCAGTAGGTAGGGTTTATGGTCGCTTGTGGCTTGAAGACAGATACCTCCACTCCCTCAGCACCCCATAAAGAATTATGGGGGTTCTCAGGGAGAAATGAGATAGGAGACAGGGAGTGCTTTAATTGGCTGGGAAAGACAGTGTTACCAAACCCCAGGAAATATGTACAGAACAATACCCAGGACCCAGTGTGTGGACTTCTCAAGAGAACCTGTAGTTTGTGGAATGAATAAGAAGACACCACAGAGGGCTTGCTAATATGTCATACCCTGTATTCTCTAGGATGTACTTTTATTTTTCCTATTCTTTTATTTTTATTTTTACTCCACCCAAACTTGCTCTACAAAGACAATTTCTCCCTTACCTTCCATTTTTAACTTTGGCTACTTTAATTTTCCCATCAAAAATAAATGTGAAATTTTGCCACAATTTTTTCTTGTTTTATTCAATTCTTTGTTGAGATGGCTGCTAGTTTTCAAGGTGATTATTTTCCAGCCTTGGTCTTATTTGGGGGGAAATAAGGTAGGAAAAATTTCTCCTAGTAGGTTTATTGGGTAGATCTAGAAGGAAATGCTACATCTTCCAAATGCCAAGGTACTACTGGGAGAATAGACAATTTGAAGCAAGATATTCTCTGTAAACATAAACTCTTAAGACCTTAAGCATTGGAGGAGAACCAGTGAGCGGCCCCTGAGATCTGGCCACAGCCTTGGTGGAACCAGGCGACTGCACAAAGAAGCAATTTTCCCACCCTCATGGTAAGCGCCTTCCTCTGGCATGAGTCAGGAGGAGACCCAGTAGTGCCTCCTGTGAGCCTGCCAGGGCGCGGGTTGGAATCAAATATCCTACCCCCATTAGCAACTGGGGACAGAGGTCTGAGCATCTCTTGACAGGATGACTGTATGCAATATAGCAAATATGGAGGATTTCCTCTATCTTCTGTTTGAAAGCAAATATGGTTTCAGTTTTGTTTCATTATGATTAATTACTTTATTCAATATTCTCTTTTGATTGGTTTTATAATGTTCTATCTTTGGTTTGATCTTGCTGTACCTAACTGACTAGACAACTATTGTGAAGATAATGAGATATACTATGGTACCTGTTACTGTTATCCTGGTAACCTGCTGTGAAATTCTGTACCAAATTCACCGCACTGTCTCAACTGGCTTTGTTCTGTCTTGTTCTGTTGTATTTCTACTGCTTTAAAAAAAAAAAAAGACCTTAAGCATTAACACTTCAGTAAGTTAGAAATCTACTGAACTAATAGATAAAAGTTTTAATCAAGATTTCAAGAATTAAAAAGAGTTCACAACTGTGTGTTGATTGATATGGATAGAATAGGCAAACTATCCTACGTCATAAAAGATAAAGTCAGAAAGAACATGACATGTCCTTAATATCTAAATTATTTATGGAAGAGAAAATAATTTCTTTCTTTCTTTCTCAATATTCTCCATTTTTGGTGAATTCATATATGTTGTTATTTCTATTTTCAAGGAAAGGGAGAAGGGGGCTATTCAGAAGTGAGCAGAGAAGGGAAGTGAGCAGAGAAGTGAGCAGAAGCTGGAGCAGACATCTGCTTGGTCCTTAGCTTTATGCAGCAAATTTAGGTGATGACCACAGGTACCAATAGTCTAAAATACTTATAAATTCCTTAATTCTTCTTACTAAAAATAGCTTTTGTCTTCATACATTTGTAATAGTACAAAAAACTTGAAACATTTTAAACCAATGTAGCTTAAAATATCTCTGAAGTACCACGATCTCTTTAGTCACTGAGCCTCAGAGACATGGCTGACACTGCCTAGAACAACAAATCTATTGCTCAGTTCTGTCAAATTCTCTCTTTTTTTTTTCCATCCTCAATGACAGAACAGTCTTGAAAGGCAGACTTTATTGGAAGAGAAAATGTCAAACCTTCCTGTCACTTACCAAACCAAAATTTGGAGATCTGAGCACAAATTCTGTCCAGGAGGACCTTAGAGCATAAGACAGAGTGATAGCCACTTGCCTAGAGAGGAAGTAGGTGGCTCTCTAGCTGGAGAGCAGAGTGGGAAGGCAATGGAAGATTCAGGAGGTAGGTGCAGGACTAGGTGGAGCCACCGTCAGAGCCCTGAGAAGAACGACTAAAGGTGCAGGTATATGCAAGAGCACAGAAAAGCCCAGAAGAATTCCACATGGCATGGCAGAGCCTGATAACACCCAGGGCTGCACTGTGGGCTACAAAGGGTAAAGCTCAATCGCTTCTCAGCTAAGACAAATAAGGAATGCCACTTCCAAATTAGTGGCACCTTGCAGTTTTGCCTTCTACTCAAAAACTGCTATTTTTAAAAATAGTAAGTTATTTGTGTCACACCGTGATGGCTCTGGCATCATGCCAAGGTTTTACGTGGCTTATCTTCCTGGTTTTCACAGTAGTGTTATGAGAGCACCACTCAGAGCAGTGGGAAGACACACACCTTGCTTATGAGGACCTGTCACCGAGTGTGGAGCCAGGACAGGAATCAAGATCTGGGTACTAGGTGCCTCTGCAAGGTAGCTTGTCCCCTGGTCCCCTCTGCTTCTGGTCTGTGCTCTATCCAATCCTTTCTTCTGTCCTCATCCTCTCCTCAAGAGGAAGAATAAACTCTATGATGACTCATTTACACCCCTTCATAGATGCACTTGCACTAAACCGTTACCTCACGCGGGCAAGTGAATTTCACAATTTTATTGAGGTGTAATTATCATAAAACCCACAAGTGCACAATTCCATGACTTTTACTTATTTTTCTGAGGTGTACAACCATCTCTTTAATCCAACTCTAGAATATTTTCATCACCCTTAAGCTCACTTCCAATATGTTCCTGTCTCCACCCTCAGCCCCGACTAGCACTTATACTTAAGATACTGCATAAAAACGAAATCAGATATTACGTGGTATTTTGTACTTGGCTTCTGTCACTTGTATTTGTGAGATGTTCTAGCATGTTTCAGTTCATTCTTTATATTGCTGAATGCTACTCCTGTTGTAGATAAACAGTGGATTTTGTTTATCCATTTACTATTTGATCTATATTTGGATTATTCTCACTTTTATCTACTATGAATAAAGACTGCTACGAACATTCATGTACCCAGTCTCTGTGTGGACATGTTTCCATTTTTTAAAAGTAGATACCTAGACACAAAATTGCTGGGTCACATGTTAAGTTCAATACTTACACACTTTTTGTGTGTAGTATTGGGCCTTCTCACTGAGTTACATTTTCAGCCCCTTTTGAATTTTATATTTGAATACAGGATCTTGCTAAGTTACTGTTTCCCTGGCTGGGCTCAAACTTGTGATCCTCTTGTCTCTATCTCCCAGAGTACTAGGACCACAAGCCTGTGCCTCAGGAAAAAAAAAAAAAATCCCTTGCATTTTAAGCTTCATCACTGAATATCTATGGAAAGTTTTCCGCCTCAGTGAAAGACATTTCAACCATTAGTAATCAAAGGAAAGGGCTGGGATGTGGCTCAGTGGTAGAGCACTTGCTTAGCATTTGTGAGGTCCTGGGCTTGAACCCCAACAGTGCAAAATAAACATACATTGACTTTTTAAAGAAAGACGATGGTGAGATTTATAAAGTTGGAGGCATGCTGGGCCCTGGTTGAAATTTACTCTTCATTATTTAAGGTTGATATACAGAGCACCTCTGGCCTTCAAAGACAATACTGCTCTCTGTACCAGCTACTTTGGGGAGGGGGATGGGAATCAGAAAATGTGGCTGAGATCAAGCCCTGTTTGAGGGAAAGGAGAGACTTTTCTCTTACAGGGTCCATGAGAGATCTGCCAAGGTGTTGTCTAACCACTTACTAGTTCAGTCTGCACATAAGTAGTGTTGGCCTCCCCCAAAACATTTGGGTTTTAAAGGTTAGATTTGAATGTCTGTAGGTTGTCATGCATTCCCCATTTTGCCCACATTTCCCATGGCTGCCTAGTGACCAACCTAAGAACAAAGAGGACTGGCACTGATTTCAAGGGTTACTGTTGAATTACAGTAATCAAGACAGCATGGTATTTGGTGTCCTTGTAAATCAATGGAGAAAAACAGAGTTCAGAAACCAGCCCACTCTTAAGTGGTCATTTGATTTTTGATAAAGGTGCAAAGGTAATTCAATTGAAAAGACATTCTTTTCAAGAAAAGCTGTTGGAACTGTTAGACCCTTTTATGCAGAAACTCCACAAAAAATAAATAAATAAAGCCCAAACGGCTGCTTTTCAAAAACAGTGCTGAGAAAATACAAAGAAAGTCCCAGATAGAAAAAAGTATTTGCAAACCACATAACCCCCAAAGGCTGGGAGCCACATTATGCATATAGAGAATTCTTTAAAAAGAAAGGAAAAACAAAACAAAACAATAGAAAAAAAACAATAATAAAGAAACAGATAACCCAATAAGAAAATGAGCTAAAGATTTAAACAGACTATACTGAAGAACATATACAGATGGGAAACAAGCACATTAAAAATGCTCAACAGCTTTAACCATTAAGGAAATGCAAGTTAAAATCATGACGTGTTATTGCTCCTCCTGCTGGAATGGCTAGTGTTTAAAAAGTCATTTTTAATATCAAGTGATGAGAAAGATGCAAAGCAGCTGGACATTTCATACATTTTGACAGAATGCAAACATGTTACAGTCCCTTCAGCAACAAGTTGGCATTTTCTAATAAAGTGAAATATATACCACATACCATATGACCTAGGAATACCCTTCCTACCTATTTATCCAAGAGAAATAAGAACATGTTCACAAAGTATTATAGGTGACTGCTGATGGTTATTTTATTTATACTCATTCCAAACTTGAAACAAAACTAATGTCATCAGCTGGCATGTCCATGCTAGGGAACACTGCTCAGCAATAAAAAGGAACACTGGCTGATCCTTACAACGTAGGTGACTCTCAGATTCCTTATGCTTGGAGAAGGAAACCACACCAGAAGTTTGTGTATTGCTTGGTTCTATTTACTTGACATTCTCAAAAAAGCAAAACACAGAAGAAAGACTGGTAATTACTGGGCTTTAAAAGTGGAGAAGGCTGAAGATGAAGGAGAAGGGAAGACTGCAGGAGGGAGCTATCCTCTGTCCTGGCTGTCAGGAGGTCATGACTGGATACCTTGTCAAAACTCAAAGGACTGTGGACTGTATTCCAAAAATGACTGATTCCACTGTGTGTAAGTCTTGAAAGAAAAGTCTGAAAGTCTATTTTCTCATGTTAGCATTTATAAGGTACTAACCCAATATCTCAAGTAACCTTGAAATACGGAGAAAATCTCTCTGACTAATTATTAAGTATTCAGTATGAAAAATGGCGGCTAACCCAATTTAGCTGGACAGAAGGCGCACACAATGATAGAGCACTCTATCACAAATCTAAGTAAAGATTTTCTGGTCATATTTCCAGGGATGCTCTCATTTTTACCCCTCTCATATAACTGTTGTTTTGTCTTGTTTTTGTTTTTGTACTGGGAATTGAACTCAGGACCTCACACTTGCCAGGCAGGCACTATGCTGCTGACCCTATGTCCCTGTTCTCCAGTATAACTGTTAAACTCATAATCTCTCTTCACTTTCCATTCCAGTCATGAACACTTCTATTTACATCTTCCGGTGTCCACGCCGTATAATGCTGTCACCTCACCTTACATCTTTTATCGTTTCTGACTGCAACATTTGCAAATCATGTTTAATTTTGTTTGCCCAGAATAACAATTAAATGCTAGAAAAATATATTCTATTCACACTTCACACTCTTATAGTAACAGAAGCACCTTAACACACTGCTTTCCTCTGAGGAAGCTTGTGGTGAAGCATGAGAAACATTATGAATAATTAAAAATATGATATTTACTTCAGGAGAAAGATAAATCTTTGGAAAAAATCTCTGCTGGCAGAAGGCTTCACGATCAGGTATCATATCCTTAGAAATAAATTGCTAGTCTTTTCTGGTGTCAAGGGATTTCATAGTGATATATTAATGAGAGAAAGTTGCTAACTTGATTATTAAGGGGAGGAAGAAAGAGGACTAAGTTAACTCTTGTTAATTCTTATCATTCTTCATTGTTAGGGAACAAGTAGGCACCAGGTGCTTAGCTTCATGACAGAACTAGAGTTATAAAAGCGTGAGCAGAGCCAAGGCAGAAGAGTTTGTTCTGAGACATATGATTATCTGAGACCTTAGGAAATTAATTTGTTTTCATCAAAAAGGTTGTTAATGTGATTGGCCATTTGACTATAATTCTCTTACATCTATTACAGAAACAGCTCTGTTCTCTAGATAAGGAATTAAAGTCAGTGGAGAGAAGAGCTCAGTAAGTCGATGTGAACAGTCAGGTTATCTCATCACCATCTGGGGCTCTGGACCCTGGGCTCACACTATCTTGACAGTAATTAATTGTTTGACTCTGGATGAGCCACCTAACCCAACCCAAGCTGATGAGCAATGATGTGGTCAAATCTCAGCTTGGTGCTCTACCACCAAATTCAACCAGTGCTCTAAAGTTATTCCTTATTCCACATAAAACTCTAATTTTCAAATTTTTGGATACAGTGTATAGACCTATATTAAATATAATTAAACTCCTGATGATTCAGAATGCATTCTTCAGAAATACTTCATTCTTCAGACTCATTACTATGAATAGCTTAGCAAAGTTCTGGTAAACAGAAGTTTCCAACTAATGGAATCCTCATTAGATTAGCTTTTACAAGTGTTTTATACAAATAGAAAACCCTATTGGTAATGAAAAATGTTCCCCTTGTTTTCATAAAAACAAAACATAATGCCCTGACTAATCAAGAAAGAAAAAACCGTCGCTCCCTTACCCATGGGCTGACTTGCCCATGTGACATTCTGACAGTTGTCAACCAATCCCAACTCCTAACTAAGGTGAGATGCAGTTATCAGTGGGTGTTCATAACCCTTTTGGACTGCTCTGATGGGCCCTACCTAGGCATCTTCAGTGCGTTCTATGTGTATTTTTAAACAAGTCCATTAACTTAAAAGCCAACAAGTTAATAGCGAATGATAAACACAGTTAACTTCCTCTAGTGACATTTACATTATTCGGATATAAATTTTTCTGTTCTTCCCTACCTCTTCCTTTATTCCAGTCTTCCATCACCATGTATTTAATGGTTACCATACCAGACTCTGTAATTTCAGGATTTAAAAATATATATAAAACAAAAAGGGGACCTACCTTTAAGGAGGGTCACAGCCTATCCAGGCGAAAGATGATATTTGATCTTTATAAAATAATATGACAATTTAATGATAGAGATAAAAGTTATTAGGAAAGAATATCTTGGCTTGTTCTCTGTCTTTCTCTCTTTCTCTCTCTCTCTCTCACACACACACACACACACACACACCACACATATACACACACTTGTTTGAACTGACCACTGATTATCAAAAAAAAATTTTTTTTACTGGGAATTGAACTCAGGACCTTGTGCTTGCCAGGTAGGCACTTATGCAACTGAACTACATCCTCAGCCCTGATTATCAAATTTCAAAGAAAATCTTTAAATCATTTTTGAAGCACTAGCTTGTATCATTCTTACTCATTTTAAAAGCAGATAGAAGATTTAAAAAAAAACCCAATGCTATTAGTAGGGTATAGTGAAACTAACAACTATATTTAAAAACCACTTTGATGGAATGTTCGGCTGGTTTAGGTGAAAATGAAAAGTGATATTTTCATGTATTCTCACTAGAAGTGTATGAGGTATGATAAAAACATGATCCATATATAATTTAAAATTTTAGTACAGTAAAGGACACATTGCCATTAATCCCCCTCACAATACTCTTGCTCACTTCAAGCACACTCCATCTTTTTATGTATTTTTGAAGCAGTTCTGGAAGAACTCTTTCATGAGCAGTCCTGGCTGCCTTGATGTCTTGAATAGATTCACAACACTAATGGCAATTTTTTGTCAAACAAAAAACATTATGGTGTATCTTCCTCCACCTCAGTCATTGAGTCTGGCACCATGTGACCCTTAACTCTCCCCAAAACTCCAAATGACCACGTGAGGTAAACATTTTGAATCAATTCAGAATACTGCAGTAGCTATGACAGGCAGCTAAAGACGCTCAGGAGAGGGGACTTCTGGAACTGTTTCCACAGTGCTAAGAATGATAGGCTGCATATGTTGGAAGCGAGGGGAGTGTTTTGATGGGAATCAATGGTAATGTGTCTTTCTCTTTAAAAAGTTTTAAATAGTCACCAAAGTTTTTGATCACATCTCTTTAGCATGACCTTTCTGGAGGGCAACATGGCAAGATTTGCCAAAAGTTTAAAAATGTATGTATCTGGTTGCAGCAAAGGCTCAGTTTTTAGTGTACACACAGTTAGTACTGTTAGTTCTTCTTGGTGAATTAACTCTTCATCATTACATGATGCCCTGTTTTACTTTCCAGCACTGCAGGTGAATTAATATGCTCACATTTGGTTGATGGAGAGATGCAAACATGACACACCTTTTCTAAGAGATGGCAATCTAGAAAAGCACATTCTCTCACTTACTATTAAAACAATTGCTTGGGTGCTGCTTTGAGGCTGAGTAGGTTCATGTTGGTGATCACATATTTTTGTAGAAATGGCTTCCATTATTAGCAGTCTGAGATGCATGACTTCTAATTAGGCCTGAAGCAAAGATAAACCTTACATATTATTCACAACTATATTAAGGGTTTACTGACATATAAATTGTTTCTGTGAAATCTACATGATTTGTTATATAATCCCAGTGGATAAATTTTATAGCTTTCCTATGGTTTTGTGTTTTGTCTTAATATTACTTTTGAGTACCCCTTTGAGTTTATATTATAGCACTTAAAATCATCAGTACTGTACTGTGTAACTAGGAAGAATGCCTAACACAAGTGGGAAAGCTAAGCTACGTTGCTGTCTTTAGACCAAAGTATCTGGATGCTCTGATGAGAATTAATTGAGCCCAAGGTTGTGCTGACACCTTGTGTCTAAATGCACTTGAGAGAAATTTTACAGAGTTAGAAGGCATTCAAATAGCAGACCTAATACCTTCCTCACCCTTCTACTGGTTTAGGATTTTTCTTATTATTATATTCAATTTCCCATTCCACTGTCAATTTGCTGCCATACTGTGTGCTACTGTTTGCTGTTACAATAACCAAATAAAGTTCATGTGCTAGGTGATATGGTCACATTATAAACATAGATCTCTTTAAAACATGTCACTTTTTCCTCTCTTTAACTCTGTTTAACCATTTTAAATGTTTAACTATTAGCTTAGAGTCTTGCTAAAAGTAGGAACTGCATCTTTTACTATAACTCTGCAAAAAATTTAGCAAAGTTTCACATGTATATAGATACTTTCATAAAAATGTTCAGAAAACTGATGTGTACTAATCACTTGCCATATGCTGGCATTGTTCAACATGCATATTATAAACTCTATGATTTAATAAATAAGATTCACAACACATGAAACTACCAACTGTAGGTCAGAGCCATCAATCCTCCATGAGGCATCAGAACTTGTCTGCATGTTCCAGCCACATTTTGAGCTAGTCTAGAAGGGACAAATAGCCCTAATTGCTGAAGTCTTTGATATCACTAAATCCTGGATAAGAGTATCTGTACTGTTACGTTTTTGGTTAGTATAATGAAATATTGTGGGCAGTCTTCTTCATAAAGGAAACAGGTTGATTTAGCTCATAGCCATAGGCATTCAAAGGAGCCACATCAGCTTAGCTCTGGTAAAGGCCTTGAGGAAGATGACAGCACAGTGGCAAGGTCACAGGGGGAGGAAGAGACCTGACAGCTTCCCAGCTAGGAAGCCACAGCAAATCCTTCCTGAGGACACACACACTCTGAGTGGACCTCAGGACCTCCAGCTGACCCCACCTTCCATCACCTTTTAACATTGTCTCACTGAGAACTAAGTCTCTAACACACATGTAGACCTTTGAAAGACACATTCAAACATACCCAGAAGATGCTCTACATATTCTTGAGGATCCTTGAGAGTACTTATATACATACATCTGCAACTCAGTGCTGAGTCCCACTTATCTGCATGCAGAGGGAGAATGCTAGTGTCTCTCTGGAAGCTTCACACTCATGACTCACCTGATCCATTCTTCTAGGCCACAGGTTGGTGGCAGAATTCGGCAGTCTATCAATGTCTAGCATCACTGAAGTGTCATCATAGGTTGGTTCCAAGTCACTCAAGCATCCATAGTCCATGAAGTGAATGATATAATGCTCTCTGTCTTGCTATTCTGAGATAGTTTGCTGTAACAAAGTTACTTGTACTTTCAAGGTTATGTCTTTAATGACATTCAATGTCTTCAATGTTTCTACTGATGAATATACAGATGTACTTCTCCAATATGAGATCAAGTTTCAGGGAGAACTGTACCAGAGTGAATTCCCAATGTCTTCTACTAGACTTTAGATGGTAAGGCACATGGTTTGTGAGTTAAACAATATTCTGTTAGTCATGAGAAGAGAACAGATCCTGCTCCTGGTATGGAACTCTCCAAAGAAGTGAAGAAAGAAATTGCATGAGACTTCTGGATCAACTCTCAAACCCACTACAAATGATGGCTAACAGACAGCCTGTGCCACAATCAAGCTACATCTTTTGATTTTAGGTTCACTATGTCTTGAGGGGGGAGGGATGTAAAAAGAATTAAGATGTGTTACTTACCAATTCCCCATGATAAAAGTAGTCATTATGTACTATAAATATGTAGTAATAAAGATAAAAATTAGAAAAAAAGAGGAACATGCCAAATGGCAGCCCTGTCTATATTACTATATGTTATGCTCAAAATTTTATATCCCCCAAAATGCATTTGTTGGAATTGAATTTGCAATGTGATAGTGTTAGAAGACCTTTGGAAAGTGATTAAGCAGGGCCCCCATAAAGGGAATTAGTGCCTTTATGAAAGTGACCCAGAGGTTACCTGTTCTTCCTGCCTTGTGAGGTTGCAGTGAGAAGATGCTGTCCCAAGGTTTGCCTTCACCAACATCTCCTGTCTCTTGATCTTGTACACCTCAGTCTCCAGAATGATGAAAAATAGTAAAATATCTAAAAATATCTAAAAAAGTAAGCATGTAATTACCCAGTCTAAAGTATTTGTTTATAGAAACCTGTTATGACTTGTGTCTAGATGTTCCTCCAAACCTCATGTGCTTATAGGTGAGGCTTTTGGGAGGTAGCTGGATCCAGAGTGTGCAATACTGGATTAAGAGCTTGCTAACTAGATTAGCCTACTAATTAGTTTCACATGGTTCTGGGTGTGGATAATGGGAAGGCCCATCCTGGATGTGAATGGCACCAAATGACAGGTGTACAGCCTGAATGGAATAAAAGAGAAACGGAGCCTCTCTGCTTGCTGCTCCTGCCTACCCTGACATGGACTGTTTGACCTCTACCATGCCCCTCTGCCATTCTGCATGCACCGAAACCAGCTGACTGTGGACTGAACCCTCTACAAACTATGAACTAAAATGAATCTTTTTGTATTCCAAGCATCAGTGGGTATTGCATATTCTGTCACAGCAATGAGAAAGTAAGACAGATTGTGGCACCAGAAAAGCGGTATTGTTGCTGTGATGCTACCTGGCCATGTGGTTCAGAAGCTTTGAAACTAATTTGTGGGAAACACTGGAAAGGTTTGGAAATGCCAGATGGAGAAGCAGCCCTGGAATGCTGTAAGCCAAACTTGATGCGTGATTCTGGTCAGAGCTCATAAGACCAGAATGCTGGGCGGAGTGGGGTGGGGGGTGGGTATGGGGCAGATAGAAAAGACCAGGCTCAGGTTTCAGTTGGGGACAAGGACTCCACTGGCAGTTCGGCTCCGTGACATGTGTTTTATGTTCTGGTGGAAAATGTGTCTACATTTTGCTCATGTCCTGAAATTTTGTGGCAGCCTGAGATTAAGAGCACTGAACTAATTAATTTGGCTAAGGAAATTTCAAAGCAGTCTAATCCTGAGGTGGTGGCATGAGTGATGTTGGGGGTTTTAGCCAGCAACATCTTGAAAACCGAGAGCAAACCACCCAGCAGAATGATTTAAAAAGTCTTGAGTTTGACCAGAAAGGAAGCTCTGGTAAAGCTACCTCCAACAAAAAAGGAGATGAGAACCTGGTTGCTGAAAAAGAACAGGACAACAGAAAAGATGGCCTGAGGGCTTCACAAAAACCAGCAGGAGTCTACCATTTGTAGTCTCAAAATTATAAAGGTGAATGTCATTACTTTAAGAAGAGAACGCCAGAGTAACAAGTTCCAGAATAGCCGAGGCACAGAGAATTCATTCCTCTGGATTGGGTTCACAGTGTTCAACAAGCCAAGTACTTGGCCCCTACGGCCAAGAGAAAAGGAAATCTGGCTATTGCTCTAGTTGGTGGCAGAACTTGGCATTATCCACATGGTGCTACTTTTAGGTGCATAAAGAATGCAAGAGTTGTGGGGTCACAAAGGCTTCTGCCCAGATTTGAGAAGGTTTGGGGAGCCAGGCAGTGTGCCCTTGAGACAGTAGTATGTGAAGCTGTGATTGTGAAGTTGAAGATGCAGTAGAGATTCCAGAAGGTGGAAAAATCTGGGAACATAGATCACTTGAGAAACAGCAGTAAGGAGTGAGCAAAGCCACCAGTAATGTCATAGGGGCAGAGCCATCCTTTGGAGCTCACATCTTCCCATAGATTGAACTGGATGCTAGACATGGAACTACATGTTTGCCCTGCTGAAGTTTGGACTTGCTGTGGTTCCATTCTTTTCTGTTCCTTTCTTTACCCCTTTTGGAATGGAATGTTTACCTTGTGCATTTGTATGCTGGCAATGTTTAACATTCTTTTCATGTTTACAAGGGCTCACAACTAAAAGCCTGCCTTCAATCTTTGGACTTGGACTTCTCAGAGATGCTAAAATCATTAGGATTTTGGTAACAAGTAGAGATGGACTAAATATATTTTGCATAGAAATCACATGAGTTTTTTGGGGCCCTGGACAGGATGTTATGCTGTTTATATTTAGAGGTCCTCCCAAAGCCTCACACACTCACTGGTGGTATTTTGGGTATGTGATTTGATCATAGGGATGTAACACTCATCATCCTATTTTAAACAAATATGTCCAATAACTACATAAATTACAAAAAGTAATTTTAAACAATATTCAGTATGTGAACATATCTAAATATATGATAAACATTAAAACTAGGCAACACGTTTAGATCTTTGGAGGCTACACACTCATCTAAAGCCTGAGGATGCAAGCAGATTCTATACCTTAAATTCCTAAGTGATGTGAGTATTTAACTCTAGATTCAGGCTCCTTCAGGAGAAGCACACATTGTATTTTTGGAGAAAAGGACCTGGAAAGGAAAAGTCAGATATTTGTCTCTGTAACAAAATAATTGAGAAATTAAACTTATAAGGAAGAAGGGTGAGATTGGTCCCAAAATGGTAGAGCAGTAAGTGCCAGCAACTCAGCTTCTCCAGGACAAAATATCTAGAATCTGGGAAACGATAGTTTGCAGAAGAATCAAAACAAATGGAGGTTACCTGAGAACTACCTGGGGACCTACAGAGGAGAAGAAAATAGGATTAAGCGATACAGAAGAAATAGATCACACCATGGAGGAGAGACAATGTAGCACTGCCTACAGGGGCTGGCTTGCTGCCCCTTGGGAGGCAAATTGAAACTGACAACTTTTTCTCACAGAGGATTGGAGAGCTGCATCCAGACCAAAAGAATCATCAGCAGTTGGAAGCAGCAAAGATGTGCTTCCAGAGCAGCCTTCCACAGTCACTATTTGGCGAATGACCTCGGTAAAAGCACCTGCAGCCACAATCACAGAGCGAGAGCTGGCGGCGACACCACTGTAGGGAGGGGCTGAGTGTTTGGACCCAGAGCAGCCCTGTGGCTACTTCACACTGCCAAGTTCCCAGAGGGAAAGACAGTGATGGGAAACTGCTGGCATATGGAAAGCCGACTTGGAGGAGCCGTGGTGAGGGTCAGGGGCTGTGAAACACACCTGGCTCTTACAGTCAGGGAACAGGTTCAGCCTGAGTCACAGGACCGGGAGCTCACATTGGCACTGTGTTCTCATTATAAGCAGAGCTCTACCTCAGCACTCCTGCAGAGGTGGGCTGCCACCTACACTTCCACGGTGAATGGAGACACAGCCTGGTTTGAGCTCTGCTCCTCCACCCTATCCTGAGGAAAAGAGCCACACACCCAGAACAAAATAAAATTGTCTTATTTGTTGATTGTATTAGTTTTTCTTATTTCACTTTTTACCTTTTTTATTCTTTGCTACTTTTCTCCTTCTGTCCATTTTACCTTATGCTTCTATTCCATTATTTTACCCTTTCTTCTTTTATAAGCTTGTTTATGCATGTGAGCATGTCTGTATGTATGTCTTCTCTTCCTCTTGCCTTTTTTCTCCCAATATAGTTTATGGAGGAAAAAGTACTTCTCTTTTGTTCCTTTCTATCCCTCCTACTTTTATCCAAATTGATTCTAACATTACACATGATAAACTTCAAGTTCAAGTAGACTCCAAAAGACAAACAAGGTCACCTCATGCTAGTCGAGAACAGCCCAAGAAGATACAACACTGATGAACATATATTACTGAATACTGAAGCACCTATCTTCATAAAACAAAAACTGCTGAAATTAAAAGATCAAATAAACATTAACACTATCATAGTAGGGGATTTTAACATCCCACTTCCACGAAGAGATAGATCAACTAAACGAAAACCAATAAAGAAATTTCAGAGCTGAACCACACTCTTGAATATACTGACTTAATGAATATAGACAGAGTATTCCACCCCTCTACAACAGAATGTGCCTCTTTTTCAACAGCACACAGTACTTTTTCCAAAATGGATCATATACTAGCACACAAAGCCTGCTTAAATAAATATAAAAGAATAGAAATTACCTCATGCATATTATCAGACCACTGTGCAATGAAAATAGAAATCAATGACAGAAGAAATTTCAAAAAAGGCAAAAGTTTCTGAAAAATTAACAACATACTCCTAAACAACCAATGGGTCATAGAAGAAATCAAAGAAGAAATTTAAAAATTTTGGAAAGTCAATGACAAAGATGATATAACTCATAAAAACTTCTGGGGCCCTTTGAGAACATTTATAAGACAAAAATTCATCAATGCCAACATTAGGAAAATAGAACAAGCTCAAATAGACAACTTTAAGAAAATCTTAAATACTTGAGAAACAAAAATAAGCCAGCCCCAAACTAAAATTAAGGAGATAAATTAGAGCAGAAATCAATAAAATTGAGACTAAAAGAAGAGTTAAAAAAGAAGTCAATGAATTGATGAGCTGATTCTTTGGAAGAATAAATAAAATAGTTCAGCCCCTGGCCAGATTTACCAAAGAAAGGAAGAAAAGACTCACATAAATGCAATTAGAAGTAAAAAAGGTGAAATCACATCAGTCACTGTTGAAATCCAAAAGATAGTAAACACTTCTAAAACTTATATTTCAGCAAATTAGTAAATTTTGAAGAAATAGATTCCTAGATACATACAAACTACTAAAACTAGCCCAAGAAGACATGCTGTACAACCCAATTATAAGTAATAAATTGACAGTGGTAAAGAATTTACCAAATAAGATTCACAGGATGCCACCAGACTGGAACAGACAGATCCCAGCCCCTTCTGCTGCATGGGCTAGCAAACAAGAAGTACCAGCACTCCCAGTCCTAATCACCACCCCCCCATAGGTGACTGGCTTAGCTGGAGAAACACAGGCTGTGATGATAGCTGTGGAGGTGAAATGCAATTGGATGCCTGTGGTGCTTTGGTGTTGCACTAACATTGCAGGTCTAGAGCCAGTGGTCTGATCATGGGTTCAGAGGAGAGTGGTATGCAGTGTGGTATCTAGTGGGGATCTCCTTCTGAGGGTTGCAGCCACTGTTGATTCTTTGTGGTATTGTTTTAGAAGTCCTATATCATTTCCATTGTTTTGTTGGGCTGGGTTTTATTCTCTTTTGTTTTGTTTGATTATGTTAATTTCAATGGCAGGAGCAGCTATTTCAAAGATAGCAAGATATATTATGGTAGCAATTTTGGGTTTACTATAGGTTTGTTCTGAAGTCCTTTATTTCATTAAGTGCTTTGTTTTTATTGTCTCTATCCTACTCTGTTGTTTGATTTTTACTATGTCCGAAGGTATATGCAGCTATTTTCAAGATAACAAAAGACATTTTGGTAACTGTTGTCAATTTCATAATGTTTTTAAGTCCTGTATCTTTTATACTGGTTTGTTTAGATTGGTTTCATTCTGTTTTATCCTCTATAAAATAATAAAAAAAGAATTTACCAAACTAAACAAAACAACCCCAGGACCTGATGGATTCACTACTGAATTCTGGTTTTGACCTTTAAGTATATTACCAAACTCCTTAAGCTCTTCAAAGAAACTGAAAGGGATGGAGCACTCCCAAAGTAATTTATGGAAGCCAGTATCACCCTGATCCCCAAACTGCATAAACACTCAACTAAAAAAAAGCAAACTATAGGTCAATCTCCTTAATGAACACAGATGCAAAAATCTTCAACAACATATTGGCAAATAGAATGCAGCACATTATCAGAAATATCACACATCACAATCAAGTGGATTTCATCCCTGAGATGAAAGGATGGTTCAACATACGTAAGTCAAGAAATATAATACATTGTATAAACAGGTAAATGTAAAAAGCCATATGATCGTACTGAAAGATGAAGAAAAGGCTTTTGACAAAATCCAATACCTTTCATGAAAAACCCTAATGAAGACAAGTACAGAAGGATCATACTGACATAAGATAAAAGCTATACAGACAAATCAATAGTCAGCATCATATTAAATGGTGAAAAACTAAAAGCATTCTCCCTAAAATCAGGAACAAAACAAGGATGTTCACCATCACTTCTTCTATTCAATGTAGTACTTGAAACATTAGCCAGAACAACTAAGCAAGAGAAATAAATAAAATGGATATATATATGGGAAAGGAAGAACCCAAATTATCATTATTTGCAGATGATAAAATACCCTAGATAGAAGACCCAATGAACTCCACCAATATCTCTTAGAATTGATAATGAACTTCAGCAGTGTAACAGGATACATGATCAACATGCGAAAACCATCAGCATTTGTGTACACCAACAGTGAATGGGATGAGAAGGAAATTATAAAAATACTTCCATTCACAGTAGCTTCAAGAAAAATGAAATACTTAGGAATTAACCTAACCAAAGAAGTAAAAGTACTCTTAAAAAGGAGATTGAAGAGGACATTACAAAATGGAACAATGTCCCCTTCTTCCGTATTGTCAAAATGACCATATTCCCAAAACTATTATACAGATTCAATGCAAAGTACCAACAGTATACTTTGCAGATCTAGGAAGAATAATTCTAAAATTCATATGGAACCATAAGAGACAAATAATATAAAAGTAATTTGGGGCAACAAGAGCAAAGCTGGAGGCATAGCAATACCTGACTTCAAGGTATACTATAAAGCAGCAGCAATTAAAAAAACAGCCTGGTACTGAAACAGAAACTGATACATAGATCAATGAAACAGAACTGAGGATACAGAAACTTCCCTAGATGTATTCAGCTATTTGACCTGTGACAAAGAGGTCAAAAGCATTTGTTGGAGGAAAAATAGTCTATTCAACAAGTGATACTTGGAAAACAGGCTATCTGTGTGTAGAAAGTTTGAAAATGGACCACTATCTCTCACCATATACTAAATTAAAATCAAAACATATCAAAGATCTAAACATTAAAACAGAAACATTAACCCTCTGGAAGATGAAATAGGTAATGGGCAAGAGAAATAAACAGACACCTCACAGAAGAAAAAATACAAATGGTCAACAGATATGTGAAAAAGTGTCCAACATCCCTGGCCATAAAGAAATGCAAATTAATACAATACTAAGATTTCATTTTACTCTGGAAAGAATAGCAATTATTAACAAATCAAACAATAACAAATGCTAGTGCAGCTGAGATGAAAAAAGAACCTCCCTGCATTGTTGGTGGCAATGCAAAGTAGTACAACCTTCATGGAGATTTCTCAAAGAAATGAAATTAGAAATTCAGAATGAGGGGGAGAAGACAAGATAGCCAATCAGTAAGCAGCAAAATACAAAGCCTCCCAGGAGAAACAACTCATTTGCCAGAATAAAACACCCTGGAAAGACCCAGACAGAGGGAGATGGATCCTCTTGACACAGGAAGAAATTAAAATGTAAAAAAGCTTGTCAAATGCTTCGGGACTACAACTGAAACAGCTAAAAATTACAGGACACAGCATTTCATGGTGACTCTTCAAGTTTGCGCCAGCTTGAATCCACGCTGGCAGGCAGAGCTGCCCAAACTCGTTCCCACCACCACTCACAGGAAGCACAGCAGCGCTGAAGTTGGGGGTTGATGAGCGCAATGGAGAGAGGAGCCGGCGAAAAGACCTTCATTAATCCATGGTCAGTGCTGGGAATGAGACCCCCCGCCATGGGAAGGGCGCGACCAAATGTGCGACATGTTGGAATCTGGCAGGAGGAACCTGAACTGGGAATGACAGTGACTTCAGTTGGTTGCTCCCTCCCCAGAGCAGATTCATGGGATTTGCTTGGACCTGGTTGCGCCCCTGGCCAGGACCCAATGAGCTGTCCCAAATTGATTCCCTGCGCCTAGCATGCACTAACTGGGTGAAGGCTCCTGAAGTTTGGCCCGGTGTGGAGGGGCAGGCATACGCAGCCACTGCTTACACCTCAGTGACAAGAGCAGGCAGGACAGGGCGGAGGTCCCTTGCCAGCGTGCTTCACAGAAAACGTGGCCAACAGGGAAGGGGGCTGGGACCTGCACTGTACACCTGTGTGGAGGAAGCCAGGGCCATGACAGGAGAGAGGCAGGAGGAGACCTCCAGCCCAGAACCCTGAGAGCACTGATCCAGGAGAAGGAAAAACAAGGCAGACTGAGGGCAGCAAACGCACAACATCAGACATGGCTTCAATGGACATTAAGAGATATCTTTGGGACCTTGTAGATGAGCTCAAAACTGAAACATTAAATCAGGTAAAGCAAGATATGAGTAGAGTGATAAAAGAAATGCTCTCAGGAAGCATCTCTCAGGATGATACAGATGGAAGAAGGGAGGAACACAAAAAAAGAAGAGAAACATTTGATAAAGAGTATAAAGAAAATATAGAATACATGAAGCAGATTCAAAGAGTCTACCAGGAAATTAAAAACTCCATTGAAATCTGGCAAAACTCCTTAAAAGAAACTAAGGATAGACTATCAAAACTTGAAGACAAGTTTGCAGTGTGTGATGATGAAAGGAAAGATCTCTTAAAAATAACAAGGAAACAGGCAGTAACAATACAAAGGCTAGAAGATGACAAGGGAATCTACAATTTAAGAATAAGAAATGTGAACGAAGAAGCAGGAGTACATACAGGTGAATTACAGAGGCTATTCACAGAAATAATTAAGGAAAACTTCCCAAGCATGGAAAAAGAAAATAACATTCGGTTATGTGAGGCATACAGAACCCCAGCCACCTACAACCAAAACAGATCTAAACCCAGACATATAATAATCAAAATACCAGAAATTCAATATAAAAACAGAATATTAAAATCTGTCAGAGAAAAGAAACAGATTACCTATAAAGGTAAGCCCATCAGGATCATGGCTGACTTCTCCACACAGACCATCAGATCAAGAAGAGCTTGGAGCAAAGTATTCAAAGCCCTGAAAGAAAATAACCTCTAGCCCAGATTGATGTACCCTGCAAAACTGTCACTAGAAATTAATGGAGAAACAAGATGCTTCCATGACAAAGAGGAACTGGGTGAGTTTGTGACCACCAATCTAACCCTACAGAGAATACTGAAGGACATTCTAGAGAGAGAAAAAAAAAATACCAGGATTTAGGAACAGTGGCAGAAAGTCCTTAATGAGTGGGGCAGGCAGTAGAATGGAGAAAACTAGACAAAGGCAGAAAACAGCATAGCAGAAATTAGGCAGAGAAGGATAACTAGAAACTCTAACATAGATGGTCTTGATATGCTATTTTGTTAATAGTGCAACAGGATTTAAAACCCACATTACTCACACTACTCTGCTTAGATGTATTATATTCTGTTCCAGTCATTCTACCTGTACTAGATTTTAGGACACAGACAGTAATCCCAAAAATAACAGGATATAGTATGGTAATCATCCTTAATTTCCTATTAAGTTAATCTAAAGCTCTGTAAAACCGACACTGTTTTACCATGACTGATTGTAATCGAATCTGGTTTGTTAGATTGCTGTTTTGTATTGATAGATTTTATTCAAAGCTGTTATGATTGATAGTTATTAAGTCTGAGAGCATAGGCAACTGCACTTAAGATGACAAGATCCACTATAATATCCACTATGGTTTGATTATTACCTGCCTTTGAAGTTTTATACTGTCTACAATGTTTTATTTTTACTAATATTATTATGTACTGCTATACTCAATTATAATGCTATATTCAATTATGCCTGATGATATAGACATTCTATTGAAGATAATAAACAACACAGTAATCATTGTAGATCACCTTGTACTGTGGTTTTATATGTCTTTTTGGTTTCATGTTTTTATAGAAATTTATTATGTTTTGTCTTACTAAGTTTTGTTTTTCCCTCTAATACAGAAAGGGTAGAAATACATGCAGAGATTCATGCATGCGTAGCTGTTTACACTCTCACTGTTTAAATATATACTTTGTATGCTTTAATTTTGTAACTTGAACAACTAATTCTAAGAGGACAATATGTAATTTATTCACTAGTGATTTCTTATTGTTTATCTTTTTTTTTGGAATTCTGTATTATCTTTACCCTTTACATGCTCTTGTTTCTCTCTAGATAAAAAAAAAAAAAAGAAAGAAATTCTGTATGACCCAGTAATCCCTGGCTAGGGATCTTCCCCAAAGAGCTTAAGTCATACTACAGCAATCTATGCACCCCAATGTTTATAGCAGAACAAGTCTTAATAGATAAATCCTGAAAATAGCCTGTATACCATCAGCAGATGATTGGATAGAATATCTATCTGTATAATGGAATACTACTCAGCTATAAAGAATGACAAATTTGAGGCATTTGTAGGCACTTGGAAAACATAACGTTGAGTGAAATAAACCCAATACAAAAGTTTAAATACTATATCGTATCTCTCACTGGAGTGAGGCAAAGTACAAAAGAAGAAAGTGATGAAGGATGCAAAGAAGGGGACTCAGAAATGGGCCTCTTGCAATAGGAACAGGGTCCAAGGGAAAAAGCAGGAGGGCTGAGGAAGGGAGGAAAGGGAAATAAGTGGCTGAAAGATATGCCATGTGCAGAAACCTAATAGACACAATGAATGTAAACATTACATGTTATAACATGAGCCAAGGCCAATAATACCGACAAGAGTGAAAAGTGGACTAGGGAACAAGAGGAGGAGGGAGGAGGGGGAGAGGGGCCCAAGGGGACTAAAAGAGAACAAGTTGTGATGTGAGATGTACCCACTCCTCAAGATGCTTATACTTCAAATATGTACCAATAAACTGAAAAATCAAAAATTACAGAAAAGGAAGAAGGGTTTGTTTGGGCTCACAATTTCAGTGCATGGTTAGCTCATTTGGTCACTTTGGTATATGGCAAAGCAGAATATCAGGGGGAATTGGTGGGCCAAACTGCTCCCCTTATGAAAACTGAAGAGTGTGAGACAGAGACAGAGACAGTGACAGACAGGGACACAGAGAGAGACAGAGACAGAGACATGAACACCAGAGGTCCCAATATCCCCTTTAAGAGCACTCCTCCAGTGACCTTGCTGCCCCTAGGTTCATCTCCTAAAGCTTCCACCACCACCCAGTAGAGCCCCAAGATTACGGCCAAGTCTTTAACACATGAGCCTCTGGCAGATATCCAAGATGCAAACCATAACAAGGGGATTCTGCGAAGCTGGGAGAAACTGACACACACATCCAGTCAAGAGTTACTCAGTAGGTCCTAGAGGCAGCCTGAAGTAATCTTTGGAAGGGTCTAGGTTATGTTTGTGAGGCTGAAAAAATTATATTTTTGAAAATTTGAAGTGAATTTTTGAGGAAAAACACTTTTAAGACCTCAGTCAAATCTTAGATGGCTTGTGCATTGACAGAAGGCTTGGATGGGACATATTCCTTTCCTTTGCTGTACAACTGCTCTCAGAAATAAGATTTGGGACAGATGTGTTTGTAGCACCAATGAGAAGATGACAATGACCATCAAATAATGAGTTTTGAGAAATAAAGACTAAAAACCATTGACCATCCAAATGACTTTTCCTTTCTGTGCTTCAAAGCCCTGGGCATATCTATATCCTTTCCAGTGTACTTGGCATTTTTAAAGTTAGTATTTCACTTTCAAGCCATGAACTTCCACCTGACATCTTGTATTACAGCCCTGTGGTCATATATTATGTTACCCAAAGGTTCTTATGGAATATATATACTTCACTTCATATTAATATTGCTGCATTCAGAGCTCAAATTGATCCGATCTGGCAGGCATTTTATTTCAAATCTATCATATGAAGCAATTTCCCCTTCAAGACATTTCACTATATTGCTATCAAAGAGAGATCTATTTAGGACAAAACCAAAATCAAGAGAGGATCAGAAACGACTTCATTGGGCACAAAGTGTGTGTATCGCGAGAGTGAGAAGACCATGACAAGCATCCACTGCTGGATTCCAGAATACAGGTGAAAGACCTTTGAATAATGTGAGTGACCAAATCCACTTTTACCTTTTAAGATCTTCTATAGACTACTGATATCTGTGCAGTGTTAAAGAGGCTTTATGTTGGAAATGTTCTCAATGATAAAACAGAGTCACCCAAGATCAAGGACAAGAGAAGATCGGGTGACTGCAAAGGAGGTGAATGCTTAAAACAAGAGAGAGTTGAGTTACTGAGGTAGCTGCTTTTCTAAGTCTGGTTCATGTCATGGAAATGGGAAGAAATTCTCCTATAATCTAAATAAATATTTCCATAAAAGCTCCATAAATATTATCTCTGAACCTTTCTCTGGTTACATTTGTAAGTCTGATATGCAAAGGGATTTGTTTTCTTTCTTTTGTGATTAGGGCCCGGCACACAAAATGGTGGAGAGGCGCTAAAGTGCTGTCAGCTGGAGGTGACTGGTCCAGGTACATGTACTTGATGTGGAAGTCTGCAAAGTTTTCTGTTAATACTTGTTTTAAAAGTTAAACCTGTAACTACTACTAACACATTTTAAAACATTATACCTACTCGGCAAATATCTAAGAAAAACACCAGTAAAACCTTTCAGTTTTTTCACTAATACAAGGTACAATAAAAAGGACAGCGAACATTTAAATTTAAAGCAGTTGTTACAGTAAAGGCACATTAGCTCCCCTTTAAAGTACCCCCATGCTTTGGACACTTACCCTGTCGATCTTGTCACTTTCTGAAACAGCTCTGCAGTCCTTTCTCTTTCATTGTCTTTTAAACTTCTTTATTGGTGTATGTTAGCAACACACGCGTTAAAGTCTTTCATCGTGAGGAACTGTACACATACACATGGCATCGCAATACTTTGGCTCCCTCCCCACCTCCGGCCCCATCTCCATGCATTCCCTGGTCCCCTTCTCATCTCTACAAAGTCTCTCGCTCTTGTTTGCTATCATTTGTCTTTTATTTTGCTCTTTGAATTATTTATAGTTTGGGCCTGGGGATTTAGCTCAGTGGCATAAGCACCTGCCTGAAAAGCGTGAGGTTGTGAGTTCGATTCCCAGTACCAAAAAAAGAAAAAAAAGAAATTATATTTTGGTTTCTCATATGAATGTTTTTATAGTTGCTGCCTCAATTCAAATTGTTGACAGCAATTTTTGTCAAGTAAAAACATCGTGCTGTGTCTTCATCCACCTTATTCAACAAATTCTGTGTCTTCCCCACAGTCAAATGACTATGGAAGCTAAGTGTTTTGAATTGATTTAGGACATCAAGACAATCACAAAAAGATACTAGAAGAGGACTTCTAAACTACTTCAGAAAGAGACGAAAAGACGGAATAAGTGTGTTCAAAGTGAGGGGAAGTATTTTGAGGAAGACTAAGGGCAGTGTGTCTTTCATCGTAGTAAGTTTTCTAGAACTGAAAACATTCACAGTATATTTTGATCACACCTCATACATAATCATCATTTCTGAATCAACTTTGAGTAAGAAGTCTTTATGTTGGTTTTTGGTGCTACAGATTGAACCCCAAGGCCTTGTCATACGAGGGAGGCCCTTTTAGCTTTTAGTTTTGAGACAGGATCTCACTATGTTGCCTAGCGTGGCCACCAACTTTCTGTCTTTCTGCCTCAGCCTTCTGAGAGGCTTACACTACAGGTGTGCACCACTGTGCCTGCAGTGAGGAGCTTTTATAACTGTCCACTTTTCTTGCTTTGAAGTTGCATGCCTTATTCAGTGAATACCACAGTCCTAGCTATCTGCAGCTGTCTGACCGTCTCTTCCTGTGCACACATGCATGGCTTCCACTCTCTCAGCAAGGAAGAGGCTCCTTCTCTGGTCCAAGCAGTAAAATGAAATGGTTATAACTGACATTTCCATATATTCCTTTTTTCTTATTTTTCCTCCTATAAGGAAGGTAGTGCAGTGGTAAGGATTACACACTTAGTAATTGATGATTTACAGTTAGTAGGTTTCAACAGAATAGGCATCTTTCTTACAATGCAGAACATTTTAAAATCAGATGGGTATCTCAAATACAACAGAAAGAACTACATATATTAAATATTTCTTTAAATTTTCCTTAAAAATCTGTGTCATTTTGATAGTTTGGCAAAAGAGATCTTAGGATCAACTTTTACTAGGCTAGAAGCTAAGAAAATGATGCATAAATTAGATTGCTATGTACTCTTTGGTTAATTCATGAAAAGCATATAGGAATTGATTTTCTTCATGGAAATATGCTAGTGACAAAGAATAATCAAGTATGCTAATAACAATACCAGGATTTCATAATATTTTCATAAAATCATTAGCAGATATTGGGGAGCTGAAAAAATTAGCCTAACCTTTGCCAGCAAAATTTAATTGTCTTCTTGATAGTGATATTCTATCCATTCTAACTGATAGTCAAGGCAGACAATGCTTTCATTACATATATAAATGATCTATTTAAAGGAATGGTAATTTGAATTACATATAGGTTCAAACAGTATTTGCAAAGATGATGGCTTTGTTCAAAATATTATTAAAAACTCTTAAACATTTGAAAACCTCTACTGCATTCTTCTCAATACCTCAATCATAGCTTCTTGAAAGTAGTTGTCACTTGGAATTAGACTTGTGGATAAGATACACATTCAAGTTATGGGTTACAACTAAATAATATCCTCTGCCAGGAATGTGACAGATTGCATTAAGACAGCCACCACCTTTCACTGTATCACCTACGTTTCTTCCCTCTACCTAGGTGGACCTCTGTCATGAGAAGCCAGCAGAAGTGACACTTAGGGTGTGCTGATACCACAACTCTGCCTTCTTCTCTGAGGACACTTGCTCTTGGAAACCAGACCTTGTGCTGGGAGGAAACCCAGCAGGAGAGGCCACATATAGGCGCACCAGATGACAGCCTGACTCCTGGACAGGTGACTGAGGCTCCCAAGTGATTTGATTCTGACCCCCAGAGTCATGTCCAGCCTGAGATAGTTGTGCTACAGCTGCTTGGAGCAGAGATGAGAAGTGTTCTTTGTTAAGTCTTCAGAAAGTCTTAAGACAGTGCTTCAAAGAACCTTTTCAAAAGAACATAAATCCTCCTAGGGATCTGAAGTGACTCTCCCTGCTAAAGAAAGGGCATGTGAACAGCTGGGGGTGCCCCACAGTGGCCTTGGGCAGATGCCTACATAGAGAGGACCTCTTTTGAAACAATTTGTGAATGTGGTGTTTGTTTAATAGAGTAAATTAGAAATTAATTTGCAAAATCCTCCAGGCTTTTAAAAAATATCAGCTGAGCTGAGAGGAACATATAGCACAATATGAAAATTCATGGAACCTCCAAACTTCTGGAGGTAGAAAGTAGTCTGGTAAAGCTGCTCAGTTGTGAAGACTGACCTTATTTTACAAAGGGCAGGAATTTCAGAAGTGGAAGACTCTAGAACAGCAGGGCTCATAGCTGTTATTCTCTGCCTGTCCCACTGCGGCCACTGTGTGGAGACAGACACGTGCATGTAACTTGTTTCTCTAGATAACAGGTCCTCAGAATTCTACCCAAGGAGCTTTATCCACACTTGGATCCGATGGATGGAGATCTGGGCTGCATGTTAATGCCTTAGTAGTCACAGATGTGGGGCTGTGAGGGGTCTGAATTTACTTTGTGCAAAGAGAGATGTAAACTCTTGAGGCCAGAGAGAAACTGGCAGAGGGCATCACTTGCATCAGTCGCTGATCGGGGGGAGGCTGGTTCTGTTCTTCCGAGACCAGGCAGGATGGTAGACACAGTTGCATGCTGAGACTGTGCTGGCCAGGGGAGTACAATGAAAGGAATGCTCTGTGAACTGTGAGGAAAGGTCCTAAAAACGCTACACATCACTGCTTGCTCTCTCAGGATGCTTCCTTTTGAAGCCCAGCTTCTACACTATGAGGAAGTAAAGCAGCCACACACGAAGGTTGAAGGTGAGGTTCCGCCGACAGCCAGCATCAACCACAACACAGAGCACATTTTAGGATAACTCCAGGGACTGGCCACCAAGTCACCGGCAGCCTGCTGGCTGCCTGCAGGATGCCATGAAGGAGACTGAGAAGCTGTCCTTGTGTGCCCACTGCAGAACCACAAGTAAAGGAAGGAGCTGTCAGTCTCCCAAAGCCATTTAGTATGGTGTGGTCTGAGATGCAGCAACGGAAAAGTAGGAAAAGAGAATGGAAAACAAATGGTGGCATAACACAGCGACAGAACATGATTTAAGCACAAAAAGGAACAAAGTATTGATCAATACAACAAAGCCGCTGACCTCAAAGATCTTATGCTTAGCAAAAGCAACTGGAAAAGGGACATGTTTCCATTTCTTTCAGGTTGTATAACAAACAGAACTGAGTAGTGGCTGCATTTGGGTACAACTGCTAAGAGTGGCCACACGCAGCACCTTGGTGGGTTGAGTCAGTCTCTGTCATGACAGTGTGAGGGACAGTTACGAGGATGTAGCTCAGTGGTAGAGCACTTGGCTGGCATGCGGTCCTGAATCTGATCTTCAGCACAGCAAAGAAAACTTTTTCTAAAAATTTATTTATTTATTTGTTTATTTATTTATTTATTTATTTTTTGGTACCAGGGATTGAACTCATGACCTCATGCTTGCCAGGCAAGCACTTAAACCACTGAGCTAAATCTCCGGCCCCAAAAAAATTTTTAATAATAAAAATTAAGTGGGACCATGTTGTGCACAAAGCTATAGATCCCACAAGAATGACAGTGTTGATTAACTACGAAAGCTGGATGAACACCACATAAAAGCCCACTCTTCTGTTTACTTTTTAATGGCCCACAATCAAAATTTTAAAATAAAAAAGCACTGATTTTTGTCAAAAGTGGGTTAACTGTAAATCAATGAGATACTTACCTTATATGATTGCTAGTCAGGCTCTGAAAATACCAAATCATATGCTTCCAGGATGCTTTGAGTTAGGCAGTGTTGTTTAAATAGATGAATAAACATATCATGCATTAGGATAGCCAAAGTTTAACACTTGCTGCAATGTGTAAATAAGTTTTAAAAATCGGTTTTATTTTATATTTTTATTTATATTTTAAACAGCTTATATATTTTTCACTATTTATCTAGTACTTACTGTCCATTTATCTAACATCTGTGGGACATTTAAGTGGTAGAAACTAATTCCCAAAACAAAAACACAAGAACAAAAAGAAAAAAAGAAACATAAATTCCTAGCAAGAAGAACAACAGCAACCAACTATAATGTTAACTATGCTGTTCTTTACAATGCAGAGAGAATTTCCACCTATCAGGTTATTTGAAATATCTTTTATTATTATTTCAGTGCTGGGATTTGAACCCAATTGAACCCTTGTGCATGCTAGGCAAGCAACTTACCACTGAGCTACAACCTCAGCCTCTTCAAGTTATTTTAGAATACTTCTGTTTAACAAGTAGAAGTGTTAGCCATCTGTAAAACTATCTTCCTGTTGAATTTAATATTCTCTAAATGATTTTTAAAACACTCATCTATATGGCATGTATTGGTGAAATTACATACTATGGACATGTAACAAATCCTACCTATTTAGACTGCCAACTAATTTGAACTTAGATGAAACTAAAATTCGTATTATTGGCTCAGATTTCTCTGAGCTTTGGGCTTGCATAAGCAACCACCTCTTGGCAGTCCTCTCTGGGAGGTCTGCACACGCATCCCAAGCAAACAGAGGCAGCTCTTCCTCCTGAGAGGCTCTTAGCAACAGCAGCATCTTCTAGTCAACCACACAAGCCAGCGACTACCTTCCAGACTTCTCCCTCTATGTAATCCTGCATCTCTGGCCCATTGCTGATGCCTGTTCAGCTTTCTGAGTGTTTCCTCACCCATGTTCCCTCTGCAGCTACTGCTGGGGAAGCTCTTGCACTTCCCTCCTTTGTGACGGGCACACCTCACACAGCCCTGCTCCTAGCTCCAAGCTGCTGCAAGAGTGTTCTCAACAAAAAGGAAATCTCTTACTATTACTGTCCAGCTTCTGCCTTCAGGAATTCTTCACTGCCTATTGATAAATGTGTAACTCTCAGCAGGGAAAACTAAGCCCTCTCTGCTCTGTTGTTTGATGATTGTTACAGCAACCTGTTTCTTCCCGCTATCCTAAGCCATGACGCATGAGTAAGACACTCCTGAGGATGCGGCTGCCTCTTGTCTGCATACCGTATTCAAACACTGCCTCTTCCTTCCAAATGCCCTGAAAAGGTGTACTCCTCTTTTAGACTGCACTCTTGCATTAGATCCTTGTTAAATATCCTTGCCCCAGAAAAGGAGTAACCCTTTTGCATCTGTGGACCCTTGGCACCTTATACGTCTGACACTGAAGTGTGGATGATTTTTTCTTTTCTTGTCTTATTCTGCTTCAGATTTTCTCTCTCTTCTAGACTACAAGCTTCACTTGGGAAAGAATTGAATCTTACTTTGTATTCCTGAGCCAAATACAGTACTAACTTGTAACAGATACTTAAAAATCATTTATTAAATGAATTGAAGCCCAAGAAAAAATGGTTTCAATATTCTGCTTCCAAAAGAGAAGTAAATATTCTGCTTCCAAAAGAGAAGAAAAAAACTGGTATCATAAAACTGATAGCAAAAATCTGATATCAAATTGAGGGCACAGATTCAGATTACAAAATGGCTAAAGTCCTCTGGAAAGTAAAGTGATTGCCACAAAGAGTTTACACACACACACACACACACACACACACACACACACGATGTGCACTCCACAGGTTTAGTTTGAAACACTATCACTCAATGCATATAATAGAAAAGATGTAAAATCAAACACCTTAGAAAACTAGAGAAACAATAATTTAAGTCTAAAGCAAGCAGAAGAGAAATAAAGTTAGAATTGAAATAAATGAAACTGAAAACATGAAATCAATAGGGAAAATTGCCAGAACTATAAAATTTTTCTCTGAAATTATCAATAAAATTAGTAAAATTCTAGTTAGGCTAATGAGGAAGGGGGACACAAATTATTAAAAGAACAGTAATAGAATAGTGTAAATAGCACTTTGTTCACAGGTTTGGTAACTTGGACGAAATGGATCCATCCCTTTAAGGGCACAATTTATCAAAACTGATACAAAAAGTAGGTAATGTGAATAGGTCTGTATTTTAAAAATTAAATACATAATTAATAACCTCCAAAAAAGAAAACACCAGACCCAAATGGCTTTTAATGGATAAATTTTTACCAAACATTTTAAAGAAAGAAACCATTTCTCTACAAATTCTTCCACAAACTAGACATAAAAGGAAAACAATTTGTTCTATGAGACCCAATAACCAAAACTAGATATGACTTTACAAAGGAAGAAACTATAGACTAATATTTCTCATGAATTTAGACGTAAAACCCTCAAAAGTATGAGCAGTCCAACACCATATATGAATCATTTGCCATGATCAAATGAGATTTATTCTACATATGTAAATCTAGATCAATCTAGAGCAGAAAAATCTATCAATGTAATCCACCAACAGTGTAAAGAAAGAAGCCACATGATCACCATCAATTGAAGTAGAAAAAGCTTTTGACAAAACTTCTTGGCTAACTAGGATTTTGTATGGAAAATTACAAAACAAACTCAACAAAACATAATGATTTAAACAAATGGGAAGATATTTTGTGTCCCTGGAAGACTCAATGTTAAAAGATCTTGATTCTTGACTGATCTCAACCAAGATTGCAAGAAACTATTTTGTGGGTCTCAAGTTTATACAGAAAAAGTAAAACATCCAGGATAGATAAGACACACTGAAGTACAAAGAGCTCTCAGAGTATCCATTATTGAGACTGACTGTAAGACTACCACACACACACACACACACACAATGTGGAACGGCACAGTACTGGCGAGGGAGCAGGTGCATGCATAGATCACCAGAAAAACAGAGCCCAGGCAGAGACTGCATGGCGTTCTCAGCTCCTGTTGCACCAGGAACAAAGGCAATTCGATGGGAAAAGACCATCTTAACAAGTGGAGTTGGGATGACTATGCATCCGTCCACAATAAGTACACAGGTACAGACCTGCACCTTCTAAAAAGTTTACTCACAATGGTGGATAGACATGAACATAAAGTGCAAAAGATAGAAAACTTCTAGAAGAAAATAGATGAGCATGGGTTTGGTAATTTTTTTAATCCAATATCAAAAATATAACCCAAGAAAGAAAAAAAACTGGGTTAGTTAAATCTAATAAAATTAACACTTTTGTTCTGTGAAAAAATGTTAAGAGAATGGAAAGACACCACTGGCTAGGAGAAACTGTAGCTGATAAAAGACCTATGTCCAAAATATACAGAATTCCTAACACTAAACATTAAGAAGACTAATTAAAGTGGGCAAACATCTGAACACATTTCTCACCACTGAAAATGTGCTCATGGAAACTGGTTATCGCATCTGGCAGAGCTGCAGGTTACAACAGCAGCTGAGAGACCACTCCATACCTGTCAGAATGGCTAACATCTGAAAACCTCACAAAACTGGTTGCTGGCATGGGTACAAAGCAACAGGACCTTTCAGTCATTGCTGAAGGAAAGTCTGCAGACACTTTGGAAGTTTGGCAGTTTCTTCACACAACGATGCAACTGCTTAACCACACATTTCTCAGACATGTTCCCATTGTGAAGTGACACATGACCCTAATTTGTCCCTATTTATTTGACACTTAGGTATATAGAAGCATTTAGTGTATTATACTTTAACAATTCATGATAAAGCAGTAACCAAAGTAGTTTACATATTTTACTGAGTCCTTTTTAGTTGGGAATGACTTTATTTTCAAAGGGGAAACATGGAATATTTTGATAATCTATGGAAAAAAAAAAGTTGACTTAAATATTATTTTGCATACCTGAGATCAAAGTAGTTTCAAACAATTTGCAATTAAAACGTAATCCTAAGCACATGTATAGAAACACATTATGATGAGTGACTACCTAAATTGCTCTTACAACAACAGAATGTGATAACTTACTGATTTGCTAATGAGAATGCAGATGTGCCTATTTTCTGCTGGAATTTATATCAACTGTAATTCTCCAAAAGACAATAAGCCTTGACCTGGATACAAATGATTTTTTTCAAAGTACTAAATAACTAATAAATTATCTCTAGTTGAGATGGTGCTTACAATGCAGAAAACTTTTTGTGGAATTTGTAAGCAAGCCTGTTATTTTCCCTTTTGTCAGAAATGATTTCATAACGGAAGCACAAAAGGGTTGATAGGGCTAAGAATTAAACTACTGGAAAAAGAGACAAACTACTTACACTGCAGTTGGAGATGATATTATGAATCCATTTTTGCTTTAAAAAGGCTCTGGTTAATTTATGGAACTGAAGATTAAAATATAATCAGAGGTGAGATGACGTAGCAACTTTAATTTTTGTCAGTGTTAGAGCACCAAATGTTTAAATTCTTTTTCATATTCAAAACAACACTTGTTAAGTTGGTTATTATAAATCTTTCTTGCTGAAAATGAAATGGACAAGGTAATGAAATATGAAAAGTATCTACAGTCAAGGTCTTTGAGAAACACTTGTCTAATAAAAAAGAATTAAAAATCAACCAAATAAAAGTCTATTGTTAGGTGTATGCCTGTAATCTCAGCACTCAGGAGGCTGAGGCAAAGAGAATCACTGGGAGTTTGAGGCCAACCTCGGCTACACAGTGAGACCTTGTTTCAAACAAATAAACACGCAAACACAAAAATAAACAGTACAAAACTACTATGAATGATGACAAATCTACATGAAATGAAAGAGCAAGCTGTGTAACAGGGCATCCATGTGTCTATTCCCAATACTGAGACACTGTGACTATTTCAAAGCTACTTAGCTGTATTGTTGTTATTTAAAAATGTTATTGTGTGGAGTCTATTTTCTTTCGAGGTCAGATGTGACTTAAGAAAAACAATCTAAACATTTTGATAGCAATATTTTAGAGCACTTTAAATGAGATTCTCTTAAAACCTAAGATCTTAATAACACTACATAGATCCATTTGCTATTTGTTTATGTAATTGATCTTAGTTAATTTTGTGTAACAATCAAATGACACTTACCTGTCAGTGATGAGGCTTAGAGCTGTTTTTATGTATTATCATCAGAGATCTCAGATGTTTACCCATTACACTTGAGTACTAAAATGTGAACATAAAGGTGAAGAAAAGTATTTTTTAACTCACACAAAATTTATTCACTGGAAAATTAAACTGCCGTTAAAATCTCCTTGGAATAGTAGTTTTAACATTTTTACATTGTGTACACAGAGGTCAGCAATTTCTTTCTGTAATACAATTATACAAAAGGAAAAAGGCACCGAGACAACCGGTGTACAGATTGTAGAAAAGTAGGTATGAGAATAAAATGCAACACAGAGCACATTTTCAATTACAAGAAAACAGTCAGACATATATGCTCACTCCATAAAATGGACTGCTTCACAAACTCGTCTGTTTATATTTTTGACCAAATAGGCAAATTAATATGTGACAATAATACAACACTGTTGATAACCACACAGACACGCATATGTGTTAGGAAGGTCCGTTGAGGATCACTAGCAAATGTGTCAGAGACAGTTCAAGATCAAAGCAATAAACTTCATCAGGTTGTGTGATAGAATTTTGCTCACAGAGCATTTAAACTTCATCGCACTGTTACATCCATTATTAGAAAAATAAGTAGGAAAGCTCTGTAGAAACTATACTATTAAGGAAGCTTCTGGCCTCAGAAAAATGAAAGAAATAGGAAGAGGAGGGGGAAAGGGAAGAAGGAGAGAAGGGAGAAAAGACAGAATAAGGAAATGCTGAATAAAAGATTCCACTAATTGAGTTTTTCCCATAAAAATTACATTATTTTGTGAAATAAAGCACAATGCAAGAATATTGAGCAGTAATGAGCCTCTTGAGTTTTAGAAAAATAATAGATTGCAACATTTTCAAGACTCTTAAAATTCATATAGTAACTGTTCTTCAAGACTAATGTGACTGAAAAGTAATACTTACATACTTTCTTATTTCAAAATTCTAGCAAAAACTAGCCAAAATTTGGCTGTCCTTTTATGTCAGCTTTAAAGATTCCTCAAAACTGTTGCCACTATATTATGTTCATCACAAAACAAAGGTTATTTTAATAAATTATGCAAAAATACAGTAATTTTTAATGTAAGTTATTACTGGAATTTTTCTCTTGGTAAACTTAAAGTTATGTTTATGATATGAAAATGCTTTTGGGAGTACCACCATTAATTTTTAGCTGTGCTTCAAATAATTGTTCAAATATACTTAATACTTAAAGCCAATTTATATACCAACGCTCTCCTGGTTTCTCCTCAAACAACGACATTCTTCCAAAAAAGACTGCCCAAAATAGACACCCACTCCCCAAACAAACTCACCTAAGACTTTATGATATTTCTATTTTTTGAAATTGCCTGGTTAAAGAAACATGTAAAACTGGAAAAATTAAGGTTTTAAAACCCTTCTCACAAAATGTTATCTAGAGAATGTCCTAGCTAGGGAGGGGCGGGGTGGGGAGATCAAAGGAAGACAACAGGACACAGTGGCCACAGCTCCTCTGCCCCAGCAAAGGCCAGTGTGTCTCCAATGGAAGTCACGCAGGCACCGAGGGCCTTCTCAGCGGCAGGGCTTGCAGGCCCAGGCCGCAGTCAGGGGTCCTCTTTCCACCCGGCTTCTCCGTTCCTGCTCCTGCGGGTTCCCGAGGGGAATGAGGATGAATACCTTGAGGGGCAGCTGAGGCGGTACTGACAGTGCTACCAACTGGAGAGGGCACTTTGCACTTAGTACCTGATCAACAGAGACCTCTAATAGGGCTGCAGTCACCTCCCTTCAACCGCTGGGGAGTGGCAAAGAGAAACAGCAGCTCTCTCGGAGATAAGGGAAAACCTAAACGAAAGTCCTATTTAACTGTTTAATTTATGAAAATAAGAGTGACATCTGAGTCTATGTGTAAGATGGATAAATAACAATATATCATTTAAAAATTATTTTTTCAGCGTATAATGGAGTATTATGTTACCTATTTCGTATTCATGTTAAATAGCATGGCGTATGAAACATCACATGTTGAAAGAAATCAACAGAAAACTGTTAAGGCTTTCTTTTAAAAATAGTCTTAAGTATTTAAAAGACAAACTCAAATATCAGAAAGTACTGAACGAGGTTTACTCATAATCAGAATGACAAACCAGAGCTTGAAAAAGGGCCTTAAAATAAGACAGTCTGAGATACAGATTATCAACCTCATAATGGAATCTCCTCAAACATCATGCACAGCTATTGCCACAGCAGTGACTTTGTTCTCATGGTTATTTAGAAATCGCGATGTACCAAGAGGCTGAAATTCTGTAATAAAATCATGCCCCACTTTTGGTTAGATGGAGTCAGTTTCCTTCTTCTGCTCCAGTCTGTGCAGCATTCAAGACAAGTACACCGTGGTGACCACTATCACAGTATGCGTGGTGAGCTTTCGTGGGCTGGGGGGCTGCTCTTCCTGTGGTCTGTGAGGTATCCGGTCCCCCGCCCCTCACCGAACCCTGTGACTGGGGAGGAGTCAGAGGATCATTCTTCTCTAAGTACACACTGCTGGTGTCTAACGTAAATGTATTGGAATAAGGAGAAATGGGAGGGAAGAGCAAACAAACACGCACCAAGGGGAGATGGTACCAGTCTAAGGAAAAGAAAACACTCATCTTTATAATCAATCAGTTCACCTCGCCTGTCAAACTCTATCATTTATTAATCAAACTATGACTAGGATCAAGCACTGACTGATGTATCAGCGGTCACAGAACAGCCTAATTCCACAGCACTATTACCTCAGAAACAGATAAACTCACTTTTCAGTATTTCACAGATCTTTGGGTGTGGGGGGGAAGCTTTCAAAACACGATGCAGTGTTCTGTCAGGGGTGGAACTATGACCCCCTTGAGATGAGGGGGAACAGAAACTTAGGGGAGCAAATCCACAGTCTTCATTTGCAGAGAAAGTGAAACTCCTGTACCAAGCTGCTGTTTGAAAGAAAGGACTGTACGGAAGAACACCCAGCAAAGTCACAGAGACCAGAGCAAAAGAGGCAAAAGTATGCTGCTCCCAAGGAAGAATCCGGAGCCATAGCTCACCTACTGGTGTGAGACAAAGGAGCCGGCTCAGGAGAACAGGAAAGCAAGAAGGCTTGCTTCATCTGAATCTACCTACCCACAGAGACTGCACGTGTGCGTAAAGGTTGGGCTAATTTTACCTAGAACACTTGCAGAGAACACTACATAGACAGTTCCTCAGATTCAGCCTTCTATCTAACACTTCAAAGACAATCTAGTGGGAAACGTTTGAATGAAAAAAATGTTCAGAAATCATAAAACCACAATATATTCAGTATACTAAGAAACATTTTTAAAAGGTACCTTGAAGGTAAATGAACAGGAATTTCCACTAAATTTCTTTTAAAGGAAGCACAAGAAAATGATCAGTACCACTAACCTTAGTCTTAATTCTTTTATCACTAACACACTTAAAATCTTAACTTGTGATCATCAAAACATCACTATCAATGATTCTATGTACTAAACTATACCATCTCATCTCAGACAGGATTTCCTGGGCAGGGAGCTTTAAAAAATTCTAGATTCTTGGCCTTCCTTTCAGACCAAATAGAATCTTTGGAGGCAGAGTTTTGGAATACAACTAAGGACTCAAAATAAGTCTTGAACTTACCCTTTTTTGGGAACTACTATATTGTATTTTGTCCTGGAGTTTGATGGGAGTCTAACCCATATTCATTAGTTAAGTCCCAATCCAGGTGTTATTTTCTCCAGGAAGATTTTTTTGAACTCCATGCCATACTTTTCTAATGAACCCAGCGGTGCCCCCTGCACACCTCTGTCTTAACACCTCGTTTACATTATGGTGCAATCACACCTCTTAGTCTCCTCCCTGCCTCAAAGCACAAGGGCCAAGACTTCATCCAGTTTAGCCTCTCCACATCTGCAGTCCTTAGAATACCACATGGTGCATACTTGGTGTTCTTATAAATATGTGTTAAATGAAGGGAAAATAAACCTAGGCATAAAACAAGGTTCATACACAATGGAACTTACACAACAGCATTACAGATTTCTTCCATAAAGAATTTAGTTCAATATTATGTGCTTACTGTGAGCAGATACAGAGAATAGGATGACGCATTTACTGCTACACAAACCTGGCTGCAACTCCTGCTGAATCTTAGTGAACCCTAACAGAAGAAGTGTGAGCTGCAGAGAGCACCGAGGAAGGCCAGTCTTCCTCCTCACTGCCAACAGCGTGTGATGTGGCCCAGGAGAGACAGTATCCACTGTGCAGGACAGAGATGGCCAGCTACAATTAAAATACCTTATGTTTGCAAAAATGGTAAAAAAAAAAAAAAAAGCAGAACAAATTGATCAATATGCTTTCAGAATGTAAATATACCCCAACAGGGTGAATAATCTCTAAATCTTTACTCTTGGAATGTAAGTATATCCCACCAGGTTGAATTACCTTCAAATCTTTAAAAATAAAAATCATTACAAAGTATGATGCAAAAGTACTATTTGTGTTCTGAGAAAAAGAAAAAAATTCTCACTGGGGGTATAACTCAGTGGCATAAGCGCCTGCCTGGCAAGCATGAAAATCTCACCTTGCTTTTTCTCTGTGACATTTAGTTACTGATAAAATAAATGTTGGTCCTTTTTTTCCAGCTGTAATATGTGCAGACTGGGTTTCAGCATCATGTAGACCTGGGTTCTCATCCCAGTTCTGTTAGTTATGTGTGGATGACCTAAGGAAAGTCTTCCTGACCTCTACTGCAATGTCTTCATTGATAAATGCTGATTATACCTCACAGAAGTGTTGTGGGAATCATAACAATAGATTACTATCCTAGATCTTTAGTAAATTATAACTGTTACATCACCCTTGTTATGCATTTTGAAGGGCATAGTTAATGTTTTAATATTTGTTTTAGAAAATGCTTTGCAGCATGCTCAAACTTAGGCTCAAAAATAAATTTGGCTCATGATGATACTGATGACTATTTCTAATGCAGGTCACAGGTGAACTAAGGCCGTAATTGGAAAGAAAATAAAAAGGAAACTTGTGACTAACAACTGTCAATGTGAATTTCCCTATAAACTGTATAGTCTATGTAGGTAAATAATAATTTTATGTGAACAGACTTGTATTTGTATTCATATCTGAACAGGAACCTTAAAAACATTTGTTCGAAAGCTTACCTATTTTTCAGTTCATCTGAAATGATTTCATTCTTGTATCACTTGGTCTCCCTACCTACCTTCATTTTGGAGGACATTTGTCATTCTATTACCTCTGCCCCTATTGGTGCTGGATTCACTTGATCCATGAAGCAAAGTCAATGATTTAACATCTGCACAAGCTGAATAATGCTGTCCTTCTAGGCTTGAGGTTATAATGTGTAGATTAATCAGGGTAGTTTAGATATTTTTCATTGGCTTCTCTTTTTAAGTCGTGGTCCAATTTAATATTTTTTCTTGGTAAATATAACACTGCTGAGAATTCACTGAATGCATAGTAAGATAATATGCAAATGGATCTCTAACAAAACGTGGATGTTACTTGAGGACAAGATTAGAGAAGCAAACTTCTGCAAGGTAGGATGATACTACACTAAAACTTTCTTACTGATTTGAAATCCACTCTGTTCCTCAGACAGTAATGAACACATGCTGCAGTTTGTTTAAGGGGGTCTAATTCCAGGCGGAGGAGCCCGCAGTAATGCCAGCAGGCTGCCATATCTGGATCATCTCATTTGATTATAAAACTTAGTGGACTTTAGCAGAACAGTAAGAAAGGGAGCTTTCTTTCTTAAGTTTCTGAGTCAACACCTGCTGCCCAGTGGGCCTCTGTTTGGTGGAAGTACTGAGATCCAAGGTTTTGTCTTTAAGCCTTCATGTGAAGTCAAGCACACAAAGAATATTAGCATTGTCTTATACTAGATTAAGGAGAGTGGAGCAGTCTCCTGGACCTGATTTAATTTATTTAATCTTTTTCTAAAGATTAAAAAAAAGATGATTTTTTTTTTGGGTATGGATTACTCTAAGTTGTTTCAACCCACAGAGGGAAAAGAAAATGTGTGTTTTGCTGTGTATGAAGGAAAATGGAAGCAAATAGCACCCAAAACCAAATATAGTATCTAGTTATTGGGCTGGAGATTTAGCTCAGAGGCATAAGCGTCCACCTGGCAAGTGTGAGGTTGTGAGTTCAATCCCCGGTGTCCCCCCCCATAATAATATCTAGTTATCATATGATAGGAGAAACATGATCCATAAACTTGACAAATGTTTTTCTATTTAGTTACCTGAAAAGCCTTTATATATCCCTGTCATATACACAGATATGGATATACATGTTGTGTATAAAACACAAGCACACATATGACAACAGACACACACACAGGATTTATAATCTTGGAGGACTTTAGGGTTGGGAGTAAGGAGGATGTTTCCTGAAATTTTTTTAAACAGTTGACTTTTTTAGGGCATGTGAGATTTCATACTTATATCAGATGAACCCTTAAGGATATACCAAATCACACACACAGTTCTAGGCATAGTCTGAGAAAGGTAGATTTAACAAATAATAGTTAAGTCTTTTTCTCATTAAAGGTGAAAGCACCAACCTGGTCTTAATAATGTACTTGATTAAGCTTTGTTACAGCTACAAATAAGACCGGTAATTCTTTTTGTTAGGAAGATACCAGCTGTTAGCAACAGAGAGTTGTTTTAAAGACAGGAAAGGTAACTAACTGTATCACGAAGTGCCTAAATCCAATTTCTCAGAAAAATCTACATCCCCTCTTATTCCTTAAGTGAGGTATTTTATCATTCAATTCATGTTCTCTGTAGGCCAACTCATTAATAAAAAAACCTAGAAAAATCTCATTGATAAAACAATGAAGGATGGATTTTCCCTTTAATGCTACTATACATTCTTAAGGTTCATGGTGCCCATTTGCATTTTTCCTTATAACGCATGTGTATGAAAACACAGAACTGCCTTTTGTTAAACTAAAACATCTAGGAGTTAATGGTCTTTTTGGATTCTTTTAAGGCCTTTAAATATAGCCAAGCTGAAGTAATAATATCTATGCTTGGTTTTGTTATTATGACAATAACAAGTTCTAGCTTGCAATAATACACAGTACTTAAATGGGACTAGGAAAAATGATATGCTATTTTTTAGTAATTGGTAAGTAGTGCATTTTTGTCTAGTGTAACTAGAAATGCAAAAAAGAAAATGCTTTTCATACATATAAAACATACTCTATTTAATAAAGTATTTGCATAAAATTATATAATAGTTAAGAAGCCAAAATTAAAAAGAAAATAGCTTATATTCCTGATTAATTAGTTCCTAAATATAAAAACAACAAATGAAAGTGCCTTGCCATTAAAAAAATTGTACATTATACAATTGCATACTTTAGAGAAACGAAAGATCTTGTGACACTGTTCTGAGGAATCTTTACATTTATAAAAATCGAAGGCCTAATTTTGCAAATACAACTTCCAAGCTGTATGAGCAAATTTCACATACATGAAAGGCACAGGATGACATCACGTTAAGGAACATTATTTGTAAAGTTCATAAAATCTAGTCACAAATCACTAGAAACTTCATAAGGAATCTCAAAACTGCTTCTAACTTGATTTTGGGACTCAAACTGAGAGCCAGATAGTCTTAATAATCACAATATAAATTCTTCAATTAAGTGAAAATTTTAGAGACAGAAGAGCTTTTTATTTGGATTATGCAGTGTTGGTTACTACTCAGACCAGATACAGTTTTGTTTAACTTGAATTGTTTTCAATTTTCAACAGTTTATCTACTGTATTTTCCAGTTTGTTAAAAAAATTTTTTCCCATATTACTACAATTGTAAAGAGTCAATCATGGAAGAAATTCTAAATCAAAGTACTGCCCTCCTGACTTCCTCCATTGGAATACAAATATACAGAAAGTGCTTTCAACAGAAAGTCCCATAGTTCTACAGTACCTGGTCAGAAGGCTTGCAAGGGACCAGGACTTGGTTTCTTTGGAGAAAAGCAGAGGCAATGGAAGAAATACACTAAAAAAAACTCTTAAAAATTCATGTATGAAAATGGTGCTTGCTTCCACATAGATTTAGTGCTATGGAAAAGAACTGAGGCACAATGAAACTAAGGTTACAGAACGAATTAATCAGAAATAAAAAACTATTTTCGATGTAATCAAGACCTTCCACCATTAGATAGCCTGGCTATCTCCTTTCCATTATGAACACCAGGGACCCGCCAGTCAAAATATGTTCATGGACACTATGAAGAGTGATGGTAAAACAGTGTTATAACTAAAATCATATAACCTCCCATGAAATTGCTGGCATGTTTGCTAAAGTAAAAGTAACTTCAAATCAAAAGTATATTAAATCTCTGGAGGACAGTTAGTTTAACAACAATAATGTACGTTTCTCAGTTTGTCAGACAAACTCTACCACACCCAGACCATTCATTCACATCAGTAGTTGATATTATTTCCAATTTAAAGGGTTTGGTAGAATGTTGGATATGACTCTTCAAAGAACAAACTCTTCTAGTCATGACCAGGTAAACTCAGCAGTGCTGTAACGGCCAACAGTGCTGCCTGGGTGGACCCAGCCATCACGACTCCAGCAGTGCATGCCATCTGCAGACTTGCTGTCCTTTAGACTCCTTCATTTCAGTCCAGTGACTGAGTTCCTCTTCCCCAGAACTGTTCAGACCTAGAGAAATCCAGCCTATCATCTCTTTTCTTTTCATGCTGCGTTTGTTATACACAGACAGGATAAGTGTCACATCAGACAGTTGGAAGAGAGCCACTTGGAACACGAAAGTTTCCTTATACACTGGATTCGGCTGCCCTCTGCGGATGGATGTCTTGCATTTGGACATCTCTTGACCCATGGAATTCAGCAGTGTTAACTTAACATATGTATCTAAAGGGGAAAAAAACCAACATATCGCAAATATCATTTGAAACAAACTCAAAATAATTTTCGTATAGTAAGTGCTGAGAATATTAAATATTTACACTTACAAGGATAAGGTATACACAATATATAATGGAAATTTAACTAATTGCATTTTGATATACATGCTTATAAAACGTGACAAGTACAGAGAATGCAAAGTAGGCCAAAAGTATTTTGGGAGTAATAATATCTTACCCTCACTATTTCTACATGATAGACCTTAAAGGTACACCTGATAGCCCTCCCCCGCCCACAGCACCTCCCAGGACCTCCCCTGCCATCACCATCCCCGTTAGCTCTACCAGCAGGACATCATAGCATTCAGAAACACTTAGCAAGCTCAGTTAGCCACAACACTGGAAAGCATTCCACTGTGTTTTCAGAGAGTAAGAGTAAACAAACAAATAGAAATGAAGGCAAATGGTAAAGAGGAGAAGAGAGAGACAAGAATGCAAAGATGACATCAAAACAGCTTAGGATGAAATGTCAAAAAAATCTCTGCATGGATGTGGTTTTTAAATATATTTTTAAAACATTTAAGGGCTAAAATGAAGCCAAATGCATTAAGGGTTCAAAGTTTAGCAAACCAAGTAAAACTTTCTCCTGGTTTCATGCAAGATTACATTTAATGTGCTTTTTGGGGTAGTTCAAATAAACACGATAGGGTTTCTTTTAGGCACAATTTGATGTGAATTTTTAAGTATGATATCTTAACTACTTTTATGAGTTAGAAAAGAAATTGATGTGATGTTTAGTGTACAAAGTGAAACATAATATTTCATTGATTATATTGTGGGAGATAAATCCTCTCTTTACAAGACTGTGCTTTCGAGTTCTTAAACAGACTCATGCAAATGATCTTCAGCATGTTGATCCATCATGTGTACTTCATATTGAGATTTCAATTAATTTTAAAGACAATTGCCATGTTTTCATAAAATATTTCTGTTGTATAAATCAAAATACAAATGGAAAAACAAAAAATTTTATTTCAAAAAGTTTTGCTTATTTTATAGATACTCTGAATACCATCATCCATAATCAGAGATAAATTCTTAGTTAGTTTTATTTAAGGTACCACAGATAATAAATGCATTTTTTCAGAAACCAACATGGTGGACAGCTTCACTGCTGGCAAGTTTTAGGGTATTTTGTTTTTGCATGAAAAGACAACATCCAATTAGCCTCTACAGGAACTCACCTCGGATTATATAAACCTGTCCACCTATCAAGTGTTTTAGACAACAGAACAGTCCATCTGACAACAGGGGGTGGAAAGCAGTAAAAGAAATAATGACCAGATGTCAATCGTTGGGTGAAAGAGGGTCAAAGGTCAGAATTAAAGAGGAAACACTGTTCACTGGAGTGGAAAACACAGAACTTTAGCATTTTAATTCAGGTAGAGGGTTGAACAAAGGGTTGTTGGGTAAATTTCATGAAAGGAAAAATTTTAAGTCATTGTGTAGTCCTTAAAAATTACACTGTTTTAAAGGGGGACATCTTTATAATGATGCTTGGTCTAAAGCACATTGAACATAGAATCATGCAAATTATCAGATATAAAAGGCTGAATAAAAGTTACTATCAGATCATTATTGTTATACTAAATTTTAAGTTCATCCATGCAATATTTAATATTTCAAATAGCTTTATTACTCCCAATGTAATACGATATTAAGTTATGCAAAGGAAAATACAACTATCACAATTTCTATTCTTTAATGTTGCTATCATTTCTTTGGATAAAACTGGGATTAATCCATTTATAACATATTCAAAGCTTGGAATCTAGATATATATGAAGGGCAACAATCTTATGTAATATACACAATTTAGAACAGACTAATGGAATTTTCTTGTATTTTACTATGTAAATATTGTACTTTCATATAATCATTTTAAAAATTGACTTACTAGTTATGTTACTTATGAGTTATTTTCTGGTTAGCATTATTAATCAGTTTGAAGACCTAATTATAAAATAATGACAACTTCTGTACCCCAGTCTCACAGGGAGACTGACTCTGTACCTGGATGATAATCTTTCCTAAGTTATATACAACCCAGCCCTGCCCTTGTTCCTTTTCAATTCTGATTCTGACTTCTTTATCTATATCAGAATATCATTGTATTCTGCTACCCTTTAACACTACCAATAAAGCACTTGCCCTCCAAAAAATCACTAAATTTTAGCTAAGGCATGAGTAGTGAAAGATAGCTTCTGGCTCAGGGTGACCTCAAGTGATGCTTTATCTGGTACAGTTCTCAACATCTTTGCATGGGGTGTCTCAGGCTGGAAAGGTCCTCCTGCTGTGGCCGGTACCTCAGTGTGGTTATCTTCCAATTTCAACTCTTTCTCATACAGGTTATCCCTAAGGCTATTCTCAGGATGTATGAGGGAAAATAATCAAGTCCCACTTCCTAGTTTGTTTATTCTAGGAATGGTTTCTTCACTCCTCCTGCATTTCCTTTTTGAAATGAAAAAATACATGATAATAATTCTATCTGTCTTCTACGCATCTTTGTCAGATCTGAGTCTGACAACGCTGTGCAAGACATGACCTTAGCTTTACCAGTGAAGAAGAGACTAAGATCATTTGCCTAAGAGCAGAAACATGAAAACACTTCAGCCTTCAGATTTTTAATCCAGAGGTAGGTGCATTCTATGATACATACAAGAAGCAAGCTCCCGGCATTACTTGGTATAAACCAAATATATTTTTATGACTCTTCACCTCCACTGAATAATAAATTTTTATGACACTTAGAAGCAAAGTCCACTTAATTTAAGGGTAGACAGTGTTTCCCCTCCCTTAGTAGCTGCTTGATTCCTGGAGTGAAGGAGTACATTAAGCAAATCTGTGCAAATCTGTAAGGTGGTGTTATTATTCAAGATTTCCTTTCACATTTTTAGGTCAGGGCATTAACAGTTCTAATTTCACAGAGGTACAGAGATGTTGCTGTCTTCCCAGTTTACAGCTTACAAACATCAACACACAGTTTTAGAGCTACACTGGGGGGTGATTTCTCTGCTCCACGGATTGGTTCTGCCATCTGAACCTAGAACGCTCTGAGGAGAGCTGGCAGAGTGGCGAAAGGGGGCACACAGGCTGCTCTGCTCTGTCTCAGACCACACAGCAACCACCAACCTCTTTCTTCTTCTGTCTTCGTTCATTTCACAGAAGAAAAGACTGCTGACAGTACTAATTTATGAACCTATGTTAAAAATTTTTTATCTTTTTGTAGTATTGGGGATCAAACCAGGGTCTCATGCACACTAAGCATGTACCCTCTTACTGAGCTTTACCCCCAAATCCCTGTATTTTTAAAGAAGAAAAAAATGTGAAGAAATAATTTCTTCTTAAATTGTTAAAGGAGATAAAGAAGTAAATACATTAGTTCATAGTACTGCATGCAGACAGAAAACAACACTAATCTTCAGTTAACAATAATAGCTGCACATATTTCTCTTCATGTTTGTGATTATTGCTTACTTAAAAAAACCTTTTTCTGGCATTAAAAGATAATAACTATGATAGGACTAATTTATTCTACAAACACTATAAAAATTAAAATTCCTGTCACCATACAATTAATATTTTGAATTTCAAATTTTTCTACTTCCCAAAAGACTGGAAGTAGAAAACATGAAACAGATTAGCTGATGATTCACCATTTGAATTTGATTGGTTAAGACTACAATGACAGGACTGAAACCCCTAACACTGAAAGTCTGTAAATATAGAAAGCATCTGAATTAAAACACGTTTGCACTCACTGGGTGGTCTGTTTGCTGCCAGGTTTTTGAAGTGGCTGCCTTTTATCACTTCTGCTGATAATCTTCCTGTGGTGGCATTGTAAAGCAGGCCAATGAGAATCTCTGGAACGGAGCCATGTTCTAGAGACTGACAAGAGGACAGGCTCTCGGTGCAGGACATCTCTGACGCGCTCACTTGGGAGTCACAGCCCTGCAAACCAAAAATGGAATTTTCATAGTGTTGCGCAAAAAGAGACATATTAAGAGATACTTAAAGCTGTGTTCACTGGAATGAAATAAACCATGATGAAGATAACTTGCAAACCAGACTCTCCAAATACCAGATAAATACCATGGCAGATAGTTTAGTTGCTGGCTGTATCTTCCTTGAACAGGAGCCAGAGAAGTAACAGAAGATGACAAGTCTCATAAATTCCTGCATATTCATATGCAAACCAGGAAGATAAATTTCTTACACTAGATATTAATGAACTCTTTTCTGAATGTGAAAAATTGTTCTCTAAAGAGTTATCAGCCTTAAAAAAAACTGATGCCAATTCAGATCCAATTATATAACATGTCTTCCTTCACTGTGCCATTAAAGACAAAGATAGGTACACGCTCAGCAAGTGGACAAAACAAACTATTGTTTGTAAGCCAACATTGAAAGTGCAGAGATGCAGAAAATTTAGGGTTATAAAATTTATCATGCATATAATAACCACAACAAAAACAATGTAGCTACACTAGTATCAGTCAAGGTGGGCTTTAAGGCAATGGCCATTACTAGAAATAAAGAAGCACATTTAGTCATAATAAAGCATTCAATGTGCTAGAAAGATAACATAATTCCAAATTTACATGCATTTCATGGCATGGGCTCAAAAGATAGAAAGCAACAGTTGTCGTAACTACAAAGAGAAATAAAGAAAACCATCATCAGAAGGGGCATTAGCACACTTCTCTTAGCAACTAACCAATGACCTGAAAAAGTAAGGATGTATGTCTAACTATCACACTAACTAAACTGACCTAATGGTGGCACGCAGGGCACCACAACCAGCAATTACAGAACATATTATCTCCCGAACATATAGGAGAGCTTTTATAAAAACAAAGCAAATAACAATTTCAAAAGGTTATAATGATTCATAACTTTTTTTGTCAACTAGAAATCCAACCTTTTCTAGAGAAGAATAAAATCCCTATATATCTGAATATTAACAGTCTTCTCAATAACCAAATGATAAAAAATAAGATATTTGAAAACACTAATAAATTAGGTAAATTTCAAAAGGAGTCTTATTCAGAAAAGAGAGAAGGTGAGAGGGAGAAGAGAGGAGAAGAGGGGAGGGGAAGGAGGAGGGGGGAGGGGAGGGGAAGAAGGGGAGGGGAAGGGAGGGGAGGGGAGGGGAAGGCACTAACAAGAATCAAGGATGAAGACTGAGATATCACCACACATTCCATGGATGATGAATGGATAAGAGGTTTGTATGAACAACTTTCTTCCAGTAAATCTGAAGTTTGGATGAGGAGGGCATATTCCTAGAAGACTTTGGGATAAAGCCAACAAAAGCGACACTAGAAGAAATAAAATATCTGAACATTCTTATTGAAGAAACTGAACTTGTTATTAAAAATCCTCCCAAAAGAAACACACAAAACAAAAATAAAAAATGTTAGGCCAAATGGCTTCACTAGTGAATTCTAAATAATTTTGCTAGTCTTTCACAAATTCTTCCAGATAGTAAAAAGCAAACACTCCTCCATTTCCTTTAAGAATCTGGCAAAATCTTAACACTGAAGTTTAACAGGACATTGTAAAAAAAAAGAAAATGACAAGATTTTCTCATTTATAAACCTAGATTCAAAAATCTGAAATAAACTCTTAGCAAACTAACATGTAACATGCAACGTGTAACATTAAACTTAATAGAACAAATTTTAATGTTTCTTCTTTAATGTTTCTACCTATTATAGCTGCTGGTCAACCTGTAGTAGAAATTCTAACCTGTGAAAGTCAGAGTCTTACGAAAGGCAATAAAATGAAATAAAAAACCTGCTGAAAGGTAAAACTCTTAACGACATAGGCATGGGCAAAGACTTTGTAAACAGATATAGTTCTAAGAATCAACAAATGGGTTCATATCAAATTATAAAGATTCTGCACAGCAGAAGAACAAACAGAATGAAGACAATCTACAGAATGGGAACATTTTTTGCCAAATAGTCTTAACCAGAGAACTAATAACCAGACTATTATAGAGAACTCAAAAAAATTAAATCCCCTGAAATAAAAGATCCAATAAAAAATGGGCAAGTGAAATGAATACTTTTCACAGAAGCAAAGTACAAATCAATACATGAAGAAATGCCCGACATCACTGTACATTAGAGAAATCGACATTAAGATAATGCTGAAATTCCATCTTAACCCAGAAAGAATGGCTACATCAAAAAATCAAATAATAAAAAATGCTAGCAAGATTGTGGGTTAAAAAAAAAAAAACATCTACACTGCTGATAGGAATGTAAACTAGTATAACTACTGTGGAAATCAGTATGGAATTTCCTCAAAAATTAAAATAGAAATTCCATTTTACCCTTCTAGGGTCTTCCCAAAAGAGTTAAAGAAACCATATTATAGTGCTATGTGAATATCCCTATTTATAGCAACACTATTACAATAGCAAAATCTTGGAAGCAACCAGTATGTCCATCAACAGATTACTGGTTAAAGAAAATGTGGTATTCACATACAACGAAGTATTACTGTGCTGTAAAGAAAGATAAACTTGAGTAACGTGTAGAAAAATGGGTGTATCTTGAGCCCTAAACATTAAGCGAAATAAATATTTCATGGTTTCTTATATGAGAAACTCAAATTATAAATAAAGAAAAAAATAAAAGAGAAAGTAGGGAGATAGAACTTTCTCAAATGTGAAGGGTGTCACGAGATGAGAGGACAGGGAGGGGATGAAAAGGAGTTGAGATGTACTATGTACATGCACCAACTCACCACAGGGAATGTGAATATTATGCCCTTGGAACATGCACTAATAACAAAATCACAAAAAGTACTATAATTTGGAAGGGGAACAGACAAAATTATCCTTATGTCCAGCTTATATAAGTACATAGACAGGAAATCTAAACAATTCTACAGACTTACAGCTGAACACAAAAGTAAAAATTTTCAGTCTGCATATTATTACATATTGGCAACAAAATTGAAAATAAAATTATAAATAGCAATTATAACACAAAAATATATAAAATACCTGGGAATGAATGAGACAAATAACATGTAAGGCCTCTATATATAAAACAATGACTGAACAGTGCTATCTAGATAAATTATGTTAATGCATTAGAAGGCTCGTTTTTTAAAAACATTTTCTCCATATTGATCTATAGATGAAATGAAATTCCAATAAGAATCTCAATATGTGTCTCTGCATTTGCTTGACTTTGTTAGTAATCAGGGAAATAGAAATTAAAACCAGGAGGTAACACAATAAGCAGATGGGCTAAGTATGGGGAGGACAGAGATGGAAATGATCATATCCCTCTGGTGGAAGTGTAAAGGATTCTACTTTTAAAAATGTTTTTAAAAAATGCACCCTACAGTGTGGCAATTCCACTCACTCCTACATTCATCCCATCAGAAACATGTGCCATATTTATCAGGAGGTATGAAAGAATTTCCAGACCAGTATCACTCGTACTGGGTCCAGATAGTAGAATGCATAGTCTGTGGAGAGTTCGTATAATGGTGTATGACATGGAAACGAAAAACACTGTAACATTTACAAATATACCTGAGTGAGAAATGTTGGACCCAAAAGGATGCTTAGCAGTAAAATTGTACTTCTATAAATTTCAAAAACCAAAACTGTAACAAAACAACTAGTTACTAAACTGTAGTGCCCCAGCAGCAGGACAGGCAGTAGAATGATGAGGAAAGCAAGAAGATGATTGTTGTGAAGGCTAAAAACAATTGTCAGAAAGAAGAGAGATAAGCAATGTCACAGTGGAGGTCTGGGGGTAAACGTGCTTGACTTTAATTTTATTTCTTGGTATGGATGGTAGTTATTCTTTAATAAATGGTTAGTACCATCTGTTTTTTACATTTTTCTAAAACATGTTGGGTTTCACAAGAAAAAGTGTTTAAGAAAATACAGTATATTATATAAGAATACTACATGCACAACAAAATAAAATGTAGCATTTTCTTTGAAGATTTCTAAAGGTATTTATTTACTCTCTGGCTTTAAAAGACAGAAAAAATGTGTATGTGTGTATGTGCTGTAATACTATTCCCTACAACAATGTAATTTAAAAATTGAAAAAGAGTTTTGCATAAATGCCCAGGTATGTGTGTAGGTAATGAAGGAGAATTCACTGGACTTCAGGAGGATAAAATCTATTTTCAAAGCTAACTTTAGGTCAGAGATAAAACCCAAAAAGACTACATATCTTATGTTCCTAAATCAGTGATGCATGGAAGATATAATTTGATGTTTTCATGACATTTGGAAGAAAAGACATAACTTAGTATGTTTCAATTCAGATATATCATCACTTTCGAGAACAGTGTCAAAAATGCACTCGAACACATTTGGTGTGCTGTTACATTAGGCTATTATTCCAGCAGCATCTGTGGGAACACTGTGAAATACACTTGTCACAGCACAGTATTTTCCATGCCAAATGGATGTGCCTCTAACAGCTGCCCATCAGCACAGGCCACAGCGCCACTTTGGAGCAACAACACAGTGCCCAAAGAAAGCATTGTGAAAGGCCCTGCTCCACTGGCTGTATAAATTCTGACTTCCAAGCCCAACAAGAAAGTAGAAGCACAAAGATCCACAGTGAACACATCCTATTTTAGGAATTCCTGCTGAAATATACTGTAGAGGCATTTAGATAACCAAAAATATTCTTCTCTGAGAGCTCCTTCTGAATCTCTGCCTTAGACAAAGTGCTGTTGGCAGAGCTCCTAAGGGAGATGGGTGAAGTGGTGGCCACCCCCACAGACCACTGGGCACAACAAAAACAGGACAGAATCACCACACAAGCAGGCCTGGGGCAAAGGGTCAGATGGAAGTGCCTTCCTTGCAAGGCTGGGGCTGCTGCTCATGGTGGGTGTCATTTCTGGCTGGATGACTCTTCTAGCAGGGTGTTATCTTAACCACCAGGAACTGCAAGAGGAGGACACAACCAGAGGCCATTTCAGGAGGGAGGGAACCACTCGCTGCTCCAGATCTTGATCCCTCTTCCCTGAGGATCCAGGCAGGAGAGCAGTCTGTGTGTCCAGGGACTAAAAACACCAAGAAAATCTGGGTGAAGGGTACTGCTGAACAGAGCAGTACATGGATGCATTAAATTTCAGAGTGGTGTTGGACACTTGTCTGCCTAAAATAGCAAGCTTTTGTGATATACTTTATGTTACGAGTGACAGAACATGCAGCTTGAAGTGACTTAGGCAGCACAGGGGAATGCAGGCTTACCCCACACAACAGTTTATTCAGAGTGAGCTTCAGGCACTGACCTAAGTCTCAAACCTGTGTCACTAAGAACCATGTCCTCTTTATCCATTTCTCAGCTTTGTTCCCCAAAGTTGTCTCCATGGTCAGGCAGAGGCTTCCTTCTCAGCTGCTAGACAGTTTCCAGCAGCTCTGAGTATCATGAGAAAGAAGACAGTACCCTGAGTGCTCGAACCCAAACCCTAGAATTGCCTAGAATTACTGAGATGTAATTCTAGGGCTCTGGAATTAAGTTGGTGCTACGGTTTGTGGCCTCTAAGTCACGCATGTCTTTGACCCCAAACTCTTAATTACTGGGTAGTAACCCCACCTGCCCATTGGCATTTAGAGGTAGGCCTTAGGGACATGATCAGACGAGGTCACTGGGGTGGAGCTCCCAGGACTGAGTTCTAGGGCTTTATGAGAACTGAGAAACCCCGTAGACACAGAGCTACACATACGTCTCTGCTGTGGAGTGCAGCCAAGGGGGACACCTGCAGAGTTTGGACTCCTGGGCCCCCAAACTGTGAGCTTAAGCTTCTTGTTTCATCCTGCCTTAAGGATTCTGATGTAAGAAAAATGGACTAACAGTCTGCTTCATCAGAAGTACAGGGCCTGGTTGGTCTGCCTATGAAACCTGGATACTGAGGCCACTGGAAAAAGCTACAGATGCTAGGCATAAAAAGAGTTGTCATCTCTACTTTTCCCCACATTGAGGAGCTGGTGACACTACTGTGGTTGCCGAGTCATGACCCTCTTCCAGGTCCTTCCTGGGTTTGGTGTGACCCTTGGCCTTGCAGGTGCCATGGAAGAGGAAAAGGTAACTCAGTGAAAGGGGAGGTCCCTCACTTCCAGGGTACAGCTCTGACATTCATGTTGTGTAAAGGAGCATTAATAACAAAAATCCCACACAATTAACACTGAAAACTTAACTCCTGTGATAAAAAGGCTGAAAAGAAAAATCAGTTGTAAAACAAAATACTTTTTTTGGCTTTAAATTATTTATTTAGCTGAAATGGCCTTCCATTTAGTTCACTGAAGTGACTTCCATTTATTTTGATATATATTTTCCCCATGGTGATTTACAGGATCTTTAAGCCAATATAACTATTTCATGAGTATCTGGCTATTTGGGTATACACCTACAACAATACCTCAGCAATATCCTCCAGGAGGAAAAACAATGAAGAGTAAAGACCCAACACAACTAAGTAGAATGAAAATCTGCTCCCAATATTTGCTTCTGAGGTAAAGGCATCACACCTGTTGAGTTAAGAAAACCATCCTGACAACACAGGGCCTAGAACGTTCAGCCACCAATTAGGACTGAATGGCAGAGCCGCACCCCCAGCCTAGGCCACGAATTCATAAGGAACGGGTGCCAGTGACTCACTGGTTCTTACAAAGTGTGCTTCTCTGGGTGGGGCTGGCCGGCACTTTAGTTGAACCCAGGAACCTTTCTCTTTGGCTTCCTTCTTTGTCTGATTATTTTCCTTGACACACTTCAGGAAGCTATTGTGACTGTCTGAGTGTTCAATATGCTCAATAAACACATTAATCCTCTTGGCAAGTATCTTGCCCTTAACTTGCTTGTTTACCACAATGCCAACAGCGTTCTGAGGCCCTTCCTGTTCTGCCATGCTAACATCTGTGTGGCATTCCTTTTTGCTCAGTACCCAGTCCCCTGATGTCTACAATATTGCTGTTTTTGTAGATTTGCATAGATGTGGCCAAAGGAACAGCCCCATGCTCTCTAAAAGGCCTAGAGAACATATACCGGGGTCCCCTCCTCTTCTCCCTTGTGTTTATCATTTTGGCAAATTACTGGAAGATGGTGGTTCCGGCTGAAAGGTAAAAACAAAATATTTCTTATTACCGGCATTTACTTTCAAGATGTGAAAGTGATTATGAAAAGTTCCCACAGTGATGAGAATTTCATGTATGCATGTACATACATGTACACATACATGCTAAGCTTTTTGCTGCATTAAAAAGGAACATATGTATTCAACTTGATATTTCTGTAAATATGCTCAGTGTCTGCTTGGGTAGACCCGGGAGCTGGAAGATTCCTGACTCCGAGGAGTCCAAACGTCTTGAAGACTGGGTCTTTTGCCAGCCTGGGCAGAGACCAGTCTTATGGGGAGAACAAGTAAGCTCCCAACGGAACATTCAGATAAAAGTTTATTATTCAGTCAAATTGTCATCATGTCTTGCTTTCCTGTCTTGCTACCTGACACAAACATCTGCACACAGCAGAACTCTATGCCTTCATTGTTTCTCAATAAATCTGGGCGGCTGAGTCAGTTTGGGGCTTTACTCCATTCCAGTGAAGAACCCTGGCCCCCCAAAAAAGATATTCTCTCTCAAGTCTTCATTCGTCTACCGGGATTTGGTGGCCCAAACCCAGTAATACAATGTATTTACACACTTACACATATGTATATACACATATATAGCATGTGATACATGCATATACTTTGTTGAATTCAATTTAAAAATATTTAAGTTAGGGTTTTTGCATAAATGTTTCCAAGTGGCACTGGTTGTTATTCTTTTCTAGCTGGTGTCAACTATCTCATAAAAGCCTTAGAAAAGAAATTGGATGCTTTTCCCTTCACTCCTGGAAATAGTTTTATGTAGTACTAGAGTTATTAGTGCATTAAAATTAGGTAAAACTTATCTCTGAAACTCAACTATCATTTTTTGTCTTTCTTTTTAAGGGATTTTTTTGACTACTGATTGACATCTATTTAATAATAATAAGCTTTCTATTATTCCTAAATCACTTTTTAAAGAAATTTGTGTTTTTCAAGAAAATTGTTCATTTCATCTAAGATTGAAAATTTATTGAGATTTTAAAATTACTCTCTTATGATTTTGAAATGTTCCTTGAATTGATGATCATATCTCCTTTTTATTTAGTGCATTTTTTCTTGATCAATATTCCCAGAGGTTTTTTTTTTTCATTTTTATACTTTACTGCTTAAAAGGCTTCAAACTATGCTCATGAGGAAATTAACCATCCAAGGTTCATATTCACTTACAATAAAACTGTTTTCATAAATATTTGAAACATTTCCTAGGTTCTTATCACATATGAACACTCTATTTCAGTATGTTAAATTTTAAAGTGTTTACATTACTTAGATAAAAATCTATAAACACAAGTGGTTTTTTTCCTGATCATAATACAGTATCAAGTCCTCCTCCCTCTGAATTCTGCTTATTTCACTTGTATCTAGAGGGAGGTAACTAAAATAATCTTATTACTAATTTCTAAGAATCAGATTGTTTTTGTTAAATCTCCGTACAATTTTTCTTTAATTTCTACTGTCTCCCTTTTCTAATGTGAGTCAAAGAATGTCAGCTAATCAATTTGCATTCTTTTCCTACAAATATATTTAAGGCTACCCATGATGCTTATAATACTGTTAGAAATATACCCCACACATTTCAGTGTCCTCATTTAAGTGTAAATGTTTTGAATTTCCATTGGGTCTTATTCTCTGATCCTGACTTGTTTCATTGAGGTTTCTGATTCCGGCACAGACTTCAGCAAATGGGGTGGGGAGCTGCCCCTTGTACTGTGCCTCCTGCCACTCTATTCCTCTGTCCTGGGGTTCCAGCTCCACACCTATGCTTGCCAGTCCTGGAGCACAAGACACACACTGCACACCTCAGTGCAGGCTGCCCCCACTGCCCCAGCTGCATCTGCAGCTACCTCCTCTGCCTCCCAGTCTTATCAGCCAAGCAGTCATCTGGTTTTTGTTTTTTTTCTCCTCGTAGTACTTTTTGCCTTCTTACATACTCCTTCCTTCCCTTACCTATGGTTAAATTCTATGCAGTGAGCATTTGTTTCACTAATGTATAATAAATACCTAGAATACTCCACCTAGTGTTCTGGCAGGTATTTGGATAAATTTCTAATTTCATTATGGTGGGGAAAAAAGAATGAAGTTTATATAACATTGATTCTTAATATTTGGGAAGAATTCTTTTGTGGGCTATCACATGATTGACTTTTGCATATTCTGCATATGCTTAAAGAAAGTGCACATTTTAAAACTTATTAGACAGGGCCTTTCAAGTATCCAATAAATCAAAACTGTTAAGGGTTGTAGACTTGCCTCTATCCTTACTAGTATTTTTCCCGTTTATTTCATGTGCTCTGGTAACTATTCCAACAATGACTAACGGTGGTAAACTCTTGTCTTCAACTGAAAACACCTAGGGTTGGCCCTTCACACAGGGGACAGCAATCCTCGGCTGCGACACCTCTACCAACCCATGCCACTCGCTGTCTTCTGGCCACATCTCAGCTGCTGGCCGAATCTCTGGTCCTTTCTCTCTTTTCTGCGGCTGCTCTTGTCATGTATCTGGTGTTTCATCCTTTCGCTGCATCTCCCGTGGGTGCAGATTCACCTAAGAAGCTGCTTTAGGAGCTGTGCTTTCAGTCTGACAGCTGTGTATTTCTGATCTTCTCTCTCATCTTTTCCTGCCTCTTTCTGGAGTCTTGTCAGAAAAGAGGCTTGGCAGTCTCATTGTGCCTTCCAAATTCCTGGTCCTTGTTTATATTTTCTATTGACTCTATTTTAATAACTTATCATTCTAGATGTTCATATAGTCATCAATTAATCTTATTTTTCATATGGTTTTTACTATTTCTTTTATATCTTTATTCTTTTAGAGCATATTATTTAATAAACTCTTTGGTACCTGCTGATCATCATCTATAGTGATCATTTTTTTGTCTTTTTTTTTTTTTTTGAGACAGGGTCTTGCTTTGTGGTGCCAGCAGTGCTGGAACTCATGGTAATTCTTCTGCCTCAGTCTCATGGTGCTTGGATTACAGATGTGTGCCACCACAGCCAACTTCTGACCTTGTAATTTTTAAAAGTGTGAGTTAATATTCCATGAGACCTTATTTTTTCTGTGGGAATTCTATAAGACCTAGGTTTAGCTTCCTGAGTAAGATTAGATTTAAGGAAAAGGCACTGGATAATATCCTGATAAAAAACTCTCACACCATTATACTCTAGTTCTTAATGTAACATTTGCATTGTTTGCTTAATAATTTTATAAACATACTCATCTCATAACCTCAATTTATTTTATTTGCGACTTGACTGCAGGCCAGATATAAAAACAACACCCCACATACTGTTTTGTCTTAGTGAGGGAAACAATAAAAGAAAAACAAAACAGCTACATAGAAGCTCTGGAGCACAAAGTTTTCTGATTGTTCAGTACAAGGTACTATGCTGGGCCGGGGGCACTGATTTCAGGGGAGACAATGGCAAAGGGTCACGGAGAAGTTTGATGGTGGAAAATAGGTAGATGTGATCAACTCAAATCATGGAAACTATATTTCTCAGAAGAGATATTCCAGGTTTGTTTAGGAGAGTTTCAACAGTGTAGCAGTCAGTGGATAGTGACCAGGTAGGTGTGTGTGTGTGTGTGTGTGTGTGTGTGTGTGTGTGTGTGTGAGGTGGAAGTGAATGGAGCTGGAAAGGAAGACTGCAGACAAATCACACTGGCTAGCACTCCACCAACATTTCTATCAGACTCACTAGCTCTTCTGCCTTTTCCACAGCCTGTGAGTCCCTTAAGGGCAGAACCTTTTTTTATTCATCTCTGTCCCCAAATAAGGGCAGCACCTATCATTCAACAGGCACTTCATCAACGCTGCTAAGAGGAAAGAGCAAAAGATGAAAATGTGCTGCTAAGGACTAGCTGGGCTCTCAGCAGTGGAAACGAGAGATGCCTTTTGAACTGGAGCGTAACATGCTTAGATCTGGCTTCAAAAATATAACCCAGAGCGAGGCACTGGTGTGCCTGGGGTGTGGGTGGGGGTCACTGTTTCCTTAGCTGTACCAGGGGGAGACGGATCTCCCCTACCAGAGAACTCTTACAGTCTGTCCTTGTGTATACTTTTATCTTAAGACATAGAATTTAAAATAACCTTTATTACCCTTGACCTTAGAGATCTAGACACATGTACGGTGGGAATAATCAGACGAGACCTTTGTAACCTAACAACTTCAGCACATCTTAAGAGCTATGACTTTTGCTTCCAAATTAATATAAATGACTTGTCTAACTTTTCCTATCACATTTGTGAAAATGGCACAAGTTTACTTTCTACAATGCCACAGTCTCTGGTGACACACGTTGAATTGCTAAGGTAATACAGTCTTATGCCCCAGAAATGAAAGCATGCATACATTTGAAGGACGGGTAAGCTTTTTAAGTTGGTCAGTAAGTTCACAGTGAGTGCTAGAATCAGTTATTCATATGCAAGCTGATACAGTCTAGATGTGTGAAATGAACCTACTAATAAATGCTCTAAATGAGATTATTCAAATCTATTATGCATATTTTGTATATTTAAAAACTTAATAAAATTCCAATTAGGATATAATGGTCCTGGATTATATTTCCAAAAGTTATCTACATTTTGAAATGAATTCTACCCATATACTATGAGTTTTCCAATTGTGGTTAGTGTAGTCTATTGGATTTCACTTTAAATACATAATTTTAACTACTTAAAAAGCAATACAAGTACATGAAGCGAGTAAAAAGAGAGAGGGGCAGTGTACTGTACTGGTAAGAAAAGCAAACTCTGGAAGATTTGTCAGTTATAGGAATGTGACCTTGGCAAGGCACTCAGCATCTCCACACTTCAATTTGACTAAAACAAGGTAGAATAACTATGCCTATTGTCTTAGTAGTTAAGTAACTTTTAAACAGAGAACACTACTGCATTTATTTGTATTGCAGATTTAATGTATTACTCTTTGCATCTTGAACTAAAGATTCTTCTTCCATCTCTCTATTTGAAAAATTTTCTTTTTTTAATAGTACATGTTTACAATACATAGTGATTACATTCAGCATGGGACTTGATATATATATACATATCACATCTTGATCTATCATCTCTCTTTAATTGAGAAGTATCTGAAGACTAAAGAACAGCCTATTAAGAAGTTATCAGTTATAATTCAATATCTCCATGATGAAAAATTTCTCTAAAATGTAAAACTGAAAGAAAAGAAATGAACAGGACTGAGTTTCAGAGCTACAGCAAGCTAAATCATATTATTTGTAATTGTATATGACTGTAAGTACTTATGCTTTGCACTAAGACAACTGTGTCTATGGCAAGTTCTGACACCTTGGCATCTGTGACTGTGAGCATGTTTGAACATTTCTTTGCGACTCACTCTCCTATCTGTAAAAGGAAGACAGTAACAGCACCCTCTAGAAAACTTTCTTCTGATTTTTTTCTTCTTCAGACAGGGTCTTGCCATGTAACCAAGGCTGGCCTTGAACTCACAATTCTCCTCCTTTATCCTCTGAGTGTTAGGATTACAAGTGTCCACCACCAAGCCTGGCTAAAACTTTTTTGTTCATCAAAAGAACTCCATTATTTTCACTGATGCTACAAATAAATATTATAGAGTAAGATTTATCAGTAAAATATCACTTCCATCTGATTTATATATTTGGACTATAAGTAATATTTAATTTGAAATAAAGGGGTTGAATGTTTGAAAAACTTGAAAATCCATGTACCACACTATCTTTATAACCTACATGTGGTCATTCAAATGACCACATTTTAAACACTGCAAGAATGTGCTGCCCCCTACTGACCTAATTTCTTTAAAATATTTCCAGTCTTTTCAAAAGTGAAAACTTTTCCTTTAGTGTTACAACTAAGAGATTCTGTAGTAGACTGGAAGACCATAATAATGTAGAGAGCAAAATACTAAATGGAAATCTAAATATTATGTGACATTTTTTAGTATACTTAAGTGCAATCTGATGGGACAAAGGAACAAAATATGTTCCCGATCTGTAATAGTTAAATTTAGACACCAACTTCTGAATAATCTCTAAATTGCTATTGTTTATAAAGTACTGCTGACACCTGGTGGAAAATCAGCAATATATATACATACACACATATACATATATATAATGTTTTGCTTAAAACTAGTAAATATTTCTGATTCTTGCATTGAATTGGCAGCAACTTGGTCTTAATTTCTGCACAATGGAATAGCATAAGATTTTGGGGAAGTTGAAAAAACTAAAATTTTACTTTCCAAATCTTGGGCATCTCCTCTCTTTTAATCTCACAAAATCTAATATAAATATCCTGGTTATTTTCCTCTAGAAAGCATCTCAAAATTGGTTCTACTAATCCTTTTAATAAAATCTTGTATCATAGTAGTACTGACAAGAAATAAACGAGCTAAGAACAGCTCTACCTATTGCTAGCCCTATGACATTGGTCTCATTTTTCTCTATTATGAAATGGAGTTTCTTGTACACATCATATTCAGCAATAAGGTTGGTGAGTGGCATATGACAATGCTTTGACAACAGGTGACTCTGAAATAACTTCATTTCCACAATGCAACAGCATCTTAGTTATCTTCCCCTCACTCTACTGCTTCCTGTGTATCGCTACATCTGTGTACTTTTCCATGATGTATGCAGAGGCACATGGAAGCAGGAAGTGAACAGGGAGGACAGAGAGACTTATCAGGTCATCTTCCATGCCCCTCAATCCATGACTTACTTTGACTCCCTGAACTTGGGCCTTATATCTGTCTTTGAATAATGTTTTTGGATCTTCATTAATTGGGTTAGCTTATCACATTCTATTTACCAACCTCTATGCCACAGTGAGGACACCAGACATTGGTTTCTAGTTGTCCATAAGATTGGCTTTGATGGTGATACACCTCTCTTTAAAAACACTTAGGGCCAAAAAGGTAAAGTAAGGACTGCTTATGAACATTGGCAAAAATTGTAAAAATAAACTTTTCTAGAACTCCAGACTAATCCAAGGCTTATAACAATAAGGGGGATGTTTACACAAGAAAAGTGATTGCAGGATCAATAAATGTTACAGCTTTTAAAAATTTTCCTGTTCTTACCTACCTTCCCCAGCTCCATAGCAGCCCTGAAAATCAAGAGCCTTACACCTGCCCAGAAGACACTGCATGAGGGAAAATGAGTTTGGAGTGGCCAACAGCTCCACCTCCAGAGAACTGTCATTACTTAGCTCACTTGACAGCTCCTTGGAAGGTCCATTCTCAAGGCTTTGTTTGATCTTAGGCGACTCAGAGCTCCATCTGTGTGAGTAGAACAGCTGTATCATCAGGCCAACTGCTGGAAACAATCAGTGGCAACTGTTTAGTACTGCAGCAAATGAAGAGGTGGGACTAGTTGAAGCTAACAAGCTGCTGATGAGAAAATAAGAGGAAAATGTGGGGAATCAGGTATTCATAGCAAACTCTGAAAATCTCCAGCACACATCTGGGCATCTAGAAGTTCATGCACATGTACAAGGCTATCTATATGTGCAGAAAAAAAACCATAAGAAGGTCCTAATCTTTCACTTCTAGTGGACTTTAGGCTCTGTGCATGCAGGAAGTAAAAGCTAAAGCACTGCTGGGAACAGATGCTGGAACACTGAAGGTATACTCAAATGGATTCCTCTGCATAGGCTAGGAGACTTAGGACTCAAGGCATTTAAAGAAATTGCTGTCCAATCATTGTTGACCACTCGTAATCAGACAGCGTTCAGTGATTGCACACAATAAATAATATACTTTACAGAATTAATCTAGTAAAATTTTCAAACAAAAAACAACAACAACGACCTATGGGAGTAGGGCTGGTTTCCAGACCTGGTGCATTAGAATAATTAAATTTCCCCTTTTCAACAAAAAAGCATAAGCCATACAAAGAAATAGTAAAGCATGGCTCACATATAGGAAATAGAGAAAAGCAACTGGAAAAGAATGCACAAGGTAAGGCCAGATACTTAGCTTAAGAGATAAGACTGTAAATCAGTTCTTTAGATATGTTCAAGAAAATCAATGGAAACCATGTCTAAAGCATAATTAAATAAAAGTGTGAATATAATGCCTCACCAAGAAGAAAATATTCATAAAGAAATTATTGTAATCACACAGAAATTCTGGGTATGAAAAGTGTAACTGAAATGAGAAAATCAATAGAAGGGCTCAATTGCAGTTATAAATTGGCAGAGAAAAGCAACCAATAAACCTCAAGATACAAGAAACATCAATTAAAGTTTTCCAGTTTGAGGGATAGAAATAAAAATGATAATAAAATGAGGAGAATCTTAAAGATGCATGAGACACTATCAAACATAATGATATATGCATAATAGGGGTCCCAGAGGAGGAAAGAGGGTGCAGAAAACATCTAAAGAAATAATGACTGAAATCTCCACAAATTTGATGGAAGACATTAACATGTGTGTCCAAGTAGCTCAGTAAATTACAAATAGGATAGTCTATCTCTAAGAGTAAGTTCAAAATCTCTGAGACACAAGGCAAACTCAAGGCCCCTGTAAAAATCAAAGTGAAATAGAGTAAAACATTTTCATTTCAAAAGAGAGAAAGACATAGGGAATAGAAAGAAATGGAATCAACACAAGACTTAAACTCGGCAGGGCGAACATTAGATCCAGCACCAGTGGTAGGTTGTGGAGAGATGTGAGATCCAAAGGGATGGGCAGCTGTACTCCTATGATGTTGCTGGTTGCAACCCTCATGCCCATTTTCTTGGAATGTCTCCGCTCACTGCCTGAGACTTTCCTCAGCAGATGTTCTATCTTTCTGGCATCAACTTCTCATCATCTCCACTGCAATTCCAGTTTCACTCTCACAGCTTCACACATTGCCCACTTTGGGGCAAACTGTCCGGGTTTCCAGGTTTTCCTTTGAAATCCGGATAGAGGCCTCACTTACCATACATACAACTCTCATATGCTCCATGCTGGAAAATGCAGCACTATCAGGATTATGCCAAAGTCTACTGCCAGCAAAAGCAGTTGACAGGCCCTCCTGGATCACCGCTGCAGTGATCTTTAAGTACCTGTAAGGCTGAGCAATGTGAAATGAATCATGGTGAACCAATTCCCTGTGCAGCTCTTGAGGAGATCCAGAGCTCTCTTCTCAGTTGAAACCATTATAATTTTGTACTCCTGAGCCTATGAAGAACGGGGTCTTGCTGATTCCTAAGATGCCCTCAAGACATCTTTCCTATTGTCCTGAAGCAAAGCACTTGACTTCTTTCCAATGCTAATCCTTTTAGCAACCATGCCCTCCTTTGCTGGAGGCAGAAATACACCTTTCCAAGAAGTTGCAGGTGCTTTATTTCTGATGAAACTACAAACATTTTGCATTTGCCTTTTGCTCCTGATTTTCACTGTATATCTGGCCAAAGACAGAGCATGAATGCCACAGCATGAATGTTGGTCTCCCTTGAAATTTCCTGCCAAATTAATTAGTCCATTCCCCTTAACCTCAGCATCATGCAATTTCATAACATGGGCAAAATGTAGACAAATTTTCTGCCATTGCATAACAAACATGTTCTGGAATCCAACTGAAGATGGACAGTCTTTCCCATCTGAAACCTCTCGAGCCTGGCTTTTAGTATTTGTATTGCTATCAACATCTGGTCTTTCGAGCTCTGACCCATATCATATATCAGCTACTGCTTGGAACATTCTAGGGATAGCCTGTTTGTTCAAAGTGAGAGCAGTGGTGACAATCTTGGGTGCCAAGCACCAGTGATGGCTGCCCCATTGACTTCTTCCCCTGGAAGACCTGGTACTTTTCACACAGTCGTGCCATCTCCAACCTCCAAACTCTTGCAAAAAGTTCAAAGAGCTTCTAAACTAAAGAGTCAGGTACGTTACAGGACCAATCCCACTTTTCTGGTACGAATTTCTGTATTAGTATTTTTTCTTGTTGGTAGGACAAAATACTCAACATCTGCAACTTTTAGGAGGAGGAGAGGTTTATTTTGGCTTTTGGGTTCTGTCCATGGTTGCTGGTTCCAAAGTAGGAACAGGATGTCAGAAAAGCCTGGTGAAGCAAAAGGTGCTCAGTTCATTGCACCCAGGAAGCAAAGAGAGAAGGGAGAAACTGGGGGGTGAAGACTCACCTTTCCAGGTCACGCTGCACAGTGAACTACTTCTTCCAATCAGGCCCTGTCTTTTTAACTACACACACAGCTGAGAACTTATCGGTGGACTAATCCAATTACTTTCTAAAAGTTCCACCTCTGAGCACATGACATTCCAGATCTAAGCTACAACAAGGACACAATATGATGGCAGTAAAAATGACTGAGAAAGATATACACCCAAGCAGAAAGAGAATGGTTACTCCAATCTTAGATAAAATATGTTAAGATAAAAAAGAAATACTAAAGACAAAGAGTAAGACTTTATAATAATAAAGGTATCTCACAGATAGCTCTGAGATTTTTACCTAGGTCTGTACACATGCAGCTGCATGGGATAGGAGGGAGACCAACTATTGAAACACAGCTTAACGGAGACAGCAAAGAGGTGACATTCAGAGACAGAGTGAGCCACTCAACCTCAAAGCTACTTCCAGTGAAAGGCTGGAGAGGGCACCACTGTGTGAAAAATACCAAGTTCTCCAGGGGAAGAAGTCAATGGGGACTGGTGCTTGGCACCCAAGATTGTCACCATTGCTCTCAGTATCAGTTGGGCTGAGGAGTTCTTCAGCTGGATATGTGGTCTGGAGCCTGAAATACTCAACCAGACTCCCAGGTTCTAGGCACTGTGAGGACTGGGAAACAGAGACTCAGAAGGTGAGAGACAGCGAGGTGGTCCTGGCACTGTGGGACCACAGATGGAGTGTGACTCAGCTCCAGGGGAACTAGAAGCAAGCAATGCTGGGGCTCTGCTAGACAGACATCATGGTCCTGACTCAGGCTAGTACGTCCCAGTACTAGGCTCAGTGAGAACCACAGCCCAGAGAGACTCAGAGGGCTGGGGCAGAGAGAAGCTGTCAGCACAGTGTAAGTTAAGGCTGCCTTCTTACAGACTCCACTGCCACTGAACCAAGGTTGAGACAGTTTGGGCTTGTGGCAACACTGCTAAGAGCCTGCTGGAGGGAAGACAAATGTGAGTGCCCTGCTGGTCACAGTTTCAAGAAAATTAGAGGCTTCTGAACATGGTGATCTAAAGACAGCAACACTGCCAAGCTGCCTTGGGGTATTCTTTCTAACTGATATGGTATTCATTCTAACTAATACAGCAGGCTTATCTTCCCTTGCTTATCCGTCAGTAATTTGTTTCTCTTATTAGGCTTGAACTTATGTAAGTACATGTGGGGATAATTGTGTGAGTTAGTTTTCTGCTCTTGCTTCTACAATGTTCAATGCTATATTGTTACATATTCCTACATCAATGGTTGTTTCACAGAGATATCTAACTGGATATAATTGTCTTATCTTTTTCTTGCATCTCATTTATATTCTCTTCCTTTCTCTGCTTACTTTACTTTCTTCCCACATACCTTCTTCTGTCTTTGGGCTTTTCCATTTTTTATCTTTTTTTCCTTCCTTCTATCTTTTCTTCTCATTTATATGTATACTACTAGTATTGGTCTGAATATCACATAAGTTTAATTTTATCTACCTTGTTAAATTTTATTATTCTCTCTGTGTTTTCCTGAGATAGTGAAATAGAGCAGTTTTTAAAAACAATTTCTTATTTACCTGGTATTTATATATGCATACTACTCAATGGTTTTTTGTTTGTTTGTTTGTTTTTTGTCTTTTTGAGACAGGGTCTTGCTATGCAGTTCAGCCTGGCTTTGAACTCACTTTATAGCCCAGGCTGGTCTCGAACTTGTAATGATCCTCTTGCCTCAGCCCCCTAAGTGCTGGGATTACAGATGTGAGCTGCCATACCAGGCTTCAATTGTAGTTACTCTTTTTCTCAAAACAGTGTCAAGGGATAAACTTAGCATTCATAACAGATTAGGGGGAAACCCTCAAAGAGAGGCATACTCACAACCTTGGACACATCACAAAAAGAAAGCCACTTACCAAAAAGCCATTCTCCCCACGACTGCAGAAGAGGCAGTCTTCCCATATGGTCTACAAACTTCAACACAGAAACAGAACCATAATGAAAAACCAAAGCAACAAGATGCCCTTCAAAATTATTAACTCTCCAAAAGCTGTTCCAACATATAATGAAGTGAATGAAATTTCAAAGGCTTGAAAAAATTGGTGGTTAAATTAATTAAGATCAAAGAGAGAAATAGCTGAATGAATCACTTACTAAAATGACCAGCGAGTTCAAAGAAGATACACACAAGCAGCTGAAGGAACCAAGGAAGTCTGAATCACAAGGGTCACGAGTTTGAGTCCAACCTGGGCAACTTAGCAATTTAGCAAGATTCTGTCTCAAAACTTAAAAAAAAAAAAAAATGGTTGAGGATGTACCTTGATGTGAACGCACTGAGTTCCAGTCCCAGTTAAAACCTCTCATCACCAGAATTAAGGGTGATAATGCAGTATATGAAAGACCACAGCGGTAAAGATACAAGTTATGAAAAAACAGAAGAAATCCTGAAAGTAAAAATCTCAATAAGTCAAATTAAAAACTCAACTGAAAGTCTTGGCAGGAGGCAAGATAAGTGAAAAGGCTAACAGGACTTGAAGATAAGATAGATAAACTAATATGTAACTAATAAAAGAACAAGAAACAATAAAACCTTATCCAAGAGCTCCTAGAGAAAAAAGCAAAGTTATAAATCACTGGTCTCAAGGGCACTGTCAAAATATAGGCTAATGGAGTAAAAATATATTCACAGAAATTATTGTAGAAAACTTCTCAAATCTATGGAATGAGGTGGATGCCCAGGTAAAGAAGCATTTAGGACTCCAAATAGACATTACCAGAACAGAATCTCTCTATAACACACCAGAGCAGAATGCTAGAAATTCAGAACAAAGAAAGAATGTGAAAATCTGTTACAAAGAAGTGTTGAATCACCTATAGTAGCAGATCCAACAGACTAACAGCAGATTTTCCAACAGAAATCTTAAAGGCCAGAGGGAATGAAATAAAGTTTTCCAAGCCTTGAAAGAAAACAAGTATTGATGCAGACCATTATATCCTATCAGACTTTCCTACAAAAATTAAAAGAGAAACAAAGATCTTCCAAGATAAAGATAAAGAAATTTGTGACTACCAAGCTACCAGTGGTAAAGAGGCTCCTAAACAGAGATGTCTAGGACAACCACCACCACGAGGCCAAGGGAAAGAATGAATCTCACTGGGAGGGTCATTAAATGAATGAGAAACAAATGAATCAAACAGTAGAAAAACAACAAATGATATGAATATATACCTTTCAATAATGGCACTTAATGTAAATGGTTTTAACTCCCTATTAAAAGACACAGACTGGTTAAGCCTCAGAAAGGTAAACTCATATATTTTCTTTTAAAGAAATCTAAAATATAAACAAGACATGATAAGAAACCTGAAAGTAGATTCTTAGAAATGGGGAAGGGGGGATCCAGTTGGCAGCTGCTGAGAACTGGCCATGGTGGAACCCAGGCGGCTGCAGAAGGTGGCAACTCACCCACCCTCTTAGTAAGTGTCTCCCTCCAGCGCGAGCCAGGAGGAGACCCAGGCAGTGGCTCCCCATGAGCCTACCAGTGCATGGGCTGGAAATCAAACATCTCAACCCTCCACCCCAGGTTAGCAACTAAGAACAGAGGTCTAAACATGACTTGAGAGGATGACTGCATGCAATATAGCAAGTATAGGGGATTTCCTTCCATCTTTGTTTGAAGGCAAATGTTGTTTTCACTGTTTTGTTTCACTACAATTAATTGTATCACACTATTCAATATTCTCTTTCAAATGGTTTTGTGATGTTCTATTTTTTACTTGATTTTGCTATACCTAATTGACTGGACAACTATTGTGAAGAGAACAAGATATACTATGGTACCTATTACTGTTATCCCTGTGAACTGTGCTGTGAAATTCTATACCAATTTCACTGCACTGTCTTGACTGGCTTTGTTCTGTCTTGTTCTGTTGAATTTTACTACCTTAAAAAAAATGGGGAAGGGGACTTGGGGTGGTGGAAGAAAGGAACAGGGTTGTAAAGAGATTGAAAATGACCATTATGTTATATGCATGAATCAATTCCCCAAAACAAACATTACTATTCTGCATTACTAAGATTCATAAAAGATACAAAAACATACATGCTCAATAATGAGGCCTCAATTATAAGATAGAATTGGAAAAAGAAACACAATTTTAACAATAGTAGTTGTAGGCTTCAATGTTTCACTTTTGATACTGGATAGAAGAACTAGACAGAAAACTGATTAAGTGTGAGAAGATGTGAACATTATAAACCAGTTGGATCTAAAAGCTACCTATAGAACATAGAACAGTGATGGTGAACCTCTTAGAGACTGAGTGTCCAAACTGCAACCCAAAACCAACACATGGATCACAAAGCACCAACACTGCCATTAACCTGAATCCTGAGCTTTTGGCTTAGAAAAAAACAACTAACACCTGCTCCCCTGCTGCTGGGGTGACCTGTTCGCATGCTGGCAGAGGGGGCTCTGCATGTCTGCTACAGCACACACACCACAGGTGCACCCCACTGCAGTACAACATGCATTCTTTCAAAGTGTATATGGGATTATTTTCCATGGATAGACCAGTGCAACTACTGATTATGCCAGAAAGTCTCAATAAATGCTAAAACATGAAAATCATACAAAATATATTTTCTAACAACAATGGAATTGGAAAACATTAATAGAAGAAAATTTGGGAAGTACACAAATGTGCAAATTAACACATTCCTAGATAACTAATGGTTCAAAGAAGATATCAAAAGAAATTTTAAAATATTTTAGATTAGGCCAGCCCTGCCCCCACATGCACACCAGTTGTCACTGGGGATGCTTCCCACAGGTAACCAGCTCAGGTCCAGGAAGCAGAGGCCAGCCCTGCCCCCGCATGCACACCAGTTGTCACTAGGGATGCTTCCTACAGGTAACCAGCTCAGGTCCAGGAAGCAGAGGCCAGCCCTGGCCCTGCATGCACACCAGCTGACATCTGGGGTGTTTCCCATTGGTAGCCAGCGTGGGCTGGGGAAAGCAGCAGCCAGCTCTTCACCAGCACACCTAATGGCCAGCATACCCAATGGCTACCATCGGATACCCACAGCCATCACTGGCCAGGAGAACCAGCCAGTCACACTGGCAGAGAAATTGTAGCCAGTACAAGAAGTGCCTGGGACCCCACTACCCACTTGTTTGGAAGAACCCAGGAAAATGTCAAGACCAAGAAGCAAAAGGCAGCCTCTGGCCTCCAACCCATGCAGAGCAAGTCTAGGAGGTGTAAATGTGGGAGAGAGTGGGAGTCACACATTTGAAGCTTCTGAAGTGATGGCAACTGAAGTAAAGAAACAGCTTCATGAGGCCATGAAAGAAATTAGAACAGAAAAGGTAAAAGAGGAGATAAAAAACATAACAATTGCTGAGTATCTCTAAAGAAGACATAGAAAAGAAAGAGAGGAACACAGAAAAATAACAGAAATCTCAAACAATGTAAGAAAGATTTCAAATGCAAGAAGCAGATTCAAAGAAATATCCAGGAAATTTAAAAACTCCATTGAAAACTGAAAAACTGCTTGAAAGAAACTGAAGATAATCTTTCAGACCCTGAAGACAGGTTTGCAGCTAGTGATAATGAAAGGAAAGATCTCTCAAAAATAACAAGTAACCAGGAAATAACTCAACAGCTGCAAGACAACACAAGAGTAATTTAAGAGTGATAGGTGTCAGCAAAAAGAGCATAAATGGCATAAAAAGTCTACTTACAGAAGTTAACAGCAGGAAACTTCCCAAGCATACAAAAAGAACCTGACATCAGGTAAGTGAGGCATATAGAACTCCAGCTAGCCATAACCAAAATAAATCTACACCTAGACATATAATAATCAAGATCCCAGAAATTCAACACAAGAAAAGAATATTAAAAGCTGTTAGAGAGGGGTAAGATGCCCTGAACCTCCACCGAGGGCCCGCCCTGCCAGTGGGAACTCAGCGGAAGCCTGCATCAGGGGTGAACTGCCCGGAACCTCCACCGAGGGCCTGCCCTGCCACCGGGAACATCGAGGAGGCCCGCCCAAGACTGAAAACTGCCCTGGACTGCTTCAGCTGGGCCCGCCCTCCCACCTGGAACATCAGAAGATCTCAGCGGGATTCAGTTATTGTGAGAAAAGTTGGAATTTTGCTCCCAGGCGGTGAACTTTGGACTACACCAGATTGACTGTATCAGTGTGGTGAGTATATCCCTAAAATAGAGGTGTACAGGGGATAAATAGGGCCAGTAGTAAAACTCCCTACAACTAACCTTTCAGACTTTGTTGTGTCTGAAAATAGTGTGATCCCCTCCTACACATAAAAAACACCAGGCAGAGTGAAAATGACAAAACAAAAAAGCAAAATGCAGTCTCAAACATATAGTTCACCAGAAGCAAGTATAGGAGACATTGAAATAGAGGACCCCAAAAGTAACACACCGGGAATCTCTGAAAAGATAGCGAGTGAAATAAAAAAACAACTGCATCAGGCTATAGAGGAAATCAAATTAGAAGTAGTCTCCCATGTAAAGATAGAAATAACAACTTTAGTAAAGGAGTTGTTGAATGCAGCTAAAGAAGAACTAGAAAAAAAAGTACATGAGCATGGGAAACTGATTGAAACTTTGAATGAACAATATAGAAAACAAGCAGAATTCATGAAACAAATTCAAAGAGACATCCAAGAAACAAAAAATTCTATTGAAAGTGTGCAAAACTGCCTAAAGGAAGCTGAGAATAGGATTCAGACCTTGAGGACAGGATCACAGTTAGTGATCAGGAAAGGATAGAACTTTTAAAAATAACAAAGCAGCATGAAATGACAATCCAGAAGCTTCATGATGATGCCAAGAGCAATAATATAAGAATAATGGGCATTAGTGAAGATACAGGAGTCCAGGCAAATGACATATGTAAAGTATTTATAGAAATAATAGCAGAAAATTATCCAAACATGGGGAAAGAATCTGATATGCAAATAAGTGAGGCATATAGAACACCAAACAGTCACAATCAACATAAATCCACACCCAGACACATAATAACTAAGATCTCAGACATACAGTATAAAAACAGAATATTAAAAGCTGCCAGAGAAAAGACACAACTCACTATCAAGGAAAGCCCATTAGAATCACAGCAGACTTTTCAGCACAAACCCTCAAGTCAAGAAGAGCTTGGAGTGAGGTATTTCAAGCCCTGAAAGAAACCAACCTTGAACCCAGACTGATGTACCCAGCAAAACTTTCATTCAAATTTAATGGAGAAACAAGATACTTCCATGACAAAGAACAACTGAAGAAATTCATGTCCACCAAACCAACCCTAGAAAGAGTACTGAAAGACATACTAGATAAAAATGACCACAATCCCCAAAACAACAACAGAAAGAAACCACCAGGTAGGATAAGCAATTAAATAAGAGGAAAAGCAAAAAGAAACAACTGGAACATAACATGGCAAAGTCGAGACAGTACATGGAAATCCATATGGAGAATTCTCAGAAGACTAGGATTGGAAGCCCCATTCAATCCAGCTATCCCCCTCCTGGGTATCTTCCCCAAAGAACTGAAAAGTTCTTATCACAGTGATATATGTGCACCCATGTTCATAGCTGCACAACTTGTGATAGCTAAATCCTGGAAATAACCAAGATGCCCATCAATTGCAGAGTGGATGAAAAAGATGTGGCATTTTTATACAATAGAATATTACTTAGCTATAAAAAAGGATGACCTTGAGGCCTTCATAGGCAAATGGAAACAACCTGAGACTATCCTCATTAGTGAAATAAATAAGAATCATATTTATGAATATCATATTGTGTCTCTAGTGTAAAAGTAAATAAGAACTACAAGAGTAATAAAACCAAAATGTTTAATTGCTATTGTTAAACAGAGAGGAAAAGAAAGTGCTCTAAAGGATATGACTGCATAAATGTTTGAGTGTGTAAAATAGATGACCATATTGCTGAATCTTTGTTGGATCTTTGAGCAGAACTGTTTGTAGTCTGACTGTTTGAATATTTACTATGTACCCTTTAACTTTGTAACTTGAACAACTACATCCAGGATGACAGTACATAATTTATAAACTACTGATTTCTTAGTGGGGCTTTTTCTCATTCTCCTTTTTCTTTCTTTCTTTTAGAATTCTGTATTGTTGCTACCCTTCTTTCTGTTTTTTTTTCTTTAAATAAAAATTTTAAAATGTATAATTGCTATTGTAAAAAAAGAGGAAATAGGAAGCACTATAAAAGATATAGCTGCATGTAAGTTTAGATGTGTGGGATTGATGACCATATTTCTAGGTTCTTGTTGGATTGTTGAACAGATCTGTTTGCACTCTCACTGCTTTCGTGACCACTTTGTGTGCTTTAATTCTGTAACTTGAATAACTATTTCTAAAAGAACAATATGTAATGTATCAACTAGTGATTTCTTACTGTTTATCTTCTTTTCTTGAAATTCTGTAATATTTCTACCTTTTTCCTGTTTTTTTCTCTTTAAATAAAAAATGTGTAATTGCTATTATAAAAAAGAGAAAATAAGAAGTGCTATAAAAGATATAACTGCATGTATATTTATGTGTGTAGGATTGTTACCCATATTTCTTAGTTCTTGTTTGATTATTGAACCGATCTGTTTGCAGTGTCACTGCTTGAGTGTCTATTTTGTGTGTTTTAATTTTGTAACTTGAACAACTATTTCTAAAAGAGCAATATGTAGTTTATCAACTAGTGATTTCCTACTGTTTATGTTTTTTTGAAATTCTGTAATATTTCTCTCCTTTTTCTGTTTTATCCCTTTAAATAAAAAAAATTTTAAAAAAGCTGTTAGAGAAAGCAAAAAGATCACCTATAAAAGAAAACCCATCAGTATCACAACAGACTTCTCAACACAAGCCATCAAGTCAAGAGGTTGGAGTGAAGTATTTCTTTTTCTTTTTTTAACTTTTAAAAAAAATTTTATTTAAAGAGAAAAGTAAAACAGAAAAAAGGGTAGAAACAGTACAGAATTTCAAAAAAAAACCAGTAAGAAACCACTAGTTGATAAATTACATATTGTCTTCTCAGATATAGTTGTTCAAGTTACAAAATTAAAGCATACAAAGTGGACATTCAAACAGTGAGGCTGCAAACAGTTCTGTTGAACTAGCCAACAAAAACTCAGCAACATGGTTATCAATCCTACACACTTAAACGTACATGCAGTTATAACCTTTAGAGCACTTTCTTTTCTTCCTTTTGCTTTTTAAGTCCATTATCTGTTTAGTTATATCCTATTTCAGGTTGCTCAGTACCTTACTGATCTGTTTTGCTGTTGTTATTTACTTTTTAATCAACTTGTATAATTCTATTGCTTTGTTTTTTGTTTTTCCTCATCCATTCCCCATGGATCAGCTTTGGGGTAGTTGGGAGTTTTTGGAGGTATTTTGTTACTTTGTTATCTGTTTTTTAAAATTATTATTTTAAAGGTAGTAAAATACAGCAGAATAAGACAGAACAAAGCCAACTGAGACAGTGTAGTGAAATTGGTACAAAACTTCACAGCAGGTTACCAGGATAACAGTAATACATACAATAGCATATCTCGTTTTCTTCATAATAGTTGTTCTTTCAATGTACAGCAAAATGGAAGGAAATACCGAACTTATAAAAACAGAATATTGAACAGAGCAACAGCATTAATCAGAACAGAGCAAAACAGTGATAAAGATATTTGCCTTCTAAGAGATGGAAGAAGGAAATCCCCCATATTTGCTATACTGCATATGCTGATCCTCCCAAGAGATACTCAGATCTCTGGCTCCCACTTGCTAACGGGGGTGGGGTAGGGTGGTGGATGTTTGATTCTTAGCCAGCACACGGGCAGGCTCACAGCTGCTTACCAAAACGGTGAGCTGGCTGCTTGTTTTCCCATGTTCAAGTTCCAACACGGTGCGGAGCTCAGGAAATACCGATGGTTCTTGCTCTGGGGTGGCCGTGGCTTGCCAGGCCACAGTCACTTACCAGAGCAGTGAGCTGGCTGCTTGTTTTCCCAGCATCCCAAGTTCCAACATGGCGCGGAGCTCAGGAAATGTGGATGGTTCTCGCTCTGGTGCAGCTGTGGCTTGCCAGGCCACAGCCACTTACCAGAGTGATGAGCTCTGGAGTGAAGTATTTCAAGTCCTGAAAGAAAACAACTTCTAACCTAGATTATTGTACCCTGTAAAACTATCTTTCAAAACTCTCTTTAATGGTGAAACAAGATACTTCAATGATGAGGAACAACTGAAGGAATTCATGACTACCATACCAACCCTACAAAGAATACTGAAGAACATTCTAAAGAGAGACAAAAATGACCACAGTTCCAGGAACAGTGGATGAGGGGGATTGCCAAGGAGGGCAAGCAATTGAATGGAGGGGAAAAGTAGGGAGCCAACAGCAGGAAAACAGTAAGGCAGAGACAAGCCAGTGCATGATGGCCATAACCATTAATGTTGATGGCCCCAACTCACCAATAAAAAGAAACACAGGAAGAGTGGATCAGGAGACAGAATCCATCAGTATGCTTTATACATGAACACACTGAACTCAAAAGGAAATTCATAGACTGAAAGTCTAAGGAGAGAAAACAATGCTCAGTGTGACAGGGAACCAGAAAAAAGTAGTGATAGCTTACCCATCAAGTGCAGAATGGATAAGAAAGATACGGCATTTTTATTCAATGGAAACCTACTCAGCTATAAGGAAAGAAAGATAACCTTGAGGCTCTTGTAGGTAATGGATCAGCTTGAGATCATGCTCATGGATGAAATGGTTCAGTCACATGAGTGAACAAAGTGTTGTCTACCTAGTATTAAAAAAAACTAGAGGAGTTAGTGGGATCCAAAATGTACAATAGATACTATGAAATTGAAATGGAGGAAATGTCTAAAAAGGGAAGGCAGTGGCCATTATTGACCTATTATCTTGTTTTGAAGCCCTATACTATTTTCATTGTTCTGTTTAGTTTGGTTTCATTCTGTTTTGTTTTCTTTGATTTTATTACATTTGAGGGCACAGGCAGCTATTTCAAAGATAACAAAATGTATTATGGTAGCCATTATTGATTTCCTACTATCTTGTTCTGAAGCCCTGTATTGCTTTCACCGTTTTGTTTTGATTGATTTTTTTCTATTTTGTTTTGTTTGATTTTATTATATTTGAGGGTATGGGCAAATACTTTGAGGATAACAAGAGGCATTATGGTAGCCATTGTTAATTTCCTTTTATCTTGTTTTGAAGTCCTGCATTGCCTTCATTGCTTTGTTTTGATTGGTTTTATTCTGTTCTGTTTTGTTTTATTATGTTTGATGGTATGGGCAGCTATTTTCAAGATAACAAGAGGCATTATGGTAGCCATTGTTGATTTCCTTTTATATTGTTTTGAAGTCCTGTATCATATTCATTGTTTTGTTTTGACTGACTCTATTTTGTTTTATTTTATTTGGTTTTATTCTCTTCAAAATAAAAAAAATTAAAAGAAAATATTTTAGATTAATATTTTATGTGAAAAATAATACAGAGGGTGCAAAAAATGGTTGAGAGAGATTTATAGCTGAAAATGTTTTTATTAATAAATTCTCAACCTTAAAAACTAGAGAAATAGTAAACTAAACCAAACAAAGAATAGAAATAACAAAGACTGGAATAGAGGGACTAGAAACACAATAGAGAAAAATATCAATAAAACCAAAAAGTGATTCTTCAAAAGACCACCAAAATTGACATTTAGTTTGTGTGGCCAAGAAAAAAGAGGCAACGGTGAATTTTTAAAAATGAAGTGTGAAAGAAGAGTCATCATTACCGATCTTGCAGAAGTAAAAAAAGGTAAGATGAGAATACGACCTACAACTCAATCAACTGGACCACCTGAATGATACGGAAAGATTCCTAGAAAGACATAATAGCTAAAATCATCTAGAAGTAGAAGAAAACCTGAATACACCTAAAAGAAGTTTGAGTCAGTAAAGTTTCCTAGAAGTACGGCCCAAGTGCAGACAGCTCTGACACTTTCTGTATGTGGTAGAATGAATTTGTTTCAGCAAAAGAATGGCTCAAGTCCTAAACCCGCTACTCGTGAACTTAGCTGGGGATGGGGCTGTTGCAGATTAAGATAGACGTTCAAATGAATTCACACTGTGATGAGGGGATGTCTCTACCAACTGACTGGCCTGCCAATCAGAAGAGAAAACAGGGATGCACAGAGAATGCCAGCTGAAGGCAGAGTTGGGGGTTGGAGAGCTGCATGCACAGGTCGAAGATCACTGAGGAGCACAGCCGTCACCAGAAGCTGGCAGAGACACATGGGGCCAATCCTCTCTGGAAACCTCAGGACAAACAGGCCCTGTGACACCCTGATTTCAGAATTATAGAGAATAAATTTCTGTTGTAAGCTGCCTGGGCTGTGGTATTTCATTGAAGCAAGCTTAGGACAAGAATATATTACCAGGGCTGTGGATTTAGCTCAATGGTATAAGCGCCTGACTGGCAAGCGTGAGGTCATGAGTTCGATCTCCACTACCAAAAAAAAAAGAAAGAAAAAAAAAGAATATATTACCAAATGTTTAAAAATTCTTTAAAAAAAAAAAGAAGAGGAAGAAATATTTTCCAGTTTATTCCATGAGAACAGAATGCCAAAACAAGACAAAAAATCACAATGAAGGAAAACTAAAAATCTACATTTTTTTATGAATGGCATACAAATCCATACCAGAAAACTGAACTAGCAAAATATAAAAAGGATTACATATCATGACCAAATAGGGTTCGTATAGGAATGTAAGGTTGGCTTAATATATAGAAATCAGCAAGTGTAATATGCCCCAATTACTTCAAATTACTTTAGTATGTGTCAAGACTACTGGAACAGAGAACAGAGTGCTCAACCCCAGCACAGGCAGCTGGGGATTACACACAAGGAGCAGACCAAGTGTAGATGGCCAGAAGATAAATACTTAAAGAGGAGACAGCAGGAGTAGAGCAATGCTTGCTTAATCACAAACAGGATTCTTGCCAGTCAGGTCAAGTACTTACATAGTAGAGGTAGAACATTGGCTATCAAGGGTGAATGGACTCTTATAGCACATTTTAGCAAGAATCTTTGTTAATATGAGTATAAGCTAAAAACAAGATGAGGGAAAATATCAAGACCTAGATGAAAAGAAGTCTCTGGGGTTCTTGACCAAAGTTTTGAGGTGGGGAGTTAAGACACTGCAGACTGGAGAGGAAGATGTTATCACCTCATTGATGACATGGTCTTGTATGCAGTAAATCCTAGCATACAGATGAAAAAGAGAGAAACTTGTTTGGCATAGTATATGTAGCACATGTGGTCAATACACAGAAATAGATTCACTACGTGTTTTTACACTGACAATAATCAATGAGAAAACAAAATTTAGAATAGAATTATAGTACAATAGCATCAACAAAATAAAATATGAATGAATTTAACATGACTTGTATAATAAAAGTTGTAAAGTATTTTTGAAATAAATTAAATACCTACATAAATGGAAATATACCTCAAGTTAATGAATTAGAAGTTGTAATATTGTTAAAACAGGAATATTTCTCAAAGTGATCAACAGATTTAATGCAATCCCTATCAAAACTCCAACGGCCTTTTTAGTTTTTGGAATGGAGAAGCCAATCTTAAAATTCACATGTAAGGGACTCAGAAATGCTAACACAATATTGACAAAGTCAAGTTGAAGGACTCATATTTTCCAATTTTAAAACTTACTATAAAGCCATAATAACCAAGACAGTGTGGTACTGGTTGTGACTGTCTGTCCCACCAAAGCCTCACGAGGTCTTGAGGGCTGGGCTTTTTGGAAGTGGCTGAATGTAGAGTTCATGAGTGGGTCATTGTCCAGTGCTGGGACTGGCAGTGTGAATGCTGTACCTGCCCTGCAGAAGGCAGCCTGCACACAACGTAAGGGAGGAAAGAGGCTTGCTCCTCCTCTTTGGTTCCTGTTGCTTTTGCTGTCTTCCACTGCCAGGAGCTATTGCCCCTCTGCCACATGCCACTCAGCCTCGGAGCCAGTCGATGTGGACTGAAACCTCCACAAACTGTAAGTTAAATAAATGTTTCCTTCCTTAATTTTGGTGTTGGGCATTTTGTCTCAGCAATGAGAGAAAAGTAACTAAGACACTGGAATATGGATCAGGAGAATACAACTGAGACTCTAGAAATAAAAAAATTATATTTATGTTCAATTTGTTTTCAACAAAGATATCAATATATTTAAATGAAAAAGTATAATTTTTTCAACATACAGAGTTATGGAATACTACATAACCTTTTCTTTTCTTTTTTGGTACCAGGGCTTGAACTCACAACTTCACATTTGCCAAGCAGGCACTTACGCCACTGAGCTAAACCCCCAACCCCCTTTTCTTTCTTTTAGTTTTTGGTTCTGGAAATCAAACTCAGGACCTTGTGCTTGCCAGGCAAGTGCTGTGCTGCTAGGCTAAATCTTCTGCCTCAGAAACTTTTCAAGTTAAATCACTAGTAATATCTGATATAGGTCTGCACTTGAAAGAATTATCCTGAATTCAGAACTACCCCTATTAAATGTCAAAGAAAAAGCACTGACTATCCCTGACTAGGATTGTGAAATTCATTAAATTTTTATGAGAAGACACCTGTAAATTATACAATATATTGATACCAAGCTATAGTATTCTAAGCAAGGACAGAATTATACACATTTCAAATAAATGTATATATGGAAGGAACAACTTTGTTAGTACAGCTATAGAAAAAAATCAGGCAGTGTATTAACACATAGTTTCCAATGGGTTAAAATTTAGTATATAGCATGTTTATATTGACACCATTTTAAATTATACACTGTGAACAGGCAAGATAGAAAAAGCTCAGGTACTGGGAGACTGAGTTGAGTACTGAGAAGGAAACTGCTTCAGAAGTGGGCCAAAGGAGCCCTGGAATAAGAATATCTGTTTCTCTGTATAAAACTCATCTAGTGAGAAGCTTCACTAAAAACATATGTGTACTTTTCCAAAGCTCTCCCTCTACAAGGCAGTAGAGCTGCAACATTAGGCTGGGATAGGCAGCTTTCTGTTACTGTTTGTTAACACCAGAAATAACTGGTTTATAAAGAGAAAAGGTTTACTTTGGCTTACAGTTTTTAGAGGTTTCAGTCTGATCATATGGCCCTGCTGCTTTGGGCAGCAGATCGTGGTGGAAGTGCATGGCAAGGTGAGACTATTTCATGCCTGGGAAGTGAAGAGTAAGAGAGAAAGGGACTGGGGACCCACAGTCCCCTCAAAGGCACACCCTGATAATGAGAAACCTCTCTCTAGATCCCAATTGTTAAGCTTCCATCACTTTCCGTTAGTATCATGCTGGGGACCAAGTCATTACTGCAGGGACTTTGACTGTAAGATACTAGGACTTCTGAATATGGTGACATGCACCTCCAATCCCAGTGCTTGGGAGACAGATAGGAGGATCACAAGTTTGGTGTAGCCTGGCAACTTGGCAAAACCTTGTCTCAAAAAAAGAGGGCTGTGTGTGTGTGTGTGTGTGCACGCACGCGCGTGTGCATGCAGAGGCCACAGCTGAGTAATGGAGTACTTAGCACTTGGCTAGTAACTCCCAATATACAAAAGGAGAAAAAAATATATTAGAACTATGTGTTTGCTATTTGAATTAAGATGCCATCAACTAAAAGCATTTATCCTCTAGCTGGCTTATAAGAAGATCCTTCAAGTATTGTAAAAACAAACAAGCCATCAGAACCAAATACAATAAATTTAGAAAATGGTATTATACTACATTTCTAAAACATTTATAGAAGTTTCTAGGTAGTCAAGGCATAGGGGTTAAGTTAGGTTAAACAGAGCTTAAGAAAGATCTCAGGAGCAGGTATGAGATTAGATGGGTAACAAGAGATACGGTGAAACCCAAGGTAGCTCTAGAGATAAGCGGAAAACAAGGCAATGGTCAGCACTGCAGACACCTCCACTACTCCTGCCCTGTGAGATCCAGAATTAACCTCCTTACAATACTGTGAATGCTAGAGAAGGGCCCTAACAGGCAAGGAGGACTCTTGCTAAGCGCACTGTGGGGAGACCCAGAATAAAGTGTCCGAACCTTAGCAGGGTGAGAAGAGCACCCATTCAGAAGTAGGCCAGTGCATGGTGTGAGGTCTCAGGTGGTTAAGGCCTGTTTCCTCAGAAGGGGAGTCTGGTGTGCAGTGTATCAAAAGCAGCAGAAAGCAGGTGTCCTTGCATCAGGTGCAGCCTGTCACAAGGGTTCCGAACCCTGGGCACCATGCGGAGTGCCATGATCTTGAGGCAGGTGGACAGCAGGTGTGGGTGCAGAACGACACAGGTGCCAGGGGCCAACCACAATGAAGATGGCACACAGGAGAAGACTGACACAGGAGCTGGAACCTGAATAGTTTTTAGATCAAGAATGTCCCCCAAGGTCTCACGTGCTCACGGGCAAGGCCTCTGGATGGTGACTGGAACACAGGGGGACTGTATGCACCAGTGGGACCATGTACAGCTTTCTCTGCAGGTGAAAGGCGGGACCCGGCCAGCAGAGCCCAGCCACTGAGGGAAGGTATCATGTCTCATTCACTCTCTCTGCTTTCTGGCTGCTATGACATGAACAGCCTTTCCTCCCTATACCTCCTGCTGTACTTTTCTTCCTTGGAGCCCACCAACTGTGACCTGAAATAAACCTGTCCTCCCTTAAGCTGCAGGTGTCAGGTGCTGTAAGGTAGAGAGTGACTAAGGCAGAGCCTGAATCTGGAGAGGAGGCATCTGCATGAAAGAAGGGATGGCTTCCCTGCAACACTGGCTATGGATGGATCAAAGAAGCTAACACAGAGTTAACAGCAGCCATACTTTTCTCCATCAAAGAACACAGTTATAAATACAAAAAGGGAGGAAATTATTATCAATCTTGTTGCACTGGACTAGAGTTGGTAGTCTCAATGTTAATGGATCCCTTTCAAGGTATAGCTAGACACAGGAAGACATAAAAATGCAAATATGTTTATATACATATGTATGTTAATAGAATAATAAAAATACAGTAGAGTAAGTATTTCACAAGTCTTATCCCTTTCATGGTATAAGCTATTAAAGATACTTAGTATATGATCCGTACTATATTCATATAAATGTAAAACTTCAAAAATTTACATTTTCCTATGAATTTTATAACAAGTTCTATTTCTGTATTAATGACATGATCCACACATAACTGAGAAACTTTAAAAATATTTATATAGAATGCTAATAGTCACAAAGTGGATTGTACAATAATGAACTATGAATTCTCACTAAAAGGAGATCAAATTAAACCATTCTTATAAAAACACAGACAAAAGGATACAGTAATAGTAATGACAGTAGTAATGATGATAGTTTAGCACAACTAATATTTATTAAGTCTTTAATAAGTCCCAGGAACTTTGCTAATTATCTTACACAAATCAGAATCTTAAACATACTCTAAGCAAATAGGACAATGATGATTTCAGTTTAAATTTATGAACATCCTGAGTTGCGAATTTCTTTTCTTAAAGCTTAAAATGGTTTAATAACAATTCTCTAGTGCCACAAGACTATTTGAAAATTAGTTCTGATTCACATTTTGAATGTTATGAATAAGTTACTGACAAACAAAATGGCCAAATATGATTCATATGCTCATTAAATCAAACAAAGATATTTCTGAGTCTGAATGCAGGTTCACAGTGAATCCTCTAGCTACCTAGATTATTTCATACGTGCTGTTTTTTTTTTTAACTTGTCTTCACAGTACCTTAAAAAGTTTCTAGGAAATGAAATGTTAATTAGCTATAGAAACAGCATGCTTATTTTACTTTATCATGATGTGCTATTTCAGAAAGTCTGCATTAAATTTATTTCTTATGTCATTTTACAGTGTAAATTTCAGGATAATCAGAGGGAACCACACTGTAAATATGGCCTTGAGGACAGTTAATGAGCCCCATCTTCTGAATCTGTGCTTCCAAAAGACCAACCAAGCCCAAGAAATAATGAATTTGTCTGTTTCTGAAAATTCGGTTCTCATATCTTCAGTATTCCAAATGAATTTCGTTTAAACAAAATGCATCCAAAAACATGTAATAGTAATATTTTAGGTTGTATACAATGAATATTAGTAAAACTTTTTCTCAGTCAAAATTTTAACCCCTCTTAAAATATTTTTTCATCAGGAAAGATCTCTTAAAAATAACAAGGAAATAGGCAGTAACAATACAAAGGCTACAAGATGACAAGAGAATCTACAATTTAACAATAAGAAATGTGAGCGAAGAAGCAGGAATACATACAGGCGACTTACAAAGGCTATTCATGGAAATAATTAAGGAAAACTTCCCAAGCGTGGGAAAAGAAAATGACACTCAGTTATGTGAGGCATACAGAGCTCCAGCCACCTACAACCAAAACAGAGCTACACCCAGACATATAATAATCAAGATACCAGAAATTCAATATAAAAACAGAATATTAAAAGCCATCAGAGAAAAGAAACAGATTACCTATAAAGGTAAGCCCATCAGGATCATGGCTGACTTCTCCACACAGACCATCAGATCAAGAAGAGCTTGGAGCAAAGTATTCCAAGCCCTGAAAGAAAATAACCTCCAGCCCAGATTGATGTACCCTGCAAAACTGTCACTAGAAATTAATGGAGAAACAAGATGCTTCCATGACAAAGAGGAACTGGGCAAGTTTGTGGCCACCAATCCAACCCTGCAAAGAATACTGAAGGACATTCTAGAGAGAGAGAGAAAAAAATACCAGGATTTTAGGAACAGTGGCAGAAAGGCCTCAATGAGTGGGGCAGGCAGTAGAATGAAGGAGAAAAGTAGACAAACAAAGGCAGAAAAATAGCATAGCAGAAATGAGGCAGAGAAGGATAACTAGAATCTCTAACATAGATGGCCTTGAAACACTATATTGTTAATAGTGCACCAGGATTTAAAACCCACATTACTCACACTACTCTGCTTAGATGTATTATATTCTGTTCCAGTCATTTTACCTGTACTAGATTTGAGGGTAGATAGTAATCCTGAAAATAACAGGATATAGTACAGTAATCATCCTTAATTTCCTATTAAGTCAATCTAATGCTCTGTAAAACCTACACTGTTTTACCATGACTGACTGTAATCGAATCTGGTTTGCTGGATCGCCGTTTTGTACTGATAGATTTTATTCAAAGCTGTTATGATTGATAGTATCAAGTCTGAGCGTATAGGCAACTGCACTGAAGATGACAAGATTCACTAAAATATCCACTCTGGTATGATTATTACCTGCCTTTGAAGTTTTATACTGTCTACAATGTTTTATTTTTACTAATATTGTTATGTACTGCTATATTCAATTATACTGCTATATTCATTTATGCCTGATGATATAGGCAATTCTATTGAAGATAAGAAACAACACAGCAATCATTGTAGATCACCTTGTACTGTGGTTTTATATGACTTTTTGTTTTCATGTTTTTATAGGAATTTGTTTTGTTTTGTCTTGCTAAGTTTTGTTTTTCCCTCTAATACAGAAAGGATAGAAATACATGTAGAGATTCATGCATGCATAGCTGTTTACACTCTCACTGTCTGACTATCTATTTTGTATGCTTTAATTTTGTAACTTGAACAACTATTTCTAAGAGGACAATATGTAATTTATCAACTAGTGATTTATTTTTTTTTCTGAAATTCTGTATTATCTCTACCCTTTACATGCTTTTCTCTTTAAATAAAAATTTAAAAAAATGTTTTTCATCTTCTGTTCAAAATATGCTGATATTATACTGAATGAGGAGACAAGGAATTTCAATATGGCAAGTATAGCTTAAATGTAAAATTCTGAAAGAAGCTAAAGGCAGTAAGTTGGTGTACATGGCTATTTCTTTCTGTTCACATATTTCACAGTACTCACTGGAATACAATTTCCACTATAAGTATTTTAAACAAAGCTAAAAGCATCAAAGGTGATTTTTTTTAGTAATTTAGTTGGTTTCAATTTGAGCAGATAGTTTTAGGAAAGTATTTTACTCTATTTACAAGTCTGATAATAGTTTTCTGAATGACATGGCTTGTTTCATGTTACATGTTATGGCTCAGAGTCAACAAATGTCTCAAAACTTGCTAACAGCTCATTTCAGTCCTGGCTATCCAAGCAGTGAAGAATAAGACATGAAGATAAGAACAATTCTACAGCGCACTGGAAAGCATGCATTAGTCTCTTAGACAGCTTTTTAAGAGACAATCACATAAGCCTGCTGATGCAACAGGCGTAAGTGGAGGCCCAAGTGTCTTTACTTGAAAAACTCCCAACATTGTCCAGTATTAACGAGATTAACATCAGTTTTCAGGTGCACAGCCAGTTAAGGGTATCAGAAGACACTAACTATGTGTGTTACATCTACATGTGCCCACGGCATCAGGTGCTCCCAGGTGGGTTTTGGGAGGTGAATGGATTACAGAAGTATGGTAATTATCAGTGATCAGTTCACTGATGAGTTTATAGATGACTAGCTCTTAGAAGGTGACACCTGGTAGGTGGGGCATAGCCTGGAAAGGTTTGATCGCTTCCCAATCCACCCTTCACTCTCTCCTTCTGCTACTTACCACCACACCATGAGCTGTTTCTCTTCTGCAATATCCTTGGCCATGTAGCCCTGCCTTGGAGCCAGATGGCTAAGTACTGAAACCTCTACAAAGATGATACAAAATAAACGTCTCCTCCTTTAAGTTGTGGGTGTTGGCTATTATATCCCAGCAAGGAGGAAACTGACTAAGACAGTGTGAGACATAAAACTCAAGGTTCCTACAGGGATATGCAGAAAAATCTGCCTACTTCAGATGCAGCATCAGATTGATTACAAGAAAGTTTCACCTACAGCATGTCCAATCATTAATGCTTTAGAGAACTTTATTTTCAAGAAATTTAAATAAACATTATATTATGGTTATTTCTCTAGCATTCTTTCACCCCTTTCTTCCAGTAGTGGTACCCTGAACTTACTCTTGTTTAACTCCATCTAATGTGACTTGGAAGGCAACCCATGGCCCAGTGCCTGGGCATAGGCTATCAGTGAAGCCACCAGCCCTGCAGCCACAGTAAGCTGTTCTTCAGTGGGCATACAACCTTGTGAAATAGGGAGTTCCTAGAGGGCATCCTGTGAGACATGCCTGTGGAGCTGACTGCACAGAAAGCAGAAAGGGCACCCAGCACTGTGCTGGTAATTTCTGTAGTCCTAGCTGACAGAATGCCTCCCCTCCCCTTACCGTTACTGTCATTTTGAGTTGAGTGCATCCACTTGCAAATGATTCTCTTCATTGGTGGAAATAATTTGCTCAGTGTAATCTCTGGCTCTTCATGAGTACTGTAGATTAATTAGTGATGGTAAGAGATTGTCTAAAAAGGACACCTCTCTTCATATTTTTATTATATAACTGCATTTATATTTCTTAATAATTTAATTTTATTTTTGGTGACCTAATTAAGTCTAGTAATTAACATATATTGCTAAATATTTGAAAACAAAGACAGTAAGAGATGGAAAGTGCTGATAGAAGACAGTAAACACAAATACACCTTTCTTATTCATATCTCTGATGTACTTTGGGAAAACACATTATCAGTGGCTCTGAAATTTTAGTGTACTCAACTAATACCTGAGCAATTAGTTTAAAATAAAGATTCTGCTTCCAGGGATTCTGACTCAGTGGATCCTGTGCTGAGTCCCCGGCATCAACACTGATAAGACAAATTTAGAGATTAGGATATAAATGGGAGGCAGAGCTGACTCCAACAATATCCACTTTCAACTAGAGAAGAAGGTGATTCAGCTTTCAACTTTGCATTTTAAATATTCTTTTTAAAATAGTATTCCTAATGTAATATAAAAATTTTTTAAAAAGTTTCTGCAGGCAAAAAAAAGTCTAAATTCTCATTAAATGACATGAAAACAGATTGGTATGTGTAAGAAAAAAAAGAAATACTGCATGAGGTGTAAATTTTGTTTGTTTTAAAATAAGATAGTGCTCACTAAAGAAAAAGATACATACATAAACCCATCTTGAAAATCATTAATAGTTGTATATGGAACCTGACCATCTGATTTTAAATCTAAAATACTGGATACTTGAAAAGAGGGAAGAAATTTAATTATAGGCAAAATCATTCACTTTCCATACATTCTGTTAAAAACATATTTTAATATAAAAGCATAAATTTGAATTTATGAACTTCAGGTTTTATGAATTTGATTTATGAATTTGAAGCCTCCTAGGAAAATCTCTGCTGTAAGCTGCAGTGCACTGACTTTCATCCACCTCTGTCTCTTGCTTGAAGGTCTCTCCCTCCACTTTGGAGAGTAGGTCTCTCTGGCCTAGATCATGGATACATTAGCAAATCCCAGCCAACAGAATCCAAGAGGAGAGAAGCTGAGGGGCTCTACTGTGGTCATCATAAATATGGTCATATGACACTCTCGTCTCTCTGTAGCACCCTCCATGGAGGGTGCTCTTACTCTCCGAGGACACACATACCGAGACTGGGACACGGCAGCCACAGGACTGGGAGTGAGGACAGAAACGTCTATTACCCAATGGATATAAAGTTTGAGAGATACTGACATGTCCTCCGAGAATCTTCAGTGCTTTTGTAACTAAACATTTAGCTCGTTTCCAAATGCTGTTCAAACAAACATACAATTAATTGAACATACAATTAACTTCTGACTTACATTAGTGACCATGCAAGGTGACCCATGTATTAGGTAGAGACAACCTATAAAAGCACATGTATGTCACACTTTTGTGTGACATTATTTTGGTCATAATATATTTTCAGTAGCATACTAGCATTTTTGGTTTTCATTTCTGAATCTATCATACATTGTATTTTTGTCCTAAACATCAGCATATTGATGTTTTAGGGATTCTGAGAGAATTTTACATCTAATAAAAATAAATTGCATAGAAGTAATGACATGTTTGTGCATTACACTTGGTTCTGCCAACAGTCTTAGACAAATTCAATTGCCTTTAAGGTCAAATTGAACATTACAGGACATACTGATAAATTATGGAATAGCTGAAAGCACAGACCACAGACACAGGGCAAATCCTTATTTCATCACTTGGTGAGAGACTGTGAGTAATTCAATCTTTCTAAGTTTGTTTTCAGATACAAACTGAGGACACCATTACCTATCTCAGAATATAAACAGGCAAATAAACATTAAGTGCTTAAAACCATACCTAGCACACAGAAGCACTATTTCAGCTAAAGAAAGTAAATGAATGTTGCTTTTCTTTACCTCTTTCTAGTAAAGTAATTAATCATTCTCAGCAATCTTATGTGTAAAATCATTTCAAATACACTTGAACTCTGCTTATGACTGAAACTTTGTACAGCATGGCCAAGAAAGTCTTAAATCTGAAACTTTTTATTCTTTATTTATATTAATGCTTTACTGTGAACTCTTTTCCTAAGAGTTCAGTGAAGGAAGCTACTATATTTTAAAAGGGATTTTCCTTCAGGAAATCAGGAACCTATGAAATTTCTGGAAGAGGTGAAGGAGCTGGGTCTGAACTGGTCTTATAGGAATGACTCCTAGAACACCAAAAAACTGATGCACCAAAGTGGGTATTATGCTTACCAAGAAGATGGGAGATGAACCAGAGTTAACAAACACAGGAGCATAACTTGATCAAGAAATCAGGAAGTTATCACTGCCACTGCAACTGCAATTACCTTTCAGCATCCCTGAAACTGAGAGTCTGCTATTAGGATGTAGCTGGGAAGAGGCACATTTCCTTGAATTTGCCTGCCTGAAGCTGTATGAAGATGGCCCCTGCCTCACATTCATCTTGCAAATCATGCGCAAGTGCGTTTAATTGGCAGAACCTGATTAACATCCAGAACTCTAGGGAATCTCAGAACTGCACTTCTCCTAAGTACAGGAAAGAAGCTAGAAAGTGCTGGAATATTTGCAGGCTGTCAAGCAATCAAGTGTAACAGTGACTTTTAGATAGTCAAAGTCACTAACGTATACTTTTGCCATCTGCAAAATGAGGGTAAATAATGGTATCCACGAAGGTGGTGTGCTGAGCTAAATCCCTGGCTGCTGTGTTTTTAATACTACTCCTCTTTTCTTAATTTTTTTGTCTTTCAATCTTTCTCTTTTCTATTCCATTTTTAATTCTGGCTATTGTTTTTTATATCTAGCATTCAACAAAGAGGTTATCAAACTTTTTGTAGTTGGCAGGACAGTAAATTCTGTGGCTTCATGATCCATATTACCTAAGTGAAACTTACTCCGTTTGTATTGTTGAAGCAGCCATAATACATAAACAGATGAGAATGGCTGTGTTCCAATAAAACATCCCTTATAAAAAGCAGGTGAAGGCAAGTTTCTGCATGAATCCTTCTAGTATATACATGCTTTACTTTGGCAACTGAACCCAAGGACTGTGCACTGAGCTAAATCCCCAGTCCTTAAATTTTTTTTAAAGATTTTTGAGACAAAGTCTCATTAAGGTGTCAAAATTGCCCAGATTGGGATTGAACTAGTGATCTTCCTGCCTCAGCCTCCCAGAGTGCTGAGATTACAGGCCTGTACAACCATATCCAGGTTAATATTTGTAATTTACAAAAGGCTTTTCTTCTGTGATTGCTCTTCTTTCCTATTTTATTTTTTAAAAAATTTACATAATGTTGATTTATTTCTTTCTGAAAATACTGATTAGAATTAATTTTAAATTTTCTTGTCACTTTTGCAGTATGTTGTCTTCAGGGTAATTTTCTTCTTCTGTTTATCCCAGGTTTTCTCCTTCCTAGTGGAGGTTTCCCCTTATTATCTTCTGAGCTTGGATTACTTGTTCATGTTTAAGAAGGCATCACTGAAAAGTTGATAGGAAACTTTACACTTTTCAACCCCTCTGTCTGCTGACAGGCACAGGTGTGATTAGAAGGCACCAGGCACTTCCTCGGGCCCCTACGTTGCAGTTTGAGGAGCTCATTGCTCGGCATCTGCAGTCTTTGTAGAGTAGAAACCTGAGATATTTCCAACCTAGAACTGTCCAAGTTCTAGCATGAGCCTGCCGCAGCTCTTCATGCTGGATGGACACACACTTCACAGACTTCAACTCCAGGTTTGCCCTATCCTGCCCTGGGGCTGGCTCTGGGACAAGGCCGTGCCCTAGGTGCCCTTTCGGCCAGTCAGGCTGCAGCATCCTGAAGAAGCTGCTGAAAGAGATCCTCTGCTGGTTCCTTCTTCACAGCTAGCATCCAAATGTGAATGAGAACTGTGTCTGCAGTCATTCTGTGAACTAGGACATTATCTTTCAGTGGCAGTCACTAGAAGAGGCGGAAAGGACTGCATGTGCCCAATCCTCTGTCTCAACTGCAAGGATAAACGGGCCTTTACCTGCACTTCCTTCTGGCAGTGGCTGTTTACACCAACTCACTTAACATATTACATTTACCACATATCTAAGTCTCAAGCTGAACATATCTTCATAAATTAATGAGCTGGATTCAGAAATTGTGATAACTGGACAGAATTAAGAAGGAATGACTTTATTACACAGATCTATTATTTAAATAACGTTAAAAAGAGAACCTCTCCAGAGTACATTTTTGTACTATAAAAACATAAATTTACTCACAAATCCTGAACACATATTTTAATATTTTACTGCTAATCTGTATTACTAGTCCTTAAAGTGAGCCAAATTAAAATCTAATCAGATACTATTTTTGTTGTAAAATGACGACATATTAATATATAACTTTTACTATATAAATTATATTATTACACAGTGTCAGGAAATTCCAAAGTAGAACAGAACTATGTGCACCAAACTTAATTTTTCAGTTTCTACTAGTTCCACTAGGAAAAAAAAATGTAATTTAGCAGTATTCTAATCATTAGTTGCCTCAGAATGGCTGTTTATGTAAAGAACCTAGCAAGCAGCTAAGATACAGTGCACATGGAACATGTTTCCAGCACAGGTATGCGCGCCCATAATCCCAGCCATCTGGAAGGCTACGACAGGAGGATCCAAATTTAAGGCCAACCTGGCAATTTAGTGAGATCCTGTCTCTACACAGAAAGTTTATAAAAGGGCTAGGAATGTAGTACAGTGCTACAGCAAGCACAAAGCCCGGGTTAAGTCCCTAGTATTGCAAACAAGCATTGTCTTCTGTAAGACCAGACATTAAAGACAGACAGACAGACACAGAAAAAGACAGAGAGAAAGACAGAGGGAGACTGACGGATCTTACAAATGCAGACATAGATATAAAAACAGTAGAATTATTCAAATTAAAGTAAGGACAGCTATTCAGGATAACAACTAATATTTGTAACTATCACAAAGATTTTCACATAACTTCATTTAACTGTCACCACCCTGGGAAGTGCTAGGGTAGCTAGCATTCCTCCCCAATTGCTAACAAGTGTACTATGGAAATTGGCCTTGTTATCAGAATAGTGTGGCACACTAATACCTAAACACGGGCCTTTCACACTCACAGATCTCAGTATTGAATAAAGACCAGTGATGCCTGCAGGACCATGGGTCTTCTCGATGACAAAAATTTATGTTTAAAATAAACATCAAGAAATTTAGATACTGGCTTATCATATATAACAGTTTCATGAACAAAATTATTCTTTCCTGGAATAAAGTTAAATGTCCTATTTCCAGCTTCTTACAACTGCTTACAGAGCCCTATTATAAACACTTCCAAAGAAAAGTCTAAATACTTCCAAATAAAAATTTCTCTTCAATTTCAATTTCTGAAAATTAAGGTTTTTTTGTCTTAAGGCCACATTCAGTAGACTGAAAGCTAACAATCCATTATAGACACATACATTACACATAAAACCATTTCTTTTATGAATTAAATTTCAAGTTTCCTAGAGAAAAATACACTGCCTTTAGTCTTTTTAGTTTCTCTTTAAATTCTCACTGCCTAAGTAAACACTGCTCAGTACAAGTAGCATTGAACTCTGTCCCCCTCAAAATAAATGTTTCAGCAGATAGAAGTACAATCCTTTTGGAAGAAATAGATTCAATACTACTAATCCAGAGGAAAGACTATGAGTAATATACTTACTTATAGTTGGTATATAAAATATATTCTAATAAAACACTGGTATTTAAAAATTAATATTTTAAACATTTTAAAAATGAAGTATCTACTATTTTAAATTATCTGTCAAGATTTTAAATATGAAAACACAAGAATTATGTTGGTTTTGAAACATATTTGCTTACTATACACTTTCTTGCTTGTATTAGCACAATGGGGAAAATAACTGAGGAAAAAATGAAACACTGCTTATGTTCACTACTGCTGTCATTTGCCAAGGGAAGTCTTAAGAATAACCTTACTCCATGCTGCTATTCATTAATTTTCACCCATCCATGGAATGGTGAGATAATATGCGCACAGTGGATACATCCATTATTGTAAAACAAAGGAGAAGTTCACTGAAAAGTAGTAGAAGTGCTGCTGTAGAGTAAAATATCTATCATTTCTCAGCTATCAGTAACAATGAAGGTATGTGTTCAGGGTGTCTATCATCCTGACTCAACAAAGAAATAATAAAAAATCAGCTAATATTTAGAATTTGAATGTTATGTATTTCCCCATGATGCTTCCATAACACAGCTTTATCCCTTCTTGCTGTTTTATACAGTCTCAAGTGTGCTGAACTGTAGAATACGCTGCTCACTTGAATGAGTTTACCTGCCTTTTCTCCACCCTCTAATGATTCAGTAACAGCTTTTAACATAAAGTGTTTGTTAGTCATTCTCATCAGAATTACCAACAACAGAAATCAGAACCTTCTAAAAATAAATTGCATAAAATACAATAGCAGAGGAAGAGAAGTATCTGTACTTTAAGCTTATTCTTTACTTTTCTGGCTCAGTTTTGACAAAATAAAGCACAGTAAACAAGAATGAAGTATAGACCAGCCCTACAGGAAGAACAGATTAGCATTTGAATGGCTTATCGAAATTCATCCCAGTAGTCTGATATCTTATTTTCCCATGCCAAATACTTTTCCTCACTAAAATTTCACTTATTTATTTATTTAGTGGTATGGGGTGCGGAGGTCAAACTGAGGGAGTTGAGCTACATATCAGCCCTTTTGCTTTTTTTAAATTTTGAAATAGGATCTCTCAATTGCCTAAGCTGAGCTTGAATTATGCTCCCTTGCCTTAGCCCGAGTGCCAGGATCACAAGCATGTGCCACCATGTGTCCAATTTAAAATTTCAGTTTTTCTCAGGCAATTTTTTCTACATGTTGAAAGTTTTACTGAGACCTCAAACTTAAATGAGTTCTTTACATACAAAACAAAACAATCTGATTTAAACAAAGGATTTTATTTATGTTGACAGTAATTCTTATGTGAAATTTATACTTATTTCTCTTTATGAATAATAGAGGAATTTCTTTCTCTTTGAATAAAAACTATTTCCAAATAGTCTGTAACTATTTTGTTTTACACTAAAGTGAGCCATGACTCAGTATTACTGTTGTTATCTAGGGAACTGAATTACAGATGTAGCTTTCTTCTTCATATAGCAATATTTAACTGTGATCATTAGTTATAATGAGATATTTATTTTCAATTGTTTTATGATGAATAATCTACACCTGGGAAATGTAGGTTTTTATTGACAATGGTGGTTGTGAACTGCAGTGAAATGGGAATGAGTGAAGCTAAGTTTTCAAAGTACCTGCTAGTAATACAGACTAAAGTATGATTCTCATAGGGACACACATTTCAATCATGGAGTAAGAAATAATTTATATCTCTTAAAAATGTAAGTAACAGAGGCTGGGCGTAGAGCTCAGCTGTACAGCACTTGCCTAGCATTTGTAAGGCACTGGGTTGGACTGTCAGCTCTGAAAAACAAAAGCACAAAACGAAGCTGAATTTAATCCAGTAACCACAGGGATCTCTGAAGTGCAAGATGGAAGCTGTCAGTTTTGACTACAAGGTGATCATTACAGGGAAGCCAAGCAAAGGCTAAGCACACTGAGATGTGGCACGAGGGTGCTGAAAAATGATTCACATATTTATCCCTAACTTGTTATTATTTAAAAGTAAAATAGCTCTTGTGTTCCTATTTAATTGCCTTAAGATCTATGCTTACTGGATTTAGGGTACACAAGATTCTCATTGGAGGCCTCTACTGTTTACCTTCTGTGATAGTTAACTGTGTCAACTTTAGTAAGAAACATCCAACTAAATTAGATCAGCAGAGTTCAGAGTATGGCTGAAGGGATTTACAGAAGACAGAGGAGGCTTGTTGTCTGAATGGTAAAAAAAGGAAATAAAGAAGAAAGGTTTGCTTTGGTTTCTATAGAGGAGCTCCAATCTTCACCCTCATCTCGGCTTGTCAACTCGTGGATTCCAGTGCAAACCCTTCAGCCTCCTGATAAGAACTCACACACAACACTACACTGAGCTCCAGGTCTTCAACTGGATCCAATGCACAGACAGACCTGACTGTGGGTGGCCACTGTAAGCCAATCTTGTAAATTCTTATATATTTGTATATCTTGCATTAAATCCATTTCTCTAGTAAGCACTGACACACACATTCCCATCACTGGACCAAAATCCCAAATTCTTGCAATTTAGAGGCAGACAGGTTTATTTGGCTCACACTTCCAGTAGGTTCAGACCAAAGTTGCTGGGTCCAAGACAGAAAAACACAGCAGAAGGCAGAGGACAGCTGCTTATCAGATGGTAGCCAGGAGGCATAGAGAAAGAGGAGCGGACGGGGAATAGAGACAAACACATTCTTTCATGTCACGACCTCAGTGACCAGGACCCCACCTCCTAACAGTGCACTTTGCTACTGAAATCATCAATGGATAACTCCAACCCACAATTCAATCACCTTCCAAACACATGAGAAGTCCAGGGGACACTTAAATTTGAGTCATAACAAAACCTTATGGAAAAAAGAGAAAGAAAAGATTTGAATTGATGCAATTAGGAATAAGGGTAAAATCACAATCCATAATCCTGCAGAAATTCAGATTATTAATACCTACTTAAAGAACTTTTATTCTAATAACATGGAAAACACAGAAGAAATGGACAGATTCCTAGATGCCTACGGATTACCGAAAATGACTCAAGAAGATATTGAGTCTAAATAACCTAAGTCAATGAAATTAGAGATGTAATTAAAAGCCTACCAACAAAGAAAAGCTTGGGATCTGACACATTCCCTGCTGAATTCTGTAAGAATTTAGAGAAGATCTAATGCCATTACTCTTCAAACTCTTCAATGAAATAGGAAAGCAATATTCCCAAACTCACTCCTAGACACAAGCATTACCTTGATACTAAAACCAGAAAAGGATACAAAAACAAAATAATAAGAGTTACAGGCCAATCTCCCTAATGAACATAGATTTTAAAAAACTCTTCAATAAGATACTGGCAAATGGAATGCAGCAAATCACCAAGAAGATTATACACTACAATCAAGTGGGATTCACCCCAGAGAAGCAGGGATAGTTCAACACATGCAAATCAATAAATGGATTACACCACAGTAGTAGAGGCAAGGACAAAAACTACATGATCACTTCAATAGATGCAGAAAAAAACATTTGACATACTCCAATACCCATTCCTGATTAAAATATACATATAAAATTGGAATAGATGATCTTCATCTCAATCAGATAAAACCATCTATGACAAACCAACAGCCAATATCATATTAAACAGACAAAAACTGAAAGATTTCACTCTAAAATGAGGAACAAGACAAGGATGTCCACTATCACCACTCTTATTCAATATGTTGATCTATGGATCTGGAAACATTAGTAGAACAATTAGACAATAAACAAAAGAAAGGGCTGGGGATACAGCTCAGCAGCAAAGCGCCTGCCTGGTGAGCATGAGATTGTGAGTTTGATTCTGAGTACCAAACAAACGAACAAAAAACAAAAAAGAAACAAAATAAGGGGGGAAAAGAAGCTAAATTGTCTTTATTTGCGAATGACATGATACTCTATACAGAAGACCCCAAAAACTCCACCAAAAGACTTCTAGATTTAATAACCAAATTCAGCAGTACAGCTGCATACAAAGTCAACACTCAAAAACCAATAGTATTTCTGTACAAAACAAACTCACTGAGAAAGAAATTAGGGAAACTACACCTTTCATAACCAACAAAATGAAATACGTTAAGAGTCAATCTAATGAAGGAAGTAAAAGACCTTTACAATGAAAACTGCAGTACTCTGTAAAAGGAGATTAAAGAAAATATCAGGAAATGGAAAGATACTCTGTTTGGGGGTAGGAAGAACTAATATAGTGAAAGTGGCCATACTCCCAAAACTATTACACAGATTTAATGCAATCTCAATCAAAATACCAAAGCATATCTCACAGAATTAGAGAAAACAATCCTAAAATTCATTTGGAACCAGAAGAGACTTAGAATAGCAAAATCAATTCTGGTAACAAAAGCAAAGCAGGAGACATCACTAGAAATCATGCTACAAAGTTATAGTGATTAAAACAACATGGTAACTGGCAAAAAAAAAAAAAAAAGCAGACTTGAGGATAAATGGAACAGATCAGAAGATGCAGAAACAACTCCAAACACAGTCAGTCACTTTATATATAACAAAGAGGCCAAACACCTTTCCAGGAAGATAGACTAAAGTAAATGGTGCTGGAACAATGTGCCAAAGACAAAAACTAGATCTGTATCTCATGACACACTAAACTAAAATCAAAATGGATCAAAGATATAAATATTAAAACAGGAACACTAAATCTGCTGGAAGATAGAACAGGTAGAACTCTTGAAGACACTGGTGTAGACAAAGGCTTGCTGAAGAAGACTCCAAATGCACAGGAAGTACCACAAAGAATCAACATCTGGGATCTCTTGATTATTACTGAAAAGCTTTTGGACAGCAAAAGAAACCACAGACTGAAGGGACAACCCACAGTGTGATAAAAAGTTTTAACAAGCTGTTCCTCAAAGGACTAATATATAGGATATGTAAAGAACTAAAAAATCAGATCCTCCCAAATTTAAAGGCCCAATCAAAAAATGGTCATCTGAAATGAACAGACATGTCTCACATGAAGAAGTAGAAATGGCAAATAAATGTATGAAAAAATGCTCAACATCACTGCTAATTTGAGAGATGCAAATTAAAACAATGCTGAGATTCCATATCACTCCAGAAAGGTTGGTTACCATCAAGAAATCAATCAAGTGAACTTTACAGTACTGTCTCTATCTCTGTGAGGCATGCTAATGGTATTTTGATTGGGACTGTGTTAAATCTTTATAACAATTTTGGGAGTATGGCCATTTTTACGGTTTTTCCTACCCACAGCATTTTCTGATACCCTCTTCCATCTCTTTTTTCAGAGCATGGTCGTTTTTAATGTAAAGGTTTTTTTACTTCCTTTCTTAGATTGATTCCTATGTACCTCATTTTTGTTTTTGATGCTATCGTGAAAGGTGTGGTTTCCCTAATTTCTCTCTGTTTATTATTTGTGTACAGGAATGTTATTGATTTTTGAGTGTTGACTTTGTATGCAGCTATGCTACTGAATTTGGTTATTAAATTTAGAAGTCTTTTGGTGGAGTTTGTGGGATCTTCTATGTAGAGTGTCATGTCATCTGTAAACAAAGATAACTTAACTTCTTTCTTTCCTATATTTATACCTTTCGTTTCTTTCTGTTGTCTAACTGCTGTAGACCTTGAATAGTAAAAAAATTCTGGGCAACAAAGGCAAAGCAGGGAACATCACAATCCTTGACTTAAAATTATACTACAGACCTATTATGAAGAAAAACAGCACGGAACTGGCAAAAACCAGACCTGACAATCAGTAGAACAGATCAGAAGAGGAAGAAATGACTTCAAACACACTTAGCCACCTGGTCTTTGACAAAGGGGCCACACATTCATTGGAAGAAAGTCTCTTTAATAAATGGTGCTGGAAAAACTGACTTTCTACATGCTCAGAACTAAACCAAGACCCATGTATATCAATACTGACTAAAGTAAAATCAAAATAGATCAAATATCTAAATATTAAAACAAAAATATTAAATCTGCTGAAAGAGACACTAGGTAGAATTCCTGAAGACACAGGCACAGGCCTTCATGAACAGAGTGAACATGCTCTGCAAAGTGGGAAATCTTAGCCAGCTGCTTTTCAAAGGACTAGTATTTAGAACATATAAAGAACTCAAAACAAAAAAAAATCCCCAAATGGACAAGACAAAATCCCCAATCCAAAAATGGACATTTGAAATGAAGTCACTTCTCAGAAGTACAAATGGCAAATAAATACACAAGAAATGTTCAACATCACTGATCATTCGAGAGATGCAAATTAAAACACTGAGATTCTATGTCACTCCAGAAAGAAGGGCTATCATCAAGAAATCAACAAATAACAAATGCTGGCAGGGCTGTGGGGGAAAAGGGAACCTTTTTCCACTATTGGTGGGGTGTAGGCAGCTGCAACCACTGAGGAAATCAGTGTGTAGATTCCTCAAAAAACTAAAACTAGAGGTTATATTTGGCTCAGCCATTCCCCTTCTTGGTATCTTTCCCAAAGAATTAAAAGCATCATACTACAGCAATGGATGCACACCCATGTTTATAGTGGCACAATTTGTAATAGCTAAATCTTGGAAACAGCCCAAAACACATTATGTGATAAATAGATACAGAAGAAGTGGGTTTTTAAAAACCACAATCGCGTACTACTCAGCCACAAAAAAGGATAAACTTGAGGCATTACTAGGTAAATTGGTGCCTCTTGAGACCATGCTCTTAAACGAAAAAAATTGGACACACATCCTCAAATATTGCATGGTTTCATGGGTGTGAGAAACCGAAGGTGTAAGTAAGGACCAAAATGTATAATAGATATTGTGAAATAGGAAAAAAATGTCCAAATGGGAAAGAGAACTAGGGAGTGAGGATGGGGAAAGGAAGAAGGAGAAAAAGGAAAAAAGAGAATAGGAGGAAACATGGAAATAAAGCTTTTGTAAATAAGGAGGAGAAGAGGGGTTAAAGGGAATAGAGGGAAATAGGAAGAAAAGAAGAATCAGGTTATATCATGTACAGGTATAAATTCCACATGATGAGTGTTATTACTATGCATACTTAAAGTGTACCAATAAAATTAATTTTTTAAAAAGTGAACCACAAAGTTATTTTGAGGATACTGTCACTTTATCAAGGAATGCTGGCTACATGGAATTGGGTAATAATTTAAGGATAATTGGGTTTACATGAATAAATTTCATGATTCAATTTAGTATTCATTAAATACCTATGTTCCAGGATCTATAAAACCATCATATGACTAAAACAGTCTCCATTCTTCAAGCGTTTAAAATCTAGAAGAAAGCCATAAACAAACTCAGTAAGAAGACAATCTATGACTAGCTTCAAAAGTGCACCCTAGAGGCACTACAGTGTCACCACTCACCACACTCACCCTCCATCTGTCCAGCACACGGCAGCGGTACTAGATGTTAGGGACAGAGACAGCAAGTTAAACTTAAAAGTGTGCTAAAACAATCTAATGTATTTCTGCAAAGACAGGATTCCAATTAGACCTTATGAAACCTGAAATTTAAATAGTCTTAAATGATGGTTGGGGTTGACATTTTTGGCACAATATAAATGAAGGCAAAATGGTAACCTAGGGCACATGCGTCAGAGAGTATGTCAGTACCACTGAAAGCTTTCAAAGCTTTGCCATCACTGCTTTACAATACTGGTCATTTTTAAAAACATTATCCTATTACTCATCATTCTGGTTTGTGTCTAGGTGACCCCCAAAGCCTCACACTGTTTTAGATAGGCCTCTTTCAGAGGTGGCTGGATCTAGAGTGTGCAACTGATAATGCGATGCCAGGATTAAGGGCAGGTGATTGCTGGGTCTGTCCACTGACTGCACTGGCACCACCCTAATCCCAGCAGTCTGGAGAGAGTGAGAAAGATAGGGTTTGGTTATTGATTTTGCTGTCTTCTGTTGTCAAGAACAATTGCCTTTCTACCATGTGCCACCCTGCCTTGAAGCCAGCGGATTACAGGCTGAAACCTCCACAAACTGCACACTACACCAACGTCTCCTCCCTTCACTTTGGGTATTGGGTACTTTGTCTCAGCAATGGGAGAAAAGTAACCAAGATACTCCTGGTACTGTCTGACTAACACAACAATCACTATGCGTGTCCTTCCCAGTCTTTAGTGTCCCATTCTTGGCCCTTCATCTGTAATAAACTTCGCTAGAACTCCCCTTTGCACCCAAAGCATCTGGCTTTAATCTAAACCCATTTTTTCTCTGCAAACTCAGCAGTCCCTGCGGCTTTACATCCTGGTTATTCCCACACCTATGTACCCCAAGGTCAGCAAGCAAAGTACCCAGCTGCCTACTGAAATGTTGCTCCTCTGGAAACCATGGAAAGGACAGCTATTTTTCTTTTAAAGTTCTTGTCAGCCTCACAGATATTTTGTCTTCCTAGTGATTTCATCTTCATTCCATGAACACTAACCCCTCATTTCCTGACAACAGTGTCTTTCTTTGCACTTCAACTCCTGTCATTGTACACACTGCCCATTTGGGAATCTTGACCAATGTATCCACCTCCACGGACTTTACATCCCAGATGCCCGCTCTGACTGCAACACACTGGACCCTGGTCCTTCCACAGGATCACACTGAAAACACTTCCCACTTCAACCACAGCTGCCTACCCCTTCACATTTTTCAGTCAATCATTCCTGTTACATCCCTTTCTGGAAAACTCTGGAGACCTTCAGTCAACTGACTCTTACTCACCCTGTGCATCAGCTCCTTTCTTGCTTTACATCCGTTTATGCTGCTTAGATTACATGTCCACCATTCAGCACAATCTCTTGAAAATAGCTTCTGGCTCCTTGTCTCATCCCTCCATTCATCTTAGTGTCTCTCCTCAACCATTTGCATTAGTATTCAAACATGTCCAAGTCCCCTAACCTGAAAAACATCTTCCTTAAGACCCCTGCTTCCCAAATACTGTCCTGTCTTTCTTCCCATGTCAACAGACATGGAGGAGTTGTCTACATCACTGCTACTCCAGCTTAGTTGGGTTCTGGCCCCTTCATCCCAACAAAATTAGCCCCTCCAAAGCTCAAACACAACAGAATGCTTTCAATACTCAGAAGACTATTCCATCAACAGCACCTGACACAGCTGAGTATTTCTTTTTCTCTGAACTTTATTCCTGGTTTTTGTGATATTTTACTATCTCTTTTCTTCCTACCCTAAGTCTCCTCTCTCCAATCTTTAGGAGTTCCAATGATATTCTCACCCCTAAGACAATCTCATCTACTCCCACATTTATTTCCAGAATCACTGTGTTCACGTGGAAATATATATGAAAGTAAATTTAATGAAACAAGTACCTGCTATCAGGACGTAACTTTAGTTTTCCACCATGGCCTTGCCCTTTCTCTCATCCACTGGACATCTTAAGAGAATCTAGCCATAAACACACCTGTTTATTTCTTCTGCCCAAAGTGACCAGGATCCAAATTCTCTGGTTCTTCATGACTATTTTTAACTAGTGTGATGAATACAGAAATAAAAAGAATAGAAGTAAAAAAATTCATCCTAAACTTAAATGAACATTCTGCAGGTATCTATAAATATGTACAAACAGAAAAAAGAACAGAATACTTTTAAAAAATGAAATAGTTTTTTTTTTAATTTTAGGATAAATGTAACAGAATAAAAATAACGTGAACTGTTGAACTTTACATAAATATTTCTTCCTTACAGATTCTTTTCTAATTTCTTGGTTAAACATGGGAGGGGATAAACATTTTTTTTCTTAACTACATTAGCACTTAACACGTTGACAGTTCTCTCATCTACCCCATGCTCACCCTCTAGGTTTTAAAATTAAATACATCACTCTTTGGATACTGTACTGGTTTACAGTTGTGGTGGACACTGTTGCACACTGTCAAGCTGCCGTATCAGTGAAGATGCTGCCTTAGCTGTGGGAGGTGTTGGTCGGTCTTTGTCAGTCCTTGTTTATTTTTCCCTCCCAAGGGAGCCTGCAGCCAATGCATGATGGGTGGGTGCAAAGAACTAGCCCTCCGTGCCCAATGAGGACAACAGTGAGAGACTACTGTGGTTCCGGAGCCCCATGGGGTGGGCTGAGACTGTGGTTAGGCAGGCAGTGAACCTTCTGCCCAGCCCAGTTCTGTTTCCTTTCCCTGTCTTTCCAAAGCACTGCTCCCATGAACACTCCTAAACAGACACTCCACACTGTCTCACAGAGTCTGCTTCCAGAGCATCTGCTCTGCATGGAGACTTGGATTTGTCAGAAGGCAACTCTCTTAGTTATTCTGCTTCATCTTCTCTCACAATGTTCACACTCTCCTTGGTCAGAAGGGTAAGAACTCCAAATTCTTAGAAGCTTCAAGCAACACTGGGTAATGTCCTGTTACACAATATATCTATTCTAGATGGAGGGGGTGTCTTCCTCAAATCTGAGAGACTCTGTTTCTGTATAAGCTTCTATAATAGCTATGGCATTATTCTTAAAGGGTCTGAAAGGTTATAAGCAGAAGACAACAGCAAGTCACACAATTTCAACAAGCTGTCAGGTAGATTTGAAGATGAGAACGACCACTGGAGCCTGTTCTTCTGGATATCAAACTTTAACCTCCTCACATTCCCACACACAGAATACTCTTCATTCCCAAAGGAAAATCCAAAAATGCTACTTAGTCCCTGTGCCTGTGTGCCCGTGTGCATGCGCAGTGCTGGGCATCAGCCTAAGGCTATGGTCACATAAGCAAACACACTGAGCTACATCCCAGCCTTTACCAGAGTTTTGGTGTCAAAATGAAGGATCTCTGGGTGCTGACTGTCTTTAAGTACAGATGTGGCCCTTCTTCATCTGGAAACAAAAACTCAAAAGGGAAGTGTCTACCACACAAGCATCTAACAAAATACTACACCAGGGACATCTCTGTTTAGAGGTCACATGATTGACAGTAACTGGCTGGACCATGTTTTGCCATGGTTCTCAAAGCATACTGAGCAGACACTGTCTTCAGGTCTCTCCTACTCCCTGGAGGAGAGCTGCTCCTTCAGTCTCTTGCCCAGTGGAAGTGATGCTCTGAGTGTCGCAATAATAAATCACTTGTATTTTCACACTGACTACGATGACTTCTCACTTGACTTGATGCTTGCCATTGAAGTCTTTGTAGCTCAGGGTTCTCAGCTCTACCTTACATGGATTAGAAATGACTCATTTGCACGTTTAGTTCTGTAACTTCCTGAGTTTTTGGATTCTCTTTATTGCTTTTTCTTGATGCTTACAAACTTGCCATTTCTTTTCTGAATTCTTTCTTACAATGCTTTTTAGTCAAGTGCAGTTAATGGGAATCGTTAATAGAAAATGAATTAATGTTATCTGTTTTTCTAACTTTTTTGTCTAGGATGTAGGTTTATTTTTATGCTATCTGCCACCTACAATAGTGTAGGTGACAACCTTATGAAATACTTTGTGATTACCTAATGAGTATGACCATTTTTCCACCTTCCAATTCAAGTTTCATCTTTTCTACTGCCTGGCTCCAAATCAATGTCATAAACAGGTTGGGCTTTTTATGTAACAACACCAATTCCTTATACAGCCATGTCTGTGTCAGAATAAATTTATGCTGAGATAATTAATATAATTTCAACAGGCAGAGATGTAAAACTCTGCTACAGAAAAGGACCATAAAAATAGTTAAATCACTGACTTACAAACAAGTTCTATTCTGGGAGAATGTTCCCAGGTCTGACAAAACGAGACTTACACACCCTACTTTCATGATTTGTTCACACCTAAGAAATGTTCACAATATGAAGTCCACTCATATATGTGAAAGTTTGCAACCTGAATGTTCACAAGTCATGGACTTATCATATTTGTGAGTAGTAACACAATCTACTGCAACAGATATTCTACTCAAGGGTTTCTCTCTATGAATCTGAGTGAAATTTTCTAAGATTCCTGTTGATGCACCAGTGTGGCTTTGGACAAGTAGAGCACACATCCTTGCTGCCTGTCTCTTGCTGTGTGTGACTCCAGAATTATTAGTATTTCTTCCCCAAGTGTTTCTGCTTTAAATTTTATGGCAATTTCCTATTTTTTCACTCATTTCATTAGGTATCTGTTGAAAAAATTCTGTGAAGGAGAGTCAACCCAACATCACACATTCTCCTTCATAAAGCTAGTTTGGTATATAGAAAATCCTATATGGAATGATCAAATTCTTTAAATGGGAGTTTTCAAATTTATTCTTTCATAGTATCTGGAAAATCACTGGCTCTGGAATTAGGAAAGCTACATTCCAGCCCAAGTACTCAAACCAGGTTGCCATTAGAAATGAGGTAAGTGATTTGATCTAAGTATCTGTTCCCTTAGTGGACCATGAGAAAGCTGGATTCTATGACTAAATTCTCAGTTACTGTGTTTTATGATTCTATTTTTTAAAATTAATCTTTTTCTTTCTAAACATTTAAAACAAAATTTGAACGTAAAACCTTTTAAATCTAATTACATAGTGATTTTTCTTACAGCTATTGTATCATTAATTATGTTCACATCACACATTAAAATGAACCTTTCTTGTCTATTCACTAAATAAATAGAACTGAGGTAGATCTATAGATCAGGCATTAAGCCAAAGACTGGGGAATTAATTGTTAAGACAGAAATTAAGTAATTACACAGAATTATAGGCATCATAAAAATTATAAAAGGGAAGACACTGTAGGAGTTATAGAAATAGAACTCTAATACACTGGAGAGTAGAAGAAACCCTCCTAGTAGGAAGAGTTTCAAAGAAAGATGAGTCTGGAACATACTTTTTGAGGCACTATGGACCACACAGAGTAGAAATACTGACTATAAGGAAGTAGTTGAAATAGAAAGCTGTCAATAACCCTAACAAGTGCTAGACTAATCAACCTTCACTGAGAGAGCAGTCACAAACAATAGAAAGAGGACAAACAGGCCAAAAACAGAGTAGTTGCAGGTTTGAGTTGCAAGAGTTTGAGTTTACAATTATGGAAATGCATTTGCTGAAGATTCCACAGACGGATGAAGAACATCCCCAGGGAAAGCAGACTCAGAATGTTAAGAGGATGATGTACACTCATCTCAACCACAGAAGTGATTTCACCATCTGCAATTCAATCTCACCTTCCCTCTGTCTGGAGAAGCTAGCAAACTTTTTCAAAAAAGAAACAGAGACTGAATACTTTCAGGCCTTGTGTGGCTGTAGAGCTTTCTATTGCTATTTAACAAGTTACCACATCAAGTGTAAGACTTAGAACAATACCCACTCTCTGCCTCCCAGCATCTGTAGTTCAGAAGTCTAGGTAGACTCAGCAGAGTTCCTGGAAAAGCCCTCACAGGGTTAGATCACCCCAATGACTCAGGTGAGCTTCCAGCTGCTAGCTCTGGGGGAAAAATCTGCTTCCAAGCTCACTCAGGGGTTGGCTGGATTCAGTTCCTTTGTAGGCTGGGGGCTGAGGTCTCACATTCTTGGTGGCAGTTAGCCAGACCTCTCAGCTCCTAGAGCTACTTTCAGGTTCTCCATGAGGCTCTCTTCGCTGTAAAAACACAGGACTTGATGAATCTGCCTCATGCTTTGAAAGTATTTTTTCTGTTACCAATGAGAGAAAATTCTTTGCTTCTAAATGAAGCATAAGATTAGGCTGAGTCCAAGCAAGAATATATTATTTTAATGTCAACTAATTTGTAACCTTATCTTCAAAACCTATGTAACATAATTACAGCAGTAATGTATGGGAATGAAGGTTCTCAGGCCACCAGAGAACACTGCCCCTACCATCTGCCCTGTGGTCCCAATTCATGCATTTCTCATACGCAAAATACACTGGCCCCAGCTTATAGCCCCCTTCAGTCTTATATCATCAGTAAAAGTAGAACCAGTTCTATATCTCAGTAGAAATCTCATTATCTAGAACTCCAAACTTTTACGTAAATTATATAAACCTAGAGTGAATGGGGCTCCTGGTGTAATCACCTAAATTCAGCTTCTGGGCAAATTCTTCCCAGTTATTGACCCATGTAACTAAGAGGAAGTTATCTGCCAGTAGTATTTCCAACACACAATGGCAAGGCAGACATAAATTTCAGAACTTACAGTTCAGAAAGGGCGAAACGCAGATAAAGGAGACACTAGTGACAAGCAGTAATGAAATCCAGATGGGCAAACTCCAGCCACAGTTCCCTAACCCGGCATCTAGGTTTGGGTCCTGGCCTCCTGGGACCCACTCTCAGGGCTCTCACTTCTGGCCTCTGTGTCATTTTTTCTTTCTCACAAAATGCAGCAAGCAGCTGTCTGCAGCTGAGCAGTTTTACCAGTTTGCCTTCTGCCAACCAACTTCGCCCATTTCACAGTCCCCGTTCTGCTCAGTTCAGGCTGCCAATGTTTGTGCTGATGTTACTTTTTAGAATCTTGTAAGCCTTGAATGAATTTTACAGAGATTCCCCCCACTAGCTTAAAGTCATGCTCACAAGTCTTTTCAAGAGAATTGTTTCTCCATCTACAGCATCTGCTGAGATAACTGAGGAGCAACATTCTTAACCATTTACCAGTACAATTATTTAAGTACAGGATAGGCAAAAATTGCATGTTTTTGTTAATTTTTATAAGCTACTATAACAGGAAATATAAAAAAGACAATTTTGTCAAATTTATTCAGTCCAAGAATCGGCTGAAACAACATCTGCCTGAGCATAACTTGGGATAGTCAGGAAATTAAACAAATGTACCGCTCAAGTGGTGCCAGAGGTAAACTGCTAGGTGGCTGAATGTTTAGGAGGGGCAGGCATTAAGTATGATCTATGAAGAAGGTCCCATCTCCTGGAACGGTCTTTGAGAAGACATCACGCGGCTGAATACTCTGACCTTTTGATCCCTCTGCTATTGCAGTGCAAGTTGTACAGCTACTCGCTCAGTCTTTGCTCCAGTCCATCTGTCAGCAGCCTTTTTGAGTTTTAGCATCCTGCCCACTGGACAGGATGAGAATGACTCAGCTCATTAAGACCTGACTTCTTTTTAACAGTCTGCCTCCCAATTATCTGCCCTTTCTTGCACTTTCTAAAAACAGCAAGAAAATTTCACAATGTACTTCAATATTTTGCTTAAAAATTTTGTCAGTTGAATATATCATGTGCATGGCCCTGAGTTCAAACTCTACCACTCCCCTTACAAAAAAGAAAAAAGGAAAGTGTCCCTGCAACCTGTTCCATCTCTTAGCCAACAGTAATGCCAGTTATCTCCACATCTTTAGGGGTCTATTTTGGCAGCATCCCATTGATACCAAAATCAACGTTAGTTTTCTATTACTAACAAATTACTATACATTTAGTAGTTTAAAGCAACATGCATTTATTATCTCACATTTTCTCACATCAGGAGTCAAAGTAGGATCAGAAGCTTTACTGGGCTGGGCTCCTGTCCCGAGGCCCTGGTAAAGAATGTACAGTACCCTGTGCTCACTTAAGTATCTGGTTGAATTCAGCAGCTCACAGTTTATGACAAGGCTTCCTCCCACTGCTCGCTGTCAGAGAGGTCATGGTTGTGTATGTATGTTTACGAAAGAAGAAATGGGTTCGATTTTAACAAATCCTAATAAATCCAATAAAATTAGAAACTGTAATAAATCAAATAAGAAATAAAACTAGGAGATGGAAAGTGGGAATTCTAGGCAAGTGTTACTGAGAGTAACGCAGTACCAAAATTTCAAAGAGCACTGGAAGAAAGAGTAAAGACTGTAAGAACAAAGTTGAGCGAAGGGAAAACTCATGTTCTAAGACCACAGTAGGAGGCACACCAAGGCAGGGAGGATGACTGACACCATCCAGCTATTGGGCACAGGGTAAGAAATGACGAAAGCAAGTATTAAACCATCTGGCTATTTCAGGCTCTTATCCGGAAACATGGACAGCTAACTGACTCAAAGTATAAGAGCAATTTATTGAAGAAATGAGGTGAAAAAGAGAATCCAGTCACTATCTAGGCGTCTCAAGGATGAAGTCTGAAATCATCCTGCAGAACTGGCCTGGCGAGGGAGTTTTGCTGTGTTTCCACAGGGCTCTTACGTGTCAAGGACTTTTCTTGACTGCAACTGTTACTGGCTCAGCACCATCACTATCACTGCACTGGCGAAGCTACTGTAGAATTATTACAGCCTCTGATATACAGGAGCTGCTCACATCCACCTCACGTAAACATGACATGAGGGCAGTGTCTGCGCCTCTGTTTGGTCTGCACTAAGGTTTGGTAGAAATAATAATAGTGGTATAGTCCAGCCACAAAACCCAAGCTCCACCAACCAGTGAGACAGGGTAAGCAAATCCTACACACCCTCCCTTAGTGGTAGACAGCATTAGCTAGCACTTCACAGTCATTAGAAACTGGCTGGAAACATAAGAAAGAATGAGAAGTCCACATGTCTACCACAAAATGTGCTGGATTAAACATTTTTAAAAGTGTATTTAAAATTCACCCATTTCTGTGCCTAGCTAACCCATTAGTAGGAGGATCAGAGAATCCTGGAGATGAATAGAACCTTGGAGATAATTATGGTCTAATCCTATTTTACTGTGAACTCAATACCCAAAACGATAAGATCTCTTAGCAAGTTTACACAGTTAGACGCCAGAAACCTCTCAGCCTTTTCAACTCTTGGCGTATCTTTAAGCATACAACAACCAAGGAGGCATCCCTCAAACTATGTTGCCACCTTAATGTTAAATGTTAGTTTACTCTCAGAGAAACTCTTCATTTACTCTTCAGAAAATCACTCTGATGGCACTGGTCTTTGTTCCTCTCAGTGTACTGATTTAAATTTTCTGTGCAGAATTCTGTTTTTGTATTATTATCATGAAAATAAACAGTAAACTTTAAACATTTTAAATTTTTGACTGAATTAAATCTTTCTCTTAACAAAAGGTTTATATTCTTGCAACAAGTAATTTACTCAAAAGCAACCAGAATAAATGTTTAATTGTGAATATTCTCTTCTTTATTAATGTGCCCACACATATTATTTCTCACATAGAGGCAAATTCACCCATAAAACTATAATTACAAAATTTATCCATAATTAATATTAAGTTAATCAGAGACCATGAATACAGTATATAGAGCAAATCTATCATTCTATTGATATATATTTTATGATCAGACATCTCAAAGAATTACTATATTTTAACCTCTGTGATAAAGTTATAAAACAAGCAAGGGAGTTTTGAGAAGATAGAAAAGAAAAGCAAGGGAAAAGGACAGTCGTAACTGCTGAATGTGAGGTGTGTTATCACCAAACAGTCTCCAAAAGCAGAAGATAGATGGCTTTATCCAGATTGAAACATTATGTCTCAGAAGCTATTTATCTAGTACTTGTTCCTTACGGTAAACACTCCCTAGACATTTACTGTACTCGATGACCAAAACAACAGTAATAGAATCAGTGACTACAAGCTAACACATGCTAGGTAGGTGCATACACAAAACTACTTAGTTAAACCAGAGACAAAAGCATAATGTTTTCTATGTCTTCATTTCCTTTGGGCAATGATTACAATTTATATGGAAGTGGGAATGGATAATTTGAAATAAATTTTAAAATAATTTAAAGTAAATAAAAACACAAAATACGTACCTTTTGGTGATACAGTCTTTCTCGTCTAAGTTAAAATCAGTTATTTTTATAAAAAGCTATATTTTCCACAGAAAAACTAATGTTAAATCAGATAAAAAATAAAACAATTTAAAAATTATATTAATAATTTCAGAATAATCAACATGATGAAAATCTACTTTTCTACCTGTGTTTCTCTCTGACAAACAGCTAATTTAAAAAGGTACTCGACCAAAACAGGAATTCTGAAAATTTAAAACAAGTTATTGACTATACCAATAAATATTAAATCTTACCCCGAAAACCCATCTGGAAATACTATATTCACCAATGCTTTTGTTTCCAGAGATGTGAGGTCCTCTAGTTAAAACGGTACGGCTCAACTGCACACAAGGTTCCTACAAGGTATGCTGACCAGTGATGCAAGGGGACTTCAACTTTGCACTTATGCTCACACATTTTTTAAAAGCTTACAAACAGCCCTCAAATATTATATTTGTTTTATAAATTAAATAATACATAAATCTAAAGCTTATGTGTCTATATTATGAAAATGCTTTTTCATATGAGAGGAATAAATATAAATCATAACTTACACTTGCAATACATCACAGATTTCCTCATAATCTAAATAACTATGTGGCATAATGTATCTCCCTGGTTTAAATAAACAATGTAGATACTCCTCTCCAATGATCTGCAATACCTTATGGAAGCCTAGCTAAAAATATGAGAAGGGGGAAGAAAGATTGGTTAGTGATTATGATCTGAGGGAAAAACAGAATTAACTAGAAACCTAAGTTTGTATTCTCTCAGGTTTTAAGTTCAAAATCTTTGTGGTTTAATTTTGTAACTTGAACAACTATTTCTAAGATGACAGTATGTAATTTGTCAGCTAGTGATTTCTTAGTGTTTATTTTATTTTTGGAATTTTGTATTATTGCTTCCCTTTTTTTGTTTTGTTTTTTTTCTCTTTAAATAAGATTTTAAAAAATAAAAAAAAAATTTAAAAAAGTGTAAAGAATAATGAGGTCAGACCGTTTTGAACTTTTAAAATAATTTCACAGCATTTTTTGGAAAGATAACCAGTTAGGACCTAGGAAGCTGCACATGTTATGTAATAGCAAACATTCACTGCAAAATAGCAGATTAAAACAGGTGGCTAGACAGCTCTCTATGTGTTACCTAGTTTTAACCTCACAAGAAAACAGTCAGTTCTGTAAGGAGCTTGGCTGATCCCATAACCAACTGTTTAATATACGTTCAACAAGGAATACACATGTGGACCTGGGGGTAGAACTCTTATGAAGGATAAAACACCTATAACAATCATTTAAGTGTAACTTTTATAGAAAAGAAAAAAAACATATCTACTTATCCAAGGCTTAGAAATTTTTGACTGAGCAAGTTGTTGGGTTGATTACAGAGTTTTAAAATTGTGTCTACTCTATACCATGAACATCAACTATATCCAGGTCATTTGATGAGATACTCACAGAATGATTGTAAGAAGGTTCCAATATCACAGGTAATGACATTTTCCCTTGAAGATTCAATTTGGTTAAGTAAAAAATCTTTTCCCCCACAATCTTTTCTTTTTTCATACGATGTACACCATACAGTCTAAAGCGAACTGCGTAATTTCCGATCATCTCAGATTCTACATGATTAAACTTGAATGTCTCTGTGAAGACAGGGCATGGTCCTCTCTGGATGCTGGTTTTTGCTCTCTGTTTCTTTATAGGTAGAAGAACAAGGTGTACTTGCCACGAGTTGCCACCTGCCCTGTTATATGCTGGGATGTCTGTGACAGCTGTCACTGTTACCAAAAGCTTCTGTTCTTGTGAGTCATAGTCAAAAGTCACGTCCAGGGTGCCGTATTTAGCTTCTGGCTCAGGATCAAAAGGTTTAGGAAGCTGTGAAGATGATCCTTGAGCTGACATGTCCTAAAAAAAGCAAATTTAACTGTTTTCAGTTTTTAACTCTATTATTTAATCCAGCATGTACATACATGCCTGAGAGTTCTTTAAAAGGGTAATGTGAAAGCAAGCTTTATTTGCTATCACAAAAAAATATCATAAATAGCAGACAGCTACAATAAAAAACTATCCTATAGGGCTAGAGCATCTAAGTGGTAATTTAAACTAAAACCAATGATAAAAAACACATTCTAAATGTAACATGCACTACCACAATTTTGAGAAAGCTGCATGTTTTTATTTATTAAAGAGAATTTAAAATATATACTTTAATGTACAACTCTGTCCCTTTAGCAGGAGACTGCTAAATTTTACTTTCTTAACAATGAAACTGTCAGTACTAGGCCACAGAAGAAGAGAGTATACATAATAATTATAATACTATTGAAATATTTTATTTTATTTGCAGGATTTACTCTTAAAACAGTCCCATCTACAATAGAATATTAATATGTTCAGACTTTGAACTTTTGAACTTTGAAATTTGATATGTGGAAATATAAAAAGCCCTCGAAGTATTTATTGGAGTCATATATTTATTCTTCATGTTACAAACCATATTCACTTAATTTTAACCAGAATTAAAAATAATATATTATTTTCTAATACTAAGTACTGTTGAAATAGAAGAATATATATTCCAAAAGTAGAAGACGAAAGTGCACATACTAATTGTAACACTGAAAGAAGTTGTGCCCTTTTTACTGGCAAGCATCTCAAACTCCTGCCAGTCCCTTTGGCCTACACTAGTGGGGTCACCTTACTGACAATGCCCAAGCCAGGATTCTAATGTTTCGACCACACCACTATGTCCCTTGAAGTATTTTAATGAACCTTATTTTTCATTTTAAAATGTGGACCAATTTTATAATTCCCTTGTTATGAGTTGTATCTAGATGTCCCCCAAAGTCTCATGTGGTCATGGCTGGAGCTTTTTGAAAGTATTGGCTCTAGGGGGTATGATGCTGGGATTAAAGATGTCCCACCCTGGGTGTGAGTGCTCTTTGCCTTTAGGGCAGGGAGCCTGGACAGAATATGAAGGACAGAAAGAAAGCTGCTGCTGCTTGTCCCTTGCTGCTTTGTTACTTTGATACTTTCTGCCCATCATGACCTGTTTCTTCTCTGTGATGCCCCACTGCCATGCCACTTTGTCTTGGAGCTAGACAACTATGGACTCAAACTTCTACAAACTGTGAACTACAATAAACTTTTCCTCCTCTAACTTGGGGTGTCAGGTATTTTGTCTCAGGAAGGGAAGTATATATTGCTATACTTGTATTTAGCGTCTACTGAGGCAGTGAATATTATTGACCCTAGGCTTTTTCTTCCATTTATTCAAAGACTCTGAGTTTTGACTAGAGATACATGTCTACAGAAACTGCATCAAATTCTGGAGCCTCTCTTAGACCCAATATATCCAAGGCCTCAGCTTTCACCTTAACTGCTGTACCTACCATGTGCCAGTCTCTATTTTAGGTGTGTGTGTGTGTGTGTGTGTGTGTGTGTGTGTGTGTGTAGAGGAGACTCTTCTTTCTACAGAACAAAGCCAAAAACAACATAATCATCAAAGTTGCAACTCATATAGAAATTGGCATCATGTATAGACAAAGAGATGCAAAATGGTATTTGGGGAGAAGGAACACATTTTCATAGAAGAACTGCTTTTTCAAGTATATGAGCAACATACTTAAAAACATTTTTACTCTTAAAATAGGTTAAGCAGCTGTCTTCATGTATACTATTTCATAATTGTAACTAAAGATACATCTTTAATTGAATATTTTAAAAAATAGTGTCATGATGTCTAGGATTTTTCAGACAACAAACATTTTTGTAAGGTCCTGGATAGATATCTATGAATTTGATTTCTCTGGTGCCTCTCTAATATTCTTCCTTGTTTTTGTTTTAATTTTAGTTTTCTTTTGTTTGTTTATAATTCCAAAAATTCTTATAAACCCCAGGGTTAAAGGGTAAAAAGCTTACAGATAAAAGCTGCTATCTATGTTATTCGAGTAGACATTAAGAAAATTTGCCTATTTTCAAACTGCTTGTTTCAAAGTTTGAAAAATACTTTAGTGATCAACAGGTCATCAAAAGAACTTATGGACTCTCTGTCAGACAATTTTTCTGAGCCCTCTCTCCTCCTTCGGCTCTACTGTGTATATAGATAGGCTCCAGAATAGCCACTACGTTGATTAACCAAGAGCAAAGAGAATTTTCCATTAGATGTATAGAGGCAACTTGAAAAAATGTAAGAGTAAATTTATACTAGCATAGACTACTAGCATTGTGCATCCTAAATATTTATGTAATGTGTATTTACTATATTGCTTGACTGTATTCAATGATACAAGTAGAGTGAAGAAGACACAAGAACAAGTAGAGTGAAGAAAAGAAATGTTAACACAGCAAGTTAGCAGCTTCTGAAATACAGGCAAACTACAGTAAACCACAGACAATGTGGAGGGCAGCAGAACGTAGGACAGAGGTCATAAGATACACTAAACATAACAAGTAAGTTGACAACTGGTAAGACACAGGAAGAGTAGAAACTAGCATTAAAAAAAGTCAATGTTCCTGTAAAAAGGGATGGAAAACCTAAGCCAGAATCACACTGCTCTGTGTTGACAGCTTTGTTTAACTCAAAAAGTGCAGATAAAAACCTACATCTGTTCAGCAGGCTAACTGGCAAGTTTCAGGGGTGGCCAGAGGTACTCACTCCTACATCTCTTCTGTAAATCAAGTATAGGCTGTTGCCTCTTTGGTAGCCTTGTGCAAATCTCAGTTATGGTCCCAGTTATCACATGATGAATGAGAATGCCGACAAGTGGATAGGCATGCATAAACCATGCCGAATAGGTGGTCTTCCACCTACACCTACTGAAAGCCCAGGTGTGCTAACATAGCTCATTTTGCTCCTCTTACTTATTGCTTTGGATCTGAAATGAATTAAAATAAAAATGTGTGCAATCATGCATATCATTTGTGTAACTAAATGTGGTCTGTGAGTCCTCTGGTGGCATGTGTAGTGGGCACCACTGCATCACAGTGATCTCCCACATGAAAATTCAGATTAAGTGGGCAACCCAACGTAACTGCTAAGAGCACCATGTTTGTTCTCAGACAGACCTGGGTCTGAATTGTAGTTCCAGAATTTAAAGGCTGATGGTGCCTGGGCAAACTGCTTAAGTCCCTGTATCTTAATATTTTCATTTATGAGACAGATACAACAACTTTCTGAAGCTATGACAGGTAGAATTACGTGAGCTGACTATATAAAGCCCGCAGCAAGATTCCCAGCATGACTGATGACATCTATTGCTGTTAATTCTATAATCCAGGTTTCACTGTTAACTGTTGGCTATCTACATGGTATGCAAAAAACCAAAAAGCACCTGCCTTAAACTTGTTTAAGTGCTAGAATACAAACATTCTTGGAAAACTATGAAATACTGATAAAATATCAATGTGAAATCTTCTTCTATGTTAGAAACTGCAATAGAAGATACACCAGAAAAGTAGTATTTTTTTAAGCATAAAAGAAAAACCTCAAGAGTAAAGAAATTCTATCCATAGCTTAATTGCTCTGTGCATTGGGAAACTAGCTTCATTATTTATTTTGACAGATCAGAAGGTTCACCATCAAAAAACATAGCCACTACAGTATTACTGAGTATTTCAAGAATAAAAGTAGGAAAAACTTTCAAATCTAAACTTTTAAGGAAAGTGAATCCTAAAAATAAATATGACCTTGTGAAGCCCTCTAGCTCACATTTATAGTTTTCATTGTTATAGAAAGACTAAAACAAATTCTCTTTAGAAAATTGCAATACTTTAAAAATGCAATTATTTTTGCTGTCACTGTTACATTTTTGCTCAAAAAAGTAATTTAAACTCAACCAACCAAGCACTCTGTCATGAATTTAAATTTGATCAGTAAAGCTAATCATCACTGATCTCTTTCATATTCTATAAAATGAAAATATAGTAAGATGATTTTGAAAGACTTGTGAAACATTGTAACAGTCTAGTAGTAATATCCATCAACAGACAAATGGACACAGAAAATTTAGCATTTATATGCAGTGGAATACTACTCTGCTATAAAAAGGATGGTTTTTGAATCATTTGTAGGAAAATGGATGCACTTTGAAAACAAGATTAAGTGAAATAAATCAGACACACAAGTTTAAATACCATATGATTTCTCTTATGTGACAAATCCAAAGTAGGAATCAAGAGCAAAGTAAAAGATAAAAGGAAACAGGGGGACAGAGCTACTGCAAATGTGAGCAGATGGGAGAAGCACAGTGAGGGAGCAGAGGAGGACGACAAGGAGTTGTAAGGAAAGAACTAAGGTGTCGTGGACCAAAGGGCCACAATGAAAGTAGTCAGTATATGTGGAAACGTGCTAACAAAGAAATTAAAATTTAAAAACCTAAAATAATAAAAAATAAAAACAATAACTTCCAGATGAAAGAAAAGGGTAAATTATTCCAGACTTATTAAAGTGTCTAAAAACAGCAGCCTTCTACCCCTAACTGCAGATCTTCTTTCCACTGGAGCACGGGTGCTGGCGAGCAGGAGGGTAGCACTGACAGGCGTGGGGTGTGAAGGCTGAGTAAAGAATGAGAGCTGGCGAAGTAAGCTAAGAGGGGGTTAAAACAGCTAGTGCCTACTCCCGTAGCAGGAGGAAAGCACAGGTATCACTTCCCAAACAACATTCACTCAAACTTCTACTTACTTCCGGGCTCAGGACCGCAGTGCTGTCGCTCGGAACATCTTCTTCATATCCTTTATTATGGAAACTTTCTACTTCATGACCTGTGCTTCCTTCACTTGGGCACTTGTTATATGAGCATCTTGGACTGTTGCTGCAGTGGGAAAACTCACATTTACTGTCCCCAATCTCTGAAGGTGTGCACGAGAGATGGGGAGAACCACTGTCATCCTGGTAGGGTGGCGGCTGCAGCTCGTCCAGAGGGGGCGTTCTTCTCATTCTCTGGATGCAGTTTCCTGACAATGATTAAGAAGTGGGTCACTCTTTCCAGTTAGCCTCAACATGTGGTACAGTCTACAATAACTGTGGCTTCCTTAAAATCTGAATTTAAAAGTTGTGGCAACATGATATCAGGTCCTCTAAGTAAGTTTTATTCTCAGGTACAGAAATAAAATGATCAGGCTCCCTGCTCTTCTTCTGCACAGTAGGATTAGGAAGAAGTTGTACAGTAAGAGAGATCCTGCTATACATCATAAAAACAATCATTCAATAGATCATTTGTTTCTCTTTCCTAATAAACCTGGCAACATACATACTTCATCTAGTATTCCTTTGCCTTACTAGCCACAGCAATAAAAACTTGGTACATAAAGCAAACATGAAAACCTCATCAATTTTCCTGTTACAGATGAACATAAACAAGCATTTAGCTTAGCAGTGCCAGAACTGTTCTTCCAAACGTATCCTAGGTCTAGAATCCTAAATAAGGTGCCCCATGAACCAGGCCCAGATCCTGGTCCCTGACTCCAAGCAGCCAGCTAAAGTACTGGCACAGACCACTCTCTACCCAGTGCTTGACCTAGTTCTATAGACTGAGTCCACCTTATGCACAGCAGAAAGCACCCCTCACTGATAGCAGTATGGGGAACTACATTTACTTCATTTTTAAATGGTCTTTTCAGTATTCCCTCAATGATTTATGTCCATGATTGAAATAAATGCATCTGTGAACAAGAAGGAAGGTAGCAGTGGGAGGGGGAGATGGAAACAGACCTCAGGATACAATGTAAAATCGCCCAAGTCTGTGTAGATACACCTTGACTATGACATCAATATTAAACACTACTCATTTTTTAATGGACTATGGCTCTTATTTCTCATAAGGAACCCTGAGAAAGCTAGTTTGTATTATAACTTCCATGGAGTTCAGTTTAAATACTCCAAACAAACACTCTGTCCTTCGTAACAGTGGATAAACTTCACATAAAAAATGAATAAAGTTACTACAATATCTGTTCAAATAAGAAATATTAATTGGGGAGAGAAGACAAGATGGCCGATCAGTGAGCAACAGAATACAAAGCCTCCCAGGAGAAACAACTCATTTGCCAGAATAAAACACCCTGGAGAGACCCAGACAGAGGTAGATGGATCCTCTTGACACAGGAAGAAATTAAAACTTAAAAACCTCACCAAATACTTCGGGACTACAACTGAAACAGCTAAAAATTACAGGACACAGCATTTTTGTTCGCAGTGACCCGCCAAGTTTGAAAAGGCCTGAATCTGCACCAGCCGGCAGAGCCACCCAAACTCGTTCCCACCGCCACTCACAGGAAGCACAGCAGTGCTGAAGTTGGGGGTTGGTGAGCCCAAAGGAGAGCAGAGCCGGTGCAGGGACCTTCATTAATCCATGGTCAGTGCTGGGAATGAGACCCCCCCACTCGGGAAAGGCGCGACCAAATGGCAACATGTTGGAAACGAGCGGGAGGAGCCCGAACTGGGAGTGACAGTGACTTCAGTTGGTTGCTCCCTCCCAAGAGCAGATTCATGGGAGTTGCTTGGACTGGGCTGCGCCCCTGGCTGGGATCCAATGAGCCGTCCCAAATCAATCCCCTGCGCCTAGCAAGTACTAACCGGGTGAAGGCACCTGAAGTTTGGCTGGCCCGGTGGGGAGGGGCAGGCAAATACAGCCGCTGCTTATACCTCAGTGACAAGAGCATCCAGGAGAAGGTGGAGGTCCCTTGCTAGTGTGGTTCGGAGAAAACGTGGCCAACAGGGAAGGGGGCTGGGACCTGCACGGCAACCCGTGTGGAGGGAGCCAGGGCCATGACAGGAGAGAGAGGCAGGAGGAGGACCCCAACCCAGAACCCTGAGAACACTGATCCAGGAGAAGGAAAAACAAGGGAGACTGAGGGCAGCAAACAGACATCAGACATGACTTCAATGGACATTAAGAGATATCTTCGAGACCTTGTAGACGAGCTCAAAACTGAAATATTAAATCAGGTAAAGCAAGATATGAGTAGAGTAATAAAAGAAATGCTCTCAGGAAGCATCTCTCACAATGATACAAACGGAAGAAGGGAGGAACACAAAAAAAGGAGAGAAACATTTGATAAAGAATAAAAAGAAAATATAGAATACATGAAGCAGATTCAAAGAGACTACCAGGAAATTAAAAACTTGATCGAAATCTGGCAAAACTCCTTAAAAGAAACTAAGGATAGACTATCAAAACTTGAAGACAATGTGTGATCATGAAAGGAAAGATCTCTTGAAAACAACAAGGAAACAGGCAGTAGCAATACAAAGGCTAGAAGATGACAAGAGAATCTACAATTTAAGAATAAGAAATGTGAATAAAGAAGCAGGAATACAAACAGGTGAATTACAAAAGCTATTCATGGAAATAATTAAGGAAAACTTCCCAAGCATGGGAAAAGAAAATGACATTCGGTTATGTGAGGCATGCAGAACTCCAGCAACCTACAACCAAAACAGAGCTACACCCAGACATATAAAAATCAAGATACCATAAATTCAATATAAAAACAGAATATTAAAAGCCGTCAGAGAAAAGAAACAGATTACCTATAAAGGTAAGCCCAACAGAATCACGGCTGACTTCTCCACACAAACCATCAGATCAAGAAGAGCTTGGAGCGAAGTCTATTAAGCCCTAAAAGAAAATAACCTCCAGCTCAGATTGATGTATCCTGCAAAACTGTCACTAGAAATTAATGGAGAAACAAGATGCTTCCATGACAAAGAGGAACTGGGGGAGTTTGTGACCACCAATACAACCCTACAGAGAATACTGAAGGACATTCTAGAGAGAGAAAAAAAACCCAGGATTTTAGGAACAGTGGCAGAAAGGCCTCAATGAGTGGGGCAGGCAGTAGGATGGAGAAAACTAAACAAAGGCAGAAAAGTAGCATAGCAGAAATGAGGCAGAGAAGGATAACTAGAAACTCTTAACATAGATGGCCTTGACACGCTATATTGTTAATAGTGCACCAGGATTTAAAACCCACATTACTCACACTACTCTGCTTAGATGTATTATACTCTGTTCCAGTCACTCTACCTGTACTAGATTTGATAGCACAGACAGCAATTCCCAAAATAACAAGATATAGTATGGTAATCATCCTTAATTTCCTATTAACTTAATCTAAAGCTCTGTAAAACCTACACTGTTTTACCATAACTGATTTTAACTGAATCTGGTTTGTTGGATCACTGTTTTGTATTGATAGATTTTATTCAAAGCTTTTATGATTGATAGTATCAAGTCTGATAGTATAGGCAACTGCACTGAGGATGACAAGATTCACTAGAATATCCACTATGGTTTGATTATTACCTGCCTTTGAAGTTTTATACTGTCTACAATGTTTTATTTTTACTAATATTGTTGTGTACTGCTATACTCAATTATACTGCTATATTCAATTTATGCCTGATGATACAGACATTCTATTGAAGATAATAAGAAACAACACAGTAATCATTGTAGATCACCTTGTACTGTGGTTTTATTGACTTTTTGGTTTCATGTTTTTATAGGAATTTGTTTTGTTTTGCCTTGCTAAGTTTTGTTTATCCCTCTAATACAGAAAGGCTAGAAATACATGTAGAGATTCATGCATGAGTAGCTGTTTACACTCTCACTGTTTGACTATCTATTTTGTGTGCTTTAATTTTGTAACTTGAACAACTAAGAGGACAATATGTAATTTATTAACTAGTGATTTCTTATTGTTTATCTTTTTTTGGAATTTTGTATTATCTCTAACCTTTACATGCTTTTGTTTCTCTTTAAATAAAAAATTTATTACTGTCAAAAAAAAGAAATATTAATTGGTACTGTTTTGGCAGAAATGCATATATTTGATAAGAAGCTCTAATTTTGAATAAAAAAACTAAGGATCTTAGCTCTTAAGTCTAGTATACTAATTTTAAAATGGATTACTGAATATACCTCTAGTTAATTCAGAGAAAACAGATTACATACACTGCAAACAGCAGCCAAAAAAACCACAATTCTAGAACAGTAGAAACAAGAGCCTTTAAGCAGTTGGGCGGCTCAACCCTCTTGTAGGTGGTGAGCTTGAAGCTGGCCCAGCAGGTGGCTGCCCCTGCCCACAAAGGGTGACCGGTGAGATCCAAGCAGAGGATCTCAGAGTTGGTTTTCTAAGAAAGCTTCTGTTTTCTTGGTAATTGCTGGCAGATTTGCTCTGTTCCTTCTTCCCATCTCCCCTCTTGCTTGAGGATGCAGCAGTCATCTTGTGACTATGAAGTGACAAGCATGTGAAAAAACTTAAGGATGGAGCAGAAACATGACAGGCACCCAAGCATCTGAACCTGCAAACTGAGAGTCGAGACAAATCCTTGTTTGTTCAGTAACAAAACAAAACAAAACAACCTGAGAGGTGGATTTCTATTGTTTTCAAGTAAGTCTCCATCAATACAGTCTATAAATCATTAAGCCAACATCCTTTTCTTAACAATGCATATTTAATCAGCCATCAAATTAAATGGTAATACCTAAATACTTACTGCAGCACAAATCAACTAAAAATTTCCCAATACAGCGGCATGGGAGCCAGTACACCATTTTCTCCTTTCCCTTCTCTTGGAAAGGAGAGGTGATCCTCCCCAGCAGGCTCAGTACAGAGTCTGACAGATTTCACTGGACAGAAGCCAGTCCGTGTCTTTCTGAACCTGCCATTGTTAGGAGAAATGGGTTTGCCATAGTTGGCTTAGTTTGATCAGAAGTCATAAAAAAATTTGAAGGTAGGGATGGGTTAGCTTACTGACCGTTACCAATCTGTATGGAAATAATTCACACCTGAGCAACGTAGGTTCAGGAAGGAGGAGATGAAGTGCAATCCAGGTCTGGAAGTCTCTGTCCTCCGATTCTCAATTTGATCTCAGATTTTACGTTAATTATATTTTTCTCGGTATGGCTCTTCTTTTCCAAGAATAACAGTCCCACTGAAACAATGTTTTTCTCAATTTCTTCTGCTGTGACTGGGACCATATAATTCCTGCTTTATTTCTGATTTGCTTTTTAATGTTAGCTTCCCACTGGCTCTTGTTTAGATGTGCCAGACACCAAGGCACAAATCACACAAACTATATTTGTGATATCTGAAGATATCTAAGTAGGCTTACTGGGTAGATCGTACTATTGTTTTATAGATTTGAGAAAAACAACATTCAAGTTATGAATTGGAACATTTATTTTTAGCCACAGCATATGTTCAAAATTTTGAAAATAATGTCACATTTATATTTTTACTTTTGTATTTTACTTGTCAAAGTGAAAGACATACAAATGTAGAATTAAAATTTCACTAAAATATATAATCATTAAAATTTCCAGTCTTTTAAATTTTTATTTGGACAAGTCCTTCATGTTGTCTGAACAGTGTAGTAACTAAGAATTGGCTTAAATTTAATTGACAATAGAAAATCTTAAGGCATTTGTTTTATAAAGCAACAGAATTTATATTATGATTAAATTGCACAGTAAACATCAACTGTAAAAAGAAATTTCTAGTGTGACTATCAAATGCCAAAATGATGGTGCCCTCCCATTTATTTAGTTCTTGCTTTGCTGACTTCATACCTTTATTTTAATGGAAATGTTACATCCATGAAAGGATTCAGTTCAGACACATCTTAAGCATTTTAATTTACCATCTGCGTATTACACAGCACCTTTAGAACAAGATAAAACACTTTCTTTTTACCCCAATGGAACAGCATGCATGTATATATGGAATGTGACCAACAGCTCTTCACCTTATGTTTTAAAAAGTGATGACAACTACAGTTCTAAGAAATGGTGAATATTCAACAACTGCAGAATTCACTTTTACAGTACCTGCGAGAGCTTGCCAAACTGATTATAAGCTGGAGGATAAACTACAGCGCAATACGCTTTACAAAATTCGAAGCAAAAAGGATGCTGTATGACCACTGTAGGATTAAACTAGAAACAAAAATATAAATAGAGAAGTTACAGAAAACCAAATAATCAGAAATTAAAACATATTCTAAGTAACTAAGGATCAAAGAAGAAATAACTGTCATCAAAAATATATTGAGAATGACTAAAATAATCTACACAAATAATTGTCTAACACTGTACACAGAAAGAAATGTCCAGGTCCAAATGCATACATGGCTGCAAGAAGAGAGGGTGGGTGTTAAAAATAATTATGATCTAGGCATCCACTTCGAGAAATTTTTTAAAACTCAGCATAATTGGTTTTAATACCCAAAATAGGAGGGATGAAATAATAAAAAGCAGAAAAACATATTTAAGCGTGTGTACTTGAAAAGCATTAGCAACCCAAAACATAATTCACTGAAAACACAAACACAATTGATAAACTGCAGGAAGAAAGCAAAATGGCATAAATTATTAATGCCAGGAATCAAAAAAAGACCACTGCAGATCCTGAAGACATCTACACATCAGCGTTTTCCCTGTCCTTCCTTCAGTCCCGAAACTACCGAGTGGAACCCAGGAAGGTGGCCTCGAGCATCAGGTCAGGGCCCAGAGAATGAGGGAGATGTGTATGTGTGGGAAACCCAGTGTGCTGCTATTTTGGGGCCCAAGTAACACAGGGGTGTCAGTTTTCATTGGGGAGCCAGGCAGCAGACAGCATGAGAACCCCAGCTGAGCCAGAGCCTTTATTGCTCGGCCTGCAGCAACAAAGCCTGGACTAGTATCAGAGAAGGGTACAACCTGAGTACAGCAACAGCCTAAAAGAGAGTGAGGCCTATTAAGGTGCAGAAGGCAATGTCCACCAGCATGCACCTGGTGAAGGATCCTGGAGCTTCTCACAGACCCGAAACCAGCCCCATACAGGAAAGGAGCTCATCTGGGGAGGGGAGCCTGAAGAACAGTGTCAGAGCCCAAGCCGGGTGAGGAGGCAACATGTAGGAAAAGCAAGAGTCTTGGACCACAGTATAGGGCTGAACCTAAGCAAGAGCAAATCAGAGTAAGACAAAAGATTAGGGTGTGGCAATGTGGGCTGGGCAAGTGGGTGAGACCTATGAATCACAGAGATCCAGGAAACTTACACAAGAGCTCTGCACCTGGAACTAATCAGAAAGTACACTTTCAAATCCTCTTGCAAGAAATCAGGCAAGTTTTTGATAAGATGATCTACATACAAAAGATTCTGCCATTAAGTTACTGAGCCCTTTCAAAATGATCTGCTCTCACTCTGAGAGGGTACTTCTTTTCTTTTTAATTAGCCTGTACTTGCTCTCAGAACAAGTTTCTTTTTTTGCCTTTAATAAATGTAAAACCTTACTACCTTTTGTGCTTGTTTTGCCCAATTCTTTGTTCAGGCCACAAACCCGGGAAGAATCCCTAGGAGGAGTTCCAGAGCCCAGTAACAAGAGCACATTTAAGGTGATGAGGATATCCAATGGTCCAAAAGGTAAGCCCCCATGTTTCCACAAGCATGTCCACCAGTGGGAAAGGCTGCACAAGTTATCAGAATTCAAAAGAAGTACATGCAGAGAGATGGAAGGGCAAGTGTTCAGATGGGGTCAAACAGGAAGTATATAAAGTTAATGGCAATGCGGTCTGTCACTGTTAAGAGAAGGGAGTTACAAACATGGAAAAGGAAAATGCTAGGCCTGACCCTATGGTGTTATATTAGAATTACCAATATCAATGTGAATTCACATTTTTAATTATAGAGATAAAAGCAGATGTAACTTTAAATGTGTGCTTGCTTGCAAACCCACCAATACCTAAACACCCTTGCTTTGAGCACTGAATGCTGAGAACAAACACCACCACCTCAGCAGTAGTGAGCACAACCAATGCTCATACCCAGGCTTCTGAATCCAATCTCTGTGGCAAGGATGCGGACTTCTGGAAGAAGTAGTTACCCCAGAGCTAGGTGGGAACAGTACAAGAGGAGCTCAGAAAAGCTGGCTGTGTTGAAAGTGGGGAAATATTCAAGGTTGGGACATGCTGAAGGACAAATACGGCGGCATGAGCAGGACACCACCAGTCAAACCCCGTGAACTACTTGAACTTCAAAATAAAAACCTGTGGTAACAGACTATAGTTTATTGAAGAAAGCAGGAAACTACAAGTTCACAAGATACAAATAAATATATAAGTAAACCGAAGGAGTTTTGGAGAATTGAAAAAATGCATAATTACAAAGTACCTTCATGCATAACAGTTACTAATTATAAATGATAACTTTACTATAGAGAAGACTGCAGATGCCACTTCGATGAAAGAGATAGAAGTGATGAGTTGGAAGTGAATACAAGAAGGCAGGGACAAATCACAATTGTGTACCATCTAGTAAGATGCAAAGAGAGGAGCACATCTCATCATACATGCAGAATACCTATACAAAACAAGTGTGCAATCTACCGAAATGGGCCAAAGGAGAAACAGGAAAACTATATAACCTAATACCTATTATAGAAACAGAATTCATAGTTTAAAACTTCCCCAAAAAGCAAATTCCAGGCCCAGATGGCTTTTAGTCTTACACAAAATGTTTTGGATAATATTAAAAGAAAAAATATTTCTTAAATTATTTCATAAAGTCAAAAACAACCTTGACACACCAGGACTTGAAAAATATATCCTTACAAAAAGAAAGAAAGAAAATACGTCCTTACAAGAAAAAAAAAGTATCGGCCAATCCTTCTTGTGAACATAGGCATTAAAAAGCTCTCTACAAAATACTGGAAGGAAAAAAAACAAACACAGCCATGATAAGCAGGGTATGGGTTTACAGTAGGAATGACAGGTTACTCTAGGTGGGTTTAATACTCAAAATTCAATCGAATTCTTTGAAGTGAAAGAATAAAGGTAACAAATAATATAATAATTATAATAGCTTTAAAAAGCACTAATAAAATTCACTACCCATTCGTGATAACATGTGTAAGCAAACTCAGAAGGCAATTTTCCTTATCTCCTGAAGAGTATCTATGACAGTGCTCCAGCAACATGCTAACAGCATGTCTAATGGTGAAATGTTTAAAGTTTTACCTCTGAGATGGGACTAAGACAAGGATGCCTATAGTCACTATTTCTACTTAGCAATATACTAGTGTTCAAGCCAGTGCAATAAGGCAAGAAAATATAATTCAGAAAGATTAAAAAAATAAAACTATTATCACTCTCATATGATGACTGGGATGCAAACAATAAAAGTAATTTAGAGATAATCTATTAGAGTTAGTAAGTAAATTCACTAGGTTATAGGATATAATATTAGTATTTTAAAGAATCCACTCCTATACACATGCAATGAACAGTTAGAAAGTAAAATTTTAAAGCAATTCCATCACATAAAATCAAATGCCTAATAATAAATCCAAGAAATCAGCTTGCTGTTACTTTCCCAGTTCTTGAGCTTATAAAATAAAATGCATACTCTTGGCAATTGGTGGACACCAAATTTTGGATTTCTAAGCAGTGGCTACATGTTTCAGGAGAGAACATTTGGATACAAACAGTGTTCTTTCTATAACAAGGAGAGCAAAAGAAAAGCAAAGTGGTATTTTGATCAGAATTGCATTAAATCTACATAACAGTTGTTTGGTAAATACCTTCACTACTTTGGCCACTACCAAAATCATAGGCTTGAAAAATGATAGCAGGTTTTCATAACTTTAATTACTTTGACCGCAGCTGCCATTGCAGTGGAGTATCCTCATTAAGCCAAGTAGGGGCCTTGGCATTTGATACTTAGCAAGTGCTTTTTCCTTTATAGCAATTCAGAGAAAGTTGGCAGGTTGTTTGTACACAGCAAGGCCAGCAATACTTCTCCTGTTCTCCAGGGAGACAAAGGATTCTTCCTAGGTTACAATGTGCCTTGCAGGGATGCTGGCTGCCTCAACATTACATCCTACATCCCTTAGATCAAAGCAAGCTAGGACCAAGAGAGCAGAGAGTTGAGGGATGAGGGGCCTTGTTAAGACATACCTATAAGACAGAACTGAGAATGAATTTTTACCTGAATGCAGAGGCTTGCCTCCTCAGGAAAGTTCCTGAGAACCCAGGAATTTGATGAAATATTCCTACCAAAGTCAAAGATTTTCTACTCCTTGTCTGTCTCCCACAAAGAAAGAGACAAAAGGCTGAGTTGGCCTCTTTATACTTGAAAGCAGCACACTATATATTTGAATAGAAAGCAGCACACTATATATTTGACTATATGTAATCTATTTATAAGGTAAGCTAAAAAGTTACTAGTTTTCAATAGTGCTCAGAGAAAGTAAGTTTCTCCAAATGATGTAGATCAGCATGAACAAGCTCTACATTTGACTTTTGAAACCTGGAAAACCAAACTGTGCTCAAATGTCTGCAGAAAATCATGATGCTCAAGCTATCAATGAAGTTGAGGTCCTTGAATTTTAAACATTTTTCTTTTTGTAAAATGTGTAAAAACACATTTTATTAAGAAACAGGGTGCAGAGAACCAGCAGCTCCAGAGCTCTGACCATGGAGGGACTCAGGGCTCAGCACACAAAGGCAGTTTGTCCGCCCTCTCAGTAGGGGCCCCTGGCCTGAGTTGGGAGGAGAACCAGCAGCTCCAGAGCTCTGACCGTGGAGGGACTCAAGATGCAGCACAGAAAGGCAATTTGCCCGCTGTCTCGGTAAGCACCTCTGGCAAGAAGCAGGAGAAGAATCACTCAGCGGCTCCCATGAGCCTACCAGTGCACGGGCTGAGAATCAAACTGTTCCCACCTCCCCCATTAGCAAGTGAGAGCCAGAGATCTAGACATCTCTTGAGAAGTTGACCATATGCAATGTAGCAAATAGGGGGGATTTCCTTCTAGCATCTCTTTGAAGGCAAATATTGTTATCATTGTTTTGCTTTGTTCTGATTAATGGTATTGCTCTATTCAATGTTCTGTTTTGATAAGTTCTAGAATGTCCTGTATTTCCTTTGATTTGGCTATACCTGATTGAAAGAACAACTGTTGTGAAGATAATGGGATATACTATGGTACCTATTTCTATTATACCAGTGACCTGTTGAGGATTTCTGTACCAATTTCACTGCACTGTCTCAGTTTGCTTTGTTCTGTCTTGTCCTGTTGTATTTTGCTACCTTCAAAATAATAAAAAATTAAAATAAATAAAAAATAAATAACAAAACAGATCAGTAAGGTACTGAGCAAGCTAAAACATGATATAACTAAACAGATAATGGGCTTACAAAGCAAAAGGAGGAAAGTAAAGTGCTCTAAAGGATATAACTGCATGTAAATTTAAGTATGTAGGATTGATAATCATGTTGCTAAGTTTTTGTTGGATCGTTGAACAGAACTGTTTGCAGCCTCATTGTCTGAATGTCCACTTTGTATGCTTTAATTTTGTAACTTGAACAACTATATCCAGAAGACAATATGTAATTTATCAACTAGTGATTTCTTACTGTTTATTTTTTTTCTTTTTCTTTGAAATTCTGTATGTTTCTTCCCTTTTTATCTGTTTTGCTTTTTTCTCTTTAAATTAAAAAAAAACAGGGTACAGATTATTCTTGTTCATGTCTTGAAACCCTAATCTTCACTTTGTATCTTTTCTGATGGTCTGAAATAATCCCTGACTCAAACCATGCTCCTCACATTGATAATAACTTCCTGCCAGTACAATCTTTTTCAGTACATCTACTTTTCAAGTAAAAAATTAATTCACTGCCATGCATTTCTTGGCAAAACAAGACCACAGCCACTTGATCAAGAGACAACTATTTCTTTCAGAGTAGCTCCTGGCCTTTTAGGAGTATCAGAGAATCACTGGAAGCTCAAGGAGCACCAGGCAGCAAGGTGACCAGCTGGTCCAATGTGAAGTACATGGTACAGGATCACTCATCAGTGAAGATGGGGTGTCCCTCACCAAGAGGAAGCATGGGCAGATGCTGCAGCTGTGCTGTTTTCTCTTGCCTAACCTGTACCCAAAGCCTCAGGAGAAGCACACTAGGACCAGCCACCAAGGAGGGTAATCATGCCCTGGTGTTGCTACACCAACACCAGCAGAAGTGGACGCTGTGGTGTCAACAGTCCCTTTCAGAGGTGGTCCTGTGATAACAGAGAAGGGAGATTTCAGTGGCGGAACCCCTCATAGTCCATTTGGTCTTCAGCTTTGCTCAGAACAGTGGGTCTCACTTGCTTGGTGACTGCTAAGGGTCCATCTTGATGTAAGGACACTAGAGGAAAATCTTAAATGTTGTAACTACATTAACTACAACAATTTGTTTTGCTTCTTATTGAATTCCTGTTATCAAATAGTAAATGAAAAATTTTAATGTTTATCATTAACTTCTCTATTCCAGAAATAGTATCTAAGACTTTCCACAGTTGAGTTCAGCATGACTGTCTTCCACACAAATCTTTAATCTCTATCCTTAATCATATTACTCTTTTATCCCAGATGCTTTACTATCACAAAGTTGTCAGGTTCTAGTTCAAACTCTTTACTAGTGATGTAGTAGTACTGTGATTATATCATCATTACTGTGTCTTGTGAAAGTGCTGTGGAATAGGTGCTCTGTAACACAAGTGCAGGTGAAGACAGTGGACTAGCTCAGGATGCTCATGGGCTAAGGCTGCATGTTCATTTCTCCAGTCGTGTTCCTTCTATCTTAGCCATGTGCAAGCTATGGAATTGTGTGTGGCCCTGGGCAGCCAGGAAGTGAACCCACAAGATCACGAACCCTGAGCACCATTAAGGAATGTACAGGTGGCACTGGGGCATAATCTGCATGAGCAATACAACCCAGAGCTGTGCAGACTCCAACCCCTGCATTTCTACAGAGTCAGCAGAAAGGAAACTCGCATGCCTCAGGCCTCACATGTGTTTGTGAACTGGTGAGGAAAATACAATGATTACTGCTAATCACACTCTAACCTTCTGACATGTGTGTGCCTGTGAAGAGAGGCATTTGTTAAGTAGACATGAAAGCTTCTTATGTAATTATTAAACATAGAATGATGTGTTGCTTCACAATTTAATAAGTTGAAATTGTTTTTTTTTTTTTCACAATTGTGGTATGGGAAATACAAAAATGTTTCAAAGAGTTTTTTGCTCATGATGGTGTTATAATACTACTACTATTACTAGAAATGGCAGAATAAGAAATACAGAAAAAGGTCTTGTTACTTACATAAATTGTATCCCATACTTTACATGTGGCAGAACACAATTCTCCACTCAGTGAAACTCAGGTAAGCCCAAAGGTTAGACACCTATGTTCTGTACTACATTAAAACTACATCCTCAATTTTATAGAGAGGAAGATCTTAGCCTTGCAGGGTTCCAGGGGCTAAACACTTTATTCTTATTCTCTTAACAGTATAGTTTTATGCAAATATCTTAAAAAGCTTTCCAAGGAAAGCCCCAGAAACCAAGCCTCTGTGGGTTCCCCTTTCCCAGAACTCCCGAACCTCTGAACCCAGTCAGATCAGCAGCCTGGCTGCTTTTGCCTTTCATCCAAACTCCTCCTCCCCGCTTCCAGTTAGGTAAGTTCACCTGCTATTCTTTAGGGATGAGTTTAGGTAATTGCTACTTAGTCTGAGAAGTGTCAAAGATTCATTCCCTCCCACCCTTCCCGGCTGATCACACATCTCAAACACACGCCTGATGTGTGCACCGTGCTAAGATTCCTACCTATTTCTGCTGCACATTTTGCTTTTACAACTTACAAAGCATTTCCATTATTTGTTCAGATGTTGTAACTGAGATTCCTTTAAGCGTAGGTATGTCTCTTTTATCTTTGTACCTACAGTGCCTAGCAACACAGTTGATAAAACATGATTACTAAAACATTTTTAACAAAGAGTAAATTCACACTGGCTTTGGGGTTGTTTTGTTTTAACCTTAAGAAACAGAAGAACAGATGATACTGAAAGATTACTAACTGCTCAAAACTTTAGAACTCTTCTAATTGAAATATGTTATAGAAATACCATGATGTAAGAAAAGGACCAAGGTCGGGGCTGGGGATTTAGCTCAGCGGCATAAGTGCCTGCCGTGCCAGCGCGTGGTCATGAGTTTGATCCCCGGTATGGATAAAAAAAAAAAGAAGAAGAAAAGGACCAAGGTGATCATATTAAAAAAAAAAAATGCCCTTCCAAGCTGGACACAGTGGCACATGTGGTCCTAGTGTTGTAGAAGGTTGAGGCTGGGGGACTGCAAGTTTGGGTAAACAGTGACTTAGTGACCTTGCCTCAAAATTAAAAAGCACTGTGGTTACAACTTCGTGTGAAGTCTGTGGATTCAATCCCCAGTATCAACCCATGCACACAAAACACACTTCCAAAAGCAAAACTGTAAACAAAAGTATAAAACAAAAGTATAAAAAAATAGTTAAAAGTAAGGGTTGGGGTTGTAGCTCAAGTGGGTAGAGCACCTGCCTGGCATTCATGAGGCCCTGGGTCAGATTCTCAGCACCACTACATAGGAAATGAAAGTAGTTTAAAAAATCTATTGGATGATACTACAAATCTGAAAATGACAGGACTTCTTTCAGAGATACTGTAGGGTGTTTTGTTCACGAAATGCCTAAACCATTAAACAAGATGTTAGACAACTGCCACTAGTGTTCCTCTTATAAGGCTAATTTTATTTACTCATTCATTCATTTATTTAAGCAGTGCTGGGGATTGAACACAAGGTCTTGTGTGTGCTATAAGCATTACTGGTAACCTATATGCACCATTCACTGATAGAAGTTAAAAAACACAAGGGTATCTGGGGATGAAGGAAGACAAAAGGGAGGGGAGGCAGGCAGCAGAAGTAAAAAGGGTCAAGATTTGATCCTATATATCTGTACATATTCTACATAATGAATACATTTATTATGTATTACAATATATACTAATACAAAAAGGGGAAAACACAGTAGATATTTCAAGTCCATTGTTATAAATTTACTGAATCATCCTAAATAACAGCAGACCAGACCCCCCCCAAAAAAAAACTGGAAAAATCTAGGGTTAAATTTAACAATATATATTTTATCATTTTAAAAATAATATGATGGTGGTTATGGTGGCACACATGTGTAATTCCAGCACTTAGGAGGCTGAGGCAGGAGAACTGCTACAAGTTTGAGGCCAGCCCAGGCTAAAAAGTGAGTTCAAGAGCAGCCTGATGGCAAGACCCTGTCTCAGAAAACTAAAATTAAATAAATTAAATTTTTAAAAACCTATCAATAGTGATAAGTAGAAATTCTCTTTATTTCACATGAAAGTATAAGACACTATCATTTTTTGATCTTTTGGTCAAGATCAAGTGTAGTATAAGACTACTGACAAATTCCTCATTAAGATTTGAAATGTAAATTTAAGTCAACTTGTCATTTGAAGAGCTATATCACTATATTGATTTAAAACTTTAGCTTTATGCTTATTACTGTTCAATATTACCCTTCAGAATATGTAAAAAATGATTAAAAACAATACCAAGGAATTACTATTTCATTAAAGAGGGAGTAACTGGTACTGCATTGACCTTTGTGCTGCAAACAACAATAAAAATGAAGCAAATGGTATAAACCACTGTTTTCAGGCACAAAACAAGCAGCAGAACCGGCTGGCGCCTGCCACAGAGGATAAGGTGTGGGCACGGCGACAGGCTGTGGGCACAGCCAGCAGGCAGGATGCTGAGAGGATGGGAGCTGTGAGAGAAGCTTGCTGGACGAGGGGGACCCCAGGGCCAGTGCCCAGGCTTGTGCCCTGCGTGAGTGGACAAAGACAGCAGCCATGGGGCAGGGAGCAGCACAGGGCCTCAGGGAGGCCATCAGCACTGGGCAGGCGCTCAGAGCACCTCTCGGGGACCAGTCCTTAGAACATGTGATACCCAGTCCTCTACCCTTGCAGCATACTTGCGGTACACCTGACTGAAAATAAAGTACACCTCCCTAATGAGTTTGACAAATGCAGGGTTGGGTAACCACAGCCATGGAGGCTAGAACATTTCCATGTCCCCAAAGTTCCCTCATGTCCCTTTCTCATCCACAAGTCCAGCCCCAGACCAGGAACTGACTGGCCTTTTTTTATTCACTGCACTTATGCCTCTGCTAGACTTTCACATAAGCAGAACCATTTAGTAATGCTGGCATCTGGGATCTTTCACTTTGCCTAACTGCTGCAATTCAAGTATGTTATCACAACTATTAGAAATCTGTTCTTCTTATTGAACAGTTTTTCACTGTAGGGATATCACAATTCATCTATTCAACCTGTTTTCCAAGTGCCTATGTCATTTTGCATTCAAATCAGCAATGGATGAGAGTGTTCCATTTATTTTAGATGCTCAGCAATGTGTGGTGTTGTCTGCGTGTTTCAATCCTTCCACTAGTGATGTCTTGTAGTGGTTTTGGTTTGCAAGTCCTTGAATGACTAATGACTTCAGCATCTTTTCATGCACTTAATGGCCACTCATACATTTTCTCTAGTGAAGCATCTGTCCAAATCGTCTACATTTTAAAAGCAAGTTGCTTGCTTCTTCTTCCTGATTAGTAAGCATTCTCTATGCAAATGAAACATAGGACTTTTATACAACATGTTTTACGAATATTCTCTAACAGTCTATGGTTTGCCTTTTCACTTCCTTTGAAGAAGACAAGTTTTTCAATGTTGTCATCAAAGTTTATGATTCATGCCTTTCGTATCTTATGTACACAATCTTTGACTAAATAAAAATCAAAGCTGTCTCTGCCCAATGATCCATTAAGTTTTGGCTTTACATTTATCTGCATGAATTCCCTGGAATTTTTATGCATGAGGTAAGGTAGGGCTTGAGATATTTTCCATGTGGATATCCACTTGTTGCAGCACCACTTACAAAAAGATACATTTTCCTCACTGAGTTAATTGGGCACTTTGTTAAAAACAATGTTGTGTGGGTTTGTTTTTTAGACTCTTCTGTTTCACTCATCTGCATGGGTAGCTTCAGGCCAATATCTTACTGTGATTATTGAAACTTTATACTAAGTCTTGAAATCAAGCAAAGTCTTTTAATTACGTTCTTTTTCAAAACTGTTTTTACCTTTGTGGCCCTTTAAAAAATACACTTCATTTTTAAAGAACAGTTTCAGGTTCATGGCAAAACGAAGGATGGTACGGCGAGTTCCTGTGTGCACTCTGTCCCACACAAGCATGTGTCCTAACCACCACTTTCTACCAGAGTGGCCCCCAAGTCATGTGTGAGGCACCTGGAGAAAGACTGCACATAGTGGTATTCCACAATTACAGCATCGGAGAGAGCAGCTCCACTGCCCTGAGAATGCTCCATGCTCTGCCTATTCATCGCTCCCTCCTTCCCCCATCAACCCTGTCAACCATGAATCTTTTTGCTACCTCCACTTTCAGTTTTTCAGAATGCACACTTGGAATTACACAGACTGTAGTCTTTTCAGATTGGCTTCTTTAACTTGGTGACACTCCGCTAACTTCCGCATGCAGTTACTCCATCCATTCATGACTGAAGAACATCTTGGTTGCTTCCAAGTTTTGGCAACAGAGCTGCTACACACATCCCTGTGTAGGTTTTTGTGTGGACATTAAATTCTCAACCTCTTTGGGTTATAAGTGTGCCACTGCTAGATCATGGAAGAGTATGCTTAGTTTTGTAAGAAAAGGTCAAACCGTCTTCCACAACGGCTGCAACAATATGAATTCTCACCAGCAATGACCAAGCAGCTTATGTTGCTCTATGCCTTTGTGTTAGCATTCAGCATCATCAGTGTTGTGGATTTTGGCCACTTGAAAAGATACACAGTGCTCTATGTGTTTTTCATTTCAATAAACATTCTAGCTTGTCACATGTTAAGAAAGAAAAGGGGGAGGGAAGGAGGGAGCAAGAGAGAGACATCCTAATTTGAGTTCATTTTCAATCTGTATGTCAATTTAGGGAGAATATACATCTTATAACTACATTTTTGTTTTCTTTAAATTCTCCCAACAATGTTTTATAGCTTTTATTGCAAAGGCTTTGCTTACTATTATTCCTAAGGAATTTGGTTAATGATACTATAAGTCTTCAATATTTTACTATTAAGAATAGTGTTAGCCTTATGTTAATTTTGTTTTGCTAGATACCTATAACCAGAGGTTGAAAGTTTGCTAGGTCTTTTTCACAAATGGAAATTGAATTGTCACATTTCTCCACCTTAGTGTAGCAGGTGATTATATGATTTTCTAATTTGTACTCCTTTTTGAGGAAAAATGCACAGACTGATGCTAAACTAAATTTCCAGGGATGAATCCTAATTGGTCATGATGTATTACCCTTTAGTTAATTTCTGGGTTTCATTTTATAATAATTTTAAATAATGTTTAAAATCCAGTTACATGAGCACTGTATCAGTCGTCTTCTTATATTGTCCTCATTTGTTTTTGCTACTAGAACTGTAAGCCTAGAAAATGTCTTAGAAAATGTTTTATATTCTGTTTTTTCCAGGAATAGCTGGTGTAGAATTAGTAATTTTTCTTAAATATTTAGTGGAATTCACCAATGAAGCTGTATGAGACCAAAGTTTTCTCCATGAGAACTATAAATGATCACTATATGGAAACTGAAGTTTTCTGACTGAGGTTTGGTCATCTATCATTAAAGAAGTTATTTCATTTAGATTGTAAAACTGATTGGTACAACATTTTCTTCTCATTTTTTAAAGTTCACAGCATCTGCAGCAATACGCCCATTCTATTACTAATACTGATTATCTGTGTGTGTGTTCCTGTGTGTTCTGGGGTCAACTGAGTAAGAGGGTTATAAATCCTACTAATTTTTCTGAAGACTAACTCTTGGTTTTAGTGATTTTTCTCTTTCATTTATTCATTGATTTATTTCACTAATTTCTACTCATCTTTGTTATTTCATTTGTTATGCTCACTGTTGATTTTTTAGTTTCTGAGATAAAAGCTCACATGAATGAATTTTAAATTTTCTACCTTTTTACTGTAAGCAGTTAGTGTTATAAATTTCTGTGTAAGCACTGGTATAGCTGCATGCCACAGATGAAGGGGATTTGGCAACATGTCATTTTTAAAAAAATTTTTATTTAAAGAGGGGGGGAAGCAAAACAGAAAAAAGGGAAGAAACAATACAGAATTTCAAAAAAAGTAAACAGTAAGAAATCACTATTTGATACATTACATATTGTCTTCTTGGATATAGTTGTTCAAGTTACAAAATTAAACCATACAAAGTGGACATTCAAACAGTGAGGCTGCAAACAGTTCTGTTCACCAATCCAACAAAAACTTAGTAACATGGTTATCAATCCTACACACTTAAGTATACATACAGTTATCTCTTTTAGAGCACTTTCTTTTCTTCCTCCTACTTTTTTTTAAAAATTTTTTTAATTAAAGAAAAAATTTTGAAACAGAAAGAGGATAGAAACAATACAAAATCTCAAAAACAAAACAAAACAAAAAAACAAAAATAGTAACCAGTAAAAAAATCATTAGCTGATAATTACATACTTTCCTCTTAGACACAGTTGTTCAAGTTACAAAAGTAAAGTCCACAAAGTGATCATCCAGTGAGACTGCAGTCAGTTTTTCTCATCCATCCAACTAAAACTTTAGCAACATGGTTATTAATTCCGCACACTCAAACATACATGCATTATATCCTTTAGAATACTCTCTTTTCCTTTTTTTTTCTTTATAATAACGATAATCCATTCTCGTAAACTACTTAGAAGTTCTACACATGTATAAGTCTCTACACATATACCTAGCCTTTCTGTATTAGAGGTAGAAACAAATCAAAACAAGTCAGCAATACAAATTCCTAGAGAAACATGAAATGAAAAGAACATACAAAAACACAACAGTAGGTGATCTACAGTAGTCACTATGATGTCTCGTTATTTTCAATAAAATTGTCTATATCATCAAATATAATATAAACTTTGCATTGCTTTACACTATTAATAAAACCTAAACATTGGAGACATTATAGGACTTCAAAGGCAGTTAACAATCAAACCAGAATGGGTATCCTATTGAATCCTGTCATCTTCAGAGTAGTTGCCCCTACTCTCAGACTCGACACTCTCAAGCATACCAGATTCAAATAAAATCAGTCCAGATAAAACAGTGGTATAACCAATCTTCTCTGTCTTATCTCTGCCATGTTATTTTTCTGTTGTTATTTGTTTACTTTTCTCCTTGATTCCACTGTCTGCCCCTTTCTTTGAGGCCTTTCTGCCATTATTCCTGGAACTCTGGTGATTTTCTTCTCTCTCTCTAGAATGTCCTTCAATATTCTTTG